>CP125842.1:28059256-28622010 GCA_030408175.1 Trifolium repens
GTAGCTAATAATTTAGCATTCAACAACAAACAGCGCCGTCGTATATAATAATTTGACTTGAAATAATTATCAAAATAAATAAATAAATAAATAATTTGACTAGAAATAGAAAGATAGGTACTAGGTAGTTTCAATGAAGGAGCCACCAGGCTTCTTACTTTCTTTCTTAGTATAAATACAAACTGCACGTTTGCATAACACACAAATTCATTCATTCATTCAATCTTTCTTATTCTTATACAAAACATCACCCTTCTTTTTGTCACCAAAATTAATTAGCTTAATCATTCATTAAATCATCAATTAATTTACAGAAACAGAACAAACAGAGTCATCAACAATATGAGATACTATCTCATATTTTGTATCTTGTTTCCTTTACTTTCAACATTCATCATTTCTTTCACACAAGCTGAACAAATAATAACAACTACTCCGCAAATAGGTTCATTGAATAGGAATGATTTCCCCAAAGGCTTCATCTTTGGCACAGCATCTTCTGCATATCAGTATGAAGGTGCAGCAAGTGAAGGTGGAAGAGGACCAAGTATTTGGGATACTTTCACTCATAGATATCCACAAAAAATTGGTGATGGAAACAATGGAGATGTTGCAGTTGACTCATATCATCGTTACAAGGAAGATGTTGGGATTATGAAGGATATGAACTTAGATGCATATAGATTTTCTATATCTTGGTCTAGAATACTTCCAAGTAAGTCTAATTGTACCAATGCCATTACTATTTTAAATTTAACTTAGACCCAATTAAATGTTTCTCATTTTTTACTTCATTAACTATTGCAGATGGAAAACTAAGTGGAGGAATTAATCAAGAAGGAATCGACTATTACAACAACCTCATCAATGAATTGGTGGCAAATGGTTTACAACCATTTGTAACACTTTTTCATTGGGATCTTCCTCAATCTCTAGAAGATGAATATGGTGGCTTCTTAAGCCCTCTCATCATGTGAGTGATGCAATTTCAAGTTTTCACTTAAAAACTTAGTTTAAATACTTATGAATATGTTTCTCATTCATCATTACATGTCTTCAATTACAGAAAAGACTTCCAGGACTATGCAGAACTTTGCTTTAAAACATTTGGAGATAGAGTTAAGCATTGGATAACTTTGAATGAGCCATGGACTTATAGTCAAGATGGATATGCAAACGGCGAAATGGCACCGGGTCGATGCTCATCTTGGTTTAACCCTAATTGCACCGGTGGTGATTCTGGAACAGAACCTTATTTAGTTGCACACTATCAACTTCTAGCTCATGCAGCAGTTGTTAATGTGTACAAGACCAAGTATCAGGTCTCTCAAAATGGTTTGATTGGTATAACATTAGTCATTAATTGGTTTGTGCCCCACTCAGAAAACAAACTTAATCAAAGGGCTGCTGAACGGGCTATAGATTTTATGTTTGGGTGGTACGTACATCTATATTGTTTTTTTAATGAAAGTCTTTATTATACAAATTAATAGTGATAAATATTTATTATATTTCTTTGTTTTATTATAGGTTTATGGATCCTTTGACCAATGGAGATTATCCAAAAAGCATGCGAGCCTTGGTTAGAACACGATTACCAAAATTTACAAAAGAACAATCTAGATTAGTTAGTGGTTCATTTGATTTTATTGGGATAAATTACTACTCTTCTTGTTATGCTTCTGATGCACCTCAATTAAGCAATGGTCCAGCTAGCTACTTAACAGACTCTCTTTCCAGTTTTTCATGTAAGCACTCCGACAACAATCTATTTTCTATGTATTTATTGTGTATTTAAATAATTTATCAATTTAAATTAACGGTATTTTTTTCTTTTTATCTTTGCAGTCGTGCGTGATGGAAAATCGATTGGTTTAAATGTAAGTGTTTGACCCTAAATAATTGCAACAATTCACATGTTTTTTGGTTTGGAATAAATTGTAATTAATGAATTTTTCTACTTTATTTTCTTACAGGTTGCTTCAAATTGGTTGTATGTTTATCCAAGAGGAATTCGAGACTTTCTAATACAACTTAAAGAAAAATACAATAACCCTTTAGTTTACATCACCGAAAATGGTACGCATATCACTTGTAAATCATTTATTTCCTCCTTAATTACTATTGAAAGTTAGTTGGTGACAAAGTACTATATGGAAATTATTTTCATATCTCGAGTGATAATTCAATTTTTTCATAATGCGTAGGTATAAATGAGTACGATGATCCATCACTATCACTTGAGGAATCTCTATTGGATACCTATAGAGTTGATTACCATTACCGTCATCTATTTTACCTTAGAGAGGCAATTAAGTAAGTACTTTTTTATATATCTAAAGATCTAGTAGATTTGACTTTCTTTCATGAAATTTATCTAAATATTTTCTTTCTTTCAATGTAAATACAGGGCTGGAGTAAATGTAAAAGGATACTTTGCATGGTCTTTATTGGACAATTTTGAATGGCACAAGGGTTATACCGTGAGATTTGGAATGAACTTTGTAGATTATAAAAATGGGTTAAAAAGATATCAAAAACTCTCAGGACTGTGGTTCAAGAATTTTCTCACACCTAACACCAAATTTTATGATTCTATTTAAGAGTACTAAAAGATTCTTTGTAAACACCATAGTTGTAAACTTAATTAGTTAATTTGATTATTTCATTTCTTTGAATATAACTACTATACCATTTGTAATCATATGTAAATATATTATTTATAAATTGATGTCATTAATTTGTTGATTCTCTATGAATCTCGTATCTTGTTTTCCATAGCATAATAACGTTTTAAATAACAATTGTTTATTACAAGAATGACTTGAAAAATATCATAAATTGTGTGAGTTATGGTCCAAATTTTTCTTAACTAGACTTATATATATTTGAATTGTTTACTTTTGAGTTTATGCAAATAAAAAAAAATTTATGTATTATTTTTAAGCTTGTTAAGATAATTTATGATAAAACACCTTATGAAAATTCAATTTTTGTTAGTGAAAACTAATTATGAATTAACAAATAAAATTATTTATTTGTATAAACTATTTGTATGAATACACAGTAAAATAATCTTATCAATTGATGCAGATCAAGTAGCCATGGTTTAGCGGTTGCTACAAAAAATCCATTTTCAAAAATGATTTTTATGAAAATCTAGTTAAAATAGCTTCAAATTAAATAATTTTTTTTTTTTGAAATTTTGATATCCAAAATAAATTTCAATAAAACGATGAAATGTCTATAATGACATTTTAAGACAAACTATTCAAACCAAATTTTCATTTAAAACTTTTACAAAAATTTCTTTATAAATTGCCCCAACAAACATGCCCATAATACAAACGGCCTCTTTAAATGTGCGCGCTATTTTATTCGCTTCTCCTTCTCCTTCTCCTTCCTTATTTCATTTTCCCAATTTCCCTATTCCAGAATCTCCCAATCTCTTAATTTTCAGAATCGCTTCATAATTTCCTTCTTCAGCGAGCGCACAATCTTCACTCTCAATTTCCCAATTTACACAATCGCTTCTGAAATCGCTTTCCAAAATCGTGTTTGCGCTTCAGTGAGTTCAGCCATAATCGCTTCAAGTTATCATTTCCCGAATCAACAATAGCCATCCTTTTTTGCTTTGTTTGGATTTCACATTTCTTCGAGTTGTTCGTTGTTCGGATTTCACGATTCATGGAGTAGTTCGTTTGTTCTAATTTCACTATTCGTCATTCGGATTTCTTTACCAATTTTGCCTTGTTGTAACCTAATTATGCTTTTTCTGCTCTAATTTTACTTCTTCTGTTAGGTTTCGTTGATTTCCTTTCTCCCTTCGCATAGGTTAAAAGGTAAATTGAATTTTGTTTTATATGATTCACCATATTGTCACACTGTAGATGAATTGAAACAAAGTTATATGATTCTGACTTTAATATATAGCATCTATGATATACATTGATCTTTGTAATATGAGAACTAGAAAGAGGTATAAATTTTCTAAATTCAACCTAAGGAATTTTGATACTTGAAGCTTCCATAACTTGGCTTCATTATTGTAATAAAAATCATTCAGAGTTAGATTGGGTGAAAGGAAATTAAAGTAAGCAAATTGACACCAACAGTAGGATCCTTGGGCTTAAAGACTGTAGAATTCATGGAATCAAATCATTGTTGATAGGCTCTACCTTGATATAATGTGCATATTGGATTATCAAACTGATCGATACTAATTTAGCACATCTTAAATTTCCTAAAGTATCTTGAAAGTTGGGTTAATAGTTTTGGAGCATTGATTGAATTACTGTTATAGATGTTTTAGTGACTTTCTTAAATCAATATTTATGGATATTGTCAATCATGTAATGTCATATCACATTGTTATTTTGAGCTCTCAGTATGTAGGAAAATACTGTATTTTCTGATAAGATCTGCATAAAATTATACAGGGTCTGGTGTTGGGATCAAAGGTCTTAAAAACACCACACAAAACAACAGGGTATGGTGTTGATTATCATTTCATATGCACTATGCAGATATCTCTCTCTTTTTTGGTTCCTAATTCTTGTAATTAGTTGACACAATATAGAATAAAAAGAAGAATAAGTCACTGTGACTGCAAAAAATCAGGGATGGGTTAACATCCATCCTAAATATAGTCTCTGGATGCTTTAGAAGAAATTAGAGTGTTGCCTTAAGTTTTTTTTTTGCTTATCTTTTTGCTAATAATTGTTGGTTTTATTGTGTGATGAATGCAGGATGAGTGAAAAAAGAAGAGGCTCAATGAAATATGTATATCTGCCCACTTTTTTACTAGTTAATTTGCATATCCTTGTAAGTTGCATATTTAATCTGATATTCTAATCTGTTTGAAACTGTCGTGCATATATTTCTTTATTTAAGAAGCTGAATTCCATTTATACTTTATAATCTTTAAATAACTGTGGCTTCTGCTATACACAGATGCTCAGGCTTACTCTCAAATACATCTCTCTCTCTCTCTCTCTCTCTCAAATACAGATTCTGTTTTGTTTTAGTGGTGAATGGAAACTGTACTATGGTTATGAAACAGTTAAGTTTTGATAAAATTTGTGCACTTAATATGTTAGAAGAATTGTTTGAGTGCATGTGTATCTTTATATTCATGGATTTCCATTGCCTCCAGGTTTTGTTGCTGTGTAAGGTGAATTGAGTCATTTTCTGGTATATATATGTCATGCAGTTCTGTTGAAAGGGTTCAGAAGATATACAATTTTATATTCATGCTTGAGCATGTTCATGTATTTACATGTTTTCCTTCTATTTATATGCCAATATGACTTGATTTTCAACTTTATTTATTGGTTAGAAAGCTTAAAGAAAAAAAAAAGGCGGTGAATTGTGGAGCTCATATGTGAAGACTTGGTGCGTTGGGGGACGGCAACCACGATCAGAGTACTCCTTTGTACCTATGCTATTTCAATTTCCATTAAACTTCTTTAAATATTATTTATGGGATAGCCTTTATCTCTGAATTGATGCAGTATGTATCTTAGTATTGATTGGTATTGGAAAAGCTGAAACTGATACAATATTGAAAATTCTGTTTTCATTTTCTTGATTGAAACTTTACACACAATGCTATCGTTTACAATGGAAGAAGACTCCTTATATATGGAGCTTTGGCTAGCAGTGCCAGCTCAGCAATCTTCTAACTGACAGATGCTGATGTGGCAGCCAGCTCAGCAGTCTTCTAACTCGCTGATGCTGACGTGGCACTGCTGTAACTGTCTACAGTTACACTAACTAAGCTAATCTTTATCATTTACAAAGATACACTTATCATATTCTAATGTACACTAATAATTGGAAATGGTAGCATTGATCAAGTATCCTGGATTTACTAGTATGTTGCATAATGTGTTTTTGGACTGATATGATCAAACTTGCAAAACAGTTGAAACTCCTCTATAATGCCTCTCTATTCTAGTTTTAGACATTAGCAGCCACCACTAAACAACTATTTCATCTTGCATTAGTGTTGCTTATTTTACTATTGTTACTTAGTTTGGTTATAAAAAATGTTGTTTAGAAATTGGAAACTCAGTATTGTGATTATGCAATCAATCAAGCTTACATTTTGCTTTGCTTATTAATTTAAATTCAGTTATATCTATCTAACTTGTATGTGAATGTGATTGCAGACCAATTTGCTATGGCCAGTTGTTAAGGAATGTAAAGCAAATTTGACAATTATCAGGTACTTGTATTTTGAATATATAGTTTTGTGGTTCTTGTGCTCCAAAGTTGTATGACCCGAGTTAATTACTTGTCATTATAGAACTGTTTGTTTAGAGTGAGAAGGGACTTGGATAAATTTAGTTTAGCACCCTTAGTATCATTTTAATATGGATCCCATCTCTTGGCATATGAGGGGATTGGATAAATTTAGCTTATCACCCTAGATAATTTAGTGTTAATAAAATTTGAATCTATTTATTTCTGAATTTAAATAGTGTAAATAAAGAATGACAAAAAACAAATAGCATGAAAGAAGACAAGATCTATCCAAGATATATATAATAAAGAACTCAGGACTAAATGAGCAATAAAAAAACAGCCGCCTAATTTGTTTTTCAATAATTGACAAGTCAACACTCAAAAGTGACAACATTAGAATAATACATTTTTTGACCACTAAACTAACCAGCTTCAATTTAAAAACAAAAATAATAATGTCACTAAACTATCTAGGTTCAATTTAAAATACAAAAAAATAATGTCACTATACTAGCTCACTAGTTTCCTATATAAGAAGGCCGGACATGCCTGCATTTGCCACCAAAACATAAAACCATTTAATCATCAATTTACATAAACAAAGCAAGTTATATTAACATAATCACATAGTACTATTGTTTTTATCACTCATTCAAATTAAATTAACAAATTCATATAACAATCTTCACAAATGGCACTCAATTACCTTCTCTTCCTCATTGCTTTTGTTATTGTTCTTAGCAAATCAAATATTGTGAATTGCAAAGAAAGTGTTGAAGTTGAACCCATTCTTGACATTGCTTCATTAAATAGGAATAGTTTCCCTCAAGGCTTCATCTTTGGGGCAGGTTCATCTTCCTACCAGGTATTTAATTAATTGAATACTCTTTTCTATTATTCTTAATTAATTATGTTTATGTTTTTAACATTATGTATGTATGTATGTATGATTAGTTTGAAGGTGCAGCAACAGAAGGTGGTAGAACACCAAGTATATGGGACACATTTACTCATAGATATCCTGGTATGAACTCTATCACTCTGTTTTTCACTTTAGTTTCAGAAGTACAATTATTAAATTTATTTTATATTTTTGTGAGAATATATAATTTACATTTTTACAACTTGAATTGACTTGCAGAAAAGATTAAGGATGGAAGCAACGGAGATGTAGCCATTGACACATATCACCAATACAAGGTAAGTGTATTTGGCACTAATTATTTCAGTAATTTTTTAGGTGCTTCATTTTGATTTTAAGGTTAAAGTAATTAATTTTTTTTATGTTGTTTTATAGGAAGATGTCCAGATAATAAAAGATATGAATTTGGATTCATATAGATTCTCCATTTCATGGTCTAGAATATTACCAAGTATGTCAACTTAATCAGTGAATATTGTTCACTAATTTTTATCTTAATAGAGATGTTTCACTTAATTCAAATATCTATCAATATCTTTTTATAATAATTTTTCATCCAAACAGATGGAAAGCTTAGTGGTGGTGTAAATCAAGAAGGAATCAATTATTATAACAACCTCATCAATGAGCTACTAGCTAATGGTATACAACCATTATTGACTCTCTTCCATTGGGATCTCCCTCAAGCTTTAGAAGATGAGTATGGTGGTTTCTTAAGCCCTCTCATAATGTGAGTATCCAAAACATGCCCAATTATCTTGTTAAGAAATAGTATATATATCCAAATATGATTTTAATTTGTTACATGTTTTCTTAAATTTTTCAGAAAAGATTTTCAAGACTATGCAGAGCTTTGTTTCAAAGAATTTGGTGATAGAGTCAAGTATTGGGTTACTTTGAATGAACCATGGAGCTACAGTCAAAATGGCTATGCCAACGGGAGAATGGCACCAGGCCGTTGCTCTAGTTGGTTGAATCCAAATTGTACCGGTGGTGATTCTGCGACAGAACCTTATATTGTTACACACAACCAACTTCTTGCACATGCCGCAGCCGTTGATGTATACAAGAAAAAGTATCAGGTTTGTTAATTATTTTTTTATAGCCTCATCATAACAAAAATCGTGTCTCAAAACGGTAAAAATACTTATATTAAATTTTATTAACAAACTAAAATAATTTGTTTGCAGGAATCTCAAAATGGTATAATAGGCATAACAATGGTAGCTAATTGGTATCTTCCACTCTCAGATTCCAAAGCTGACAAAAAAGCAGCTGAAAGAGCAATTGATTTTATGTATGGATGGTAAGAACTCATCTTTGACTCTTTCTATTTTCTTGTATCTTCAAAAGGGGTTGATAAATATGTAGAGGAAAAGTTTTATTCAAATATTATTTATTTTAGGTTTATGGATCCAATAACATCAGGAGATTATCCCAAAAGCATGAGATCTCTTGTTGGCTCTCGGTTGCCTAAATTCAATGCAAAGCAAGCTAGACAACTCATTGGTTCATTTGATTTTATTGGTCTAAACTATTACTCTTCAACATATGCCTCTGATGCACCTATGTTAAGCAATGCTAGACCTAGCTACTTAACAGATTCTTTGGTCAGTCCAGCATGTAAGGAACTTATCCATTTTACACTTCTATAATTTAGTTAAATACTTTAAATTCAATGATTATTGACAAAGGATTTCCTTTTCTATTTTTGATTAATTGCAGTCGAGCGAAACGGGAAACCCATTGGTATTAAGGTATGTGTATACTCACCTAAACATATAACACCTTAGTAAGTTTAATTTATTTTTAAAATGTAAAACTTACATCCTTCGATAATTATGCAGATTGCTTCAGATTGGTTGTATGTTTATCCGAGAGGAATTCGTGATCTTTTGTTATACACCAAGGAAAAGTATAATAATCCTTCTATTTACATCACTGAAAATGGTAATAACACATATCTCTATATCATGTTATCAAAATTCAATTCATTTTATGTGATTGTTTAACTTTGTTGAACCAATTGTGAATAACAAGTTCTACTCTGCATATTTTACTTGTAGGTATAAATGAATATGAGGATTCTACATTATCAGTAGAAGAATCGCTGATGGATACTTTTCGAATTGATTACCATTATCGCCATTTATTTTATCTTCGATCTGCTATTAGGTAAGTAGTATTTTATATTCCCAAAAGATTTTCTAATTTTTATCATATATTGTAATAGTTTTCTAAATTACTTCCTTTTAATTTTATATCACAGGGAAGGTGCAAATGTCAAGGGTTACTATGTATGGTCTTTGTTCGACAATTTTGAATGGTCTTCAGGTTATAGTGTAAGATTTGGCATGACCTTTGTAGATTATAAGAATGGCTTGAAAAGATATCAGAAGTTGTCTGCATTGTGGTTCAAGAATTTTCTCAAAAAAGATACTAGACTTAAGTTTGTAATGAGAAAGGTTATGAGATTCTTTCATTAAAAAATTACATATATTTGTAAATTATATTTTATTTTGTTATTTATTTATTTATTCCGATGAGGTCCAATTTGACCAACAAGGAATTGAAAATGGAGATGCATAGATGTATTGATTTTATTTGTGAATATTATTGATCCTATTGTTGAATGAAATGAAAACTATTATTTTTATGGAAAATTATAGCATTTTTTACTTTTGTCGATACATACTCCCACCTAAAAACATGTGGGAGTATGTTAGCAAGTCAACTCCCACTTATTCCTTAATAATTTGAGGTATTTAATTATCTAACAAATAATTAGAATAAGGAACATAAATAAATTTATGTGATACTTATAATTAAATTTAATTTCACATACATATAACTTGTTAAATATCCCAAATTATCATTAAGTATCGTAGAAAAAAAATACAATAAAATAATGTTTATCTTTGAAAAAAATTATTTGATGTCGTTGCTAAGATGTGTTAAGATATACAGCTAGGAAGAAGAGTCAAATGTAATAAGTAAAGCCATTATTACTAGAGCTGGGTATACGGGCTGGCCCGCCCCGTTTAACCCGCTCCGCATAAGTCCGCGTATTAAACGGGGCGAGCAAGTCCGTCAGTAAATGTAAACGAGTTAAGATATATAAGTTCGAGTTCGGTCCGCATAAGTCCGCAGGTTAAACGGTTAACCCGCGGACTATTATAAAAAAAATTAAAAATCACTTTTAAAAAAAAAACAAAAATATTGATATAATAAATGCTAAAAAAAACTATATTGTTAACAATTTTATTTTATATCATATAAATCGTAAGTAACAAATAAAAAAATAAAGTTTGTGACATTTTTGGGTTTATCTATCTTCTTTAGTTATGTAATACAATCAAAGAGATAAAATTTGTAATTAATTATATATGGAAAAAATAAAATAAAATGGGTCACGGGTCAAACCCACGAACCCGCGGATTTAACCCGCATAACCCACGGTTTTAACAGTCCAACCCACACGGGTAAAAATATAAACGGGCAAAAAAATTGGACTTAAGCCCGTCAAAACTGTGGGTTAAACGGGCCGGCCCACGGACCTTGGCCCATATACCCGGCTCTAATTATTACTCACTATATATGTATATATTAATAATTTCTTAAATAATTATAGAATATAATTACATATAAAAAAAAAACACAATAGAGTTAATGATAAAAAATGTACAATAAAGCTACTTATAGTGTTGAAGAGCTACATCATACTAAAACTTAGTGCTTCGCTAGGTAGTTATTTATAGCTGCTACAAAAGGGAGGGAAAAGCAATTACAAAATAGCAAATTCTTACACTTACAAGTAAAAAACTAGAATCACAGAATTTTGAATCTTTACATTCTTAACAAGGTGAAAGTTAAAAGTACTCCAAACGACTATAACTACTACTAGGAGTCCTAGAAAGAGATTTTGAAGGACATTAGATCAGATATGTGTGGATAATAATTTTCATTGGCTGATGCATCAGACTAGGCATGTGTTGAAGTTAGTGCAATTTTCGTTAATTGGTGGAGGAGTGTAAGTTGTGGTGACATAATTAGAGAGTGTAATGGGAGTGAGGTGGCTTGCAAATACTCCCTCGCTTCTAAAAAGTAAGTTACTTTGAGACAAAAAATTTATACTAAATTATATGTCACTTTATATTAGCAATGAAACGTTTAATGCTCTTTTTCCTATTATATCCTTAACTATTTATTTCTTTTTCTTATTTTAATTCTTCAATTTATCTTTCATACCAATTAATGAGGAACAATTTTGTAAACTAACTCATAATTTCTCTTTTCCATACAGCAATGATTATTTTTCTTAATTTGTGTAAAATAGCTAAAATGACTTAATACACTGATAGTGTAACAATTTTTTACACGTGCATCCAATCAAATTATGACATGTAGGTATTTATTGAGATATTTTAGGAATAGACCTATTAAAGTGGCACTATGATTAGAGCTGGTTACAGTGGTGGAGCCAGAAAAAAACATTTGGGTGGACCGCTAAAAAAACTATAAAAGAAATTAGATGCGAATATTATATTGTTGATAACAATTAAATTTATAATAAGTACAAAGTTGATTGTTCAATATGAAATATGATAAATTTGCTTGCATAGCAAAAGTTGGTAATTAAAAAATATATTTTATATTAATTACATATATACTAAAAAGATAATGATATGATTCAAAATAAATAATACAAATCAAAAGAGAATAATCGTTTTTAATTGATAAAAAATTGTAGTTTTTTCATATAAAAAATTAGTGAGGAAAATAATAGTGGATATATAAATAATATTTTTTTGGTATGGGATACATAGATAATATTTTTTTTTGGTAACGGGGTATATAAATAATATATGAAAACTACTTTTACTTTTATAAATATCAATTATTTTCTTAAGGAATAAAAAAACAGAAAAATAAAAAATTCACTTAAAACACTAAAATTGATTTTGTTAAAGAAAAGACATAAAAAAATTAGAAAATGGGCCAAGCAGAATTTGGGTCCCTAAATAACCAATAAGATTGATTTTGTTTAAGAAAAAACATAAAAAAATAGAAAAAGCCAATGAAATTGATTTTGTTAAGAATAAACAAAACAAATTGACGCAGTCGGAAGCTCAGAAAGGAAAAGCAAGCGCTAATCCTAGCGTATAGGTTTCCTGGAGAATAGCCAACGCTAAACTCTAAAATAAAACTCTGGAATCCACCAGATTTCTGGAATCCACCATAAAGGGTAAATAATTTGGAATCCACCAAATTTGAGTAAAATCTCTATATTTTTTATTGAATCAAAAAGTTTTTTCTCAATGTTACAATTGAGTCTTTAAATAGTAAAATAAACCTCATACTAAAAAATAGAAACAAATATGTTTTAAAATAAAACAGAATTTCACAATACATATCTTTCTTTTATTCTAACTTAAATCTAAAAGATATATTTGTTTTTTTAATTCTAACTTAAATCTAAATCTAAAACAAATAATATTGAAATCAAAACAAACTAAAAAAACAAATTAAATAATAAAATAAAATATTATTTGCTCCTGCATCAGACTCCTCTTCTTATGAAGAATCCGACCTCGAGTTCTATTGTAATATAGAGATGCCTTTGTCCGGAACTTACGAACACGAATACCAGGATCAAATACAAAAGTTTGTGTAGAATTATCTGATTCCCGTGTAGATGTGTCATACATAAGTACCTCTGATGTCTTTACCTTCTCCTCCACCTTCAAAGAACTCGACCACGAGTTCTCTTCGAAACAGACAACAACATGGTTTATTGATGTGGGTTTCAACCATTGTGTGACGGCATGGTTTGACACGACCGGGATTATCGATGTCAAAGGATCTGTAACAATTTCTGGTGCACAAGTTTCTATCGAGAGAGCGGATTGCACCATAAGGTTGATGGTGTTTGAAACCATAGCTGATTTGATGTCACTGCCTTCTGAATCCACGACTTCATGATATTGGATACCCTTAGTAGCATCGTGAACCTGCTCATCTTCATTAGTTTTGTTATCGTTTTTGTTATTATTGAAATTTTTGGCATTGTTGTTGTTGTTGTTGTTGGAATCGATGTTGTTGTTTGTGTTGTTGTTATTGGTGTTGCTGGTGTTGTTATTATGGATGACGTTGAGGATCTGAATTTTTAAAGTTGTCATCTGATCCGACATAACTTTGATGTATGCTTTGGGTTTGTTGTTGTTTAACTGATTTGTAAAAACCATATATTGTGCAGTCAAAGCATTTAGGGTCGCGGTTAACCTCCCAAGGTCTTCCCAGGTCGCTGGTGTTAACCCATATTTTGGTAAAGCACTACAAGAAATATGAATTTTTGCAACAACTTTTTTTGTTACAAGTCGCTGGCAAAAGTACCAAAGGTAGATTTCCCAGCGACTTGTAACAACTTTTAACAAAAAAAGTTGTTGCAAAAAATCATATTTCTTGTAGTGAAGTCAAAATATGTTCTAAATACATGATTAAAAGATAGTAAATGGAATTCATTTAATTATCTGTTGCTTCAAAAGTCATTAAAGATGTTTGGTTTTTAGAGTCATTGAATTTAATGAGAAATCAGGCATGAACATATTGAAGGGAAATCGAGAAATCAAAACCAGCGAAATTTAAAAAAAGTGATTCCCTTTCCTTGGATCATTACGAAAGATACATGAATCAGTGATAGATTGTTATACCTCTTGTAGCGCAGAACCTTTGAAGCAGAAACAATTTCTGATCACGAGCAAAGCAACGTAGTGATGCCTCTACTTACCCACACAGACAGCAACTTCGATCTCAGTGCTAGCTGAAACTTTAACCGAAGGTTTTTGAGAGAGAGTGAGGGAGCGATTTGTGATTAGAAAATTAGGATTCTAATTTAATTAGGTTGAAAGTATTTTACACAAGAGTTCTATTTATAGAGTCTCTTGTGTGATCAGCAAGTCATAATTGCTCGTCCTCATCCTAATTTTCATCTCACTAAAACACGCATAATTATCCGTTATAATTATTCCGCAATTATTTAATTAATAATAAGTCTCACTTATTATCTTATAAATAAATAAATCTTATTTATTTATCTTATAAATAAATCTTATTTATTTATCTCGTAAATAAGTCTAACTTATCTATTTCTCTCATATATCTGTCTTATGTGTGTGACCCCTGTAGGTTCTCGTAACATTGGTAATAATATTAAATCATGTATTTAATATTATAAACAACGGTTAGCATCTAGCAATATGCTGTTGTCAACCAAGTGACGAGAATGTCATGTGATCTGACGAAACCTTTCCGTGATAACGAACTTGTACATAATTACCCCTTTGCCCTTTATATCTTCATTGAACACAAGACATAGATCGTGTCACCCTTGTATGGTTCAATATCTTATTTCTTGATCCTAGAATATACTGAGCAACGAACAAGCTCAATATCTCATATTGACTTAGTTCAGCGTGGCCACGCATTTTATCAGTCATATTCCATCAAGAGGCTTATAGATATTACTCATGTTAAACAGGAGGGGCAAATCCCATCTAGGTCACTCATGTCCCTCAGCATGATTCGTGAAGCACCTATTAACTAAGTTTATGATTATCCTTTTACAGATAACGTTTGAATAGCAATAAGGGATCATAGTTGGTTCAGGTCTAAGGGTGGTATACACCATTATCACTATGAGAATACTATGTAGTACTCTCATGGTGGGTCAATCCAGTATAAATATTACTCCTAATATTTATACTTATGTATAGACTTAATATCTCATATTCATGACCCGTTAGATGTGGTCATCAGTCTACATACATAATAGTCTTTGCGCTTTATTATTATCCCAATTCATATTAAAGCTTGACTACGGATACTTCTAAGAATAGTGTCCTTAAGTTAATGTAATCTCACGATTAAGTTTCACTTAATGTTTCATCACACGAACTATCTATTCTAGGGACTTTATTATTTTGACAAACAAACATAATAAAGAAATGCCTTATTATATATATTAAATATATAAATCAAGTCACAATACAAAAGCAAATACTATCAAATTAGATTGGCTTTTAGGGCTTACTCCAACACATATCGTAAATGTTCTTTCTCCTTCAAACATTATTCATGAATTTGCTTTCTTCAGGATTCATTTCGAGTTAGTCGAAGCTCCAGTAGGGTCGAAGCGCACTTCGACTTCGACGCTTACAACGGATAACTCAAAAGATATGAAGCAATTCAAATTCAAAATACGTGGCAAGACACGCGTCATTCCTGTAAATAGTTAAGCGTTATTAGCAGTTAGGAATAGTGTCTATATATAGCGTAGTTCTGTGATCGAGCAAAGGGTCACAATCATTATACAAAATCCACAGAAAACTCAAAGTACCCATGTCAACGAGAGAAACGAGTGATCGAAGGATAATGTATGTAATGTGCACCATTATCTTCCTGTAAACATTTACATTTTGAATGCAATTTACAGTCTTTTCAATTAATTCAATTGTCTCTTTAATTCGACCTTTCTTTCTCTCTGTTCGTTCTTTTGAATGAACATTCTTTCATGCAATTCAAGTAAAATAAAAAAACATGAAAAAATACTCAAAGCATAAGAACAATGATGAACACTAATTGTCTTGAAAATATAAACAAAAGCACTATGTCCCGAGATTTACTAGTTGATCTCTCTTGTCATACTCTAACTAGCGTTGTTTACCAAAATTCAGCGTAAACAAATTGGCACGGCCAGTGGGACTGTGTGCTTTACGTTTAATTTTCTAAAAGTTTAGTGTAATTAGTTTGTTCTGTAACTATTTTGTTTCTAGAAACTTCTGTTTAGTGTATGCTTTTAAGAAACGGGAAATCTCTCCCTGAAATGGTTAGACCACCACTCAGAAACACGAGACAAGGTATGGAAAATCCAAATTGAAACAATAATAACGGTGGTTCGAATCCATCAACCACTTCAAATGTCGCAGAGGCTATAGTCTTTCCTGTAATCAGTGAGATTGTAACCAATGTGACAGGGGCATCAGTTTCTGCCCCAACATCTTCGACAGTAAACGCTACAATGGCAATACCATCGTCCACTATGGCGCCTTCGACCACTACAGAACCCATTTTGACATTGGTGCATAATATGGAGAATCAATTCTCTCCAAATAGATCAAATGTCAATGGAGGTGGCGCTAGTTCGTCCACATTTCATTTGCCTTTTGCTCAATATATGAGTCAAAACAATAATAGGAATTACCAATATGGTATGCCTACTAGCATGAAGCAGGGTTTACAAATGAGTTCCTCATTATTCTCAGAGGCAACACCAGGCGTGTTCGTCCCTAATAACCAAGTAGTTTCTGGTTCTGCTACTCAAAACAATATTCCTGCATTAACTAATACGTCCTTAATGTCTATGAGGCAACAAATGGACAAAAGTAATCATGACATGGTTAATATGTTAACACAACAAAATGGTACGATGTTTAACCCTTTAATTCAAAACACTAACCAGAGTTACCAATTATTAGCCACCCAAATGGGAAGAATTGATGATTTCTTTGGGGCCCCTTAAGTCCCAAATCAACAAGTTCCCCAAATCCAAAATGTAGTGCCTTTGCAAATTGCACAAGCACCAAATAATGCCATTGTGCCTGCCCAAATTAATGTGGCGAATCCTGTAAACCAAGTTCAACAACTTGCACCAGTGGTCGAACCACAGACACAACATCAGGCACAGCCACAGGCTTTGCCCCAGGTAGAAAAAAATCCTGGAATTATCTTGGTAAATAGGAACCAAAATGTTGATGATGTAATTAGAAATGTCCAAAACAACAATTTTGCTGGACAAAATAACATAGCAAATTTGGTCGAAACAATCTTGGCACAAAATGGTCTAAATATAGGCATGCATAGGCCTAATTTTGTCTCTGCCTTATCAGAATATGTGCTTCAAACAGAATTACCAAGGGGTTGGAAAATCCCAAAGTTCACCAAATTTGCTGGTGACACAAGCGAATCCACTGTTGAACAGATAGCAAGATACTTAACTGAGGCAGGGGATTTGGCAAATAATGAGAATCTAAGAATGAAATATTTTCCAAATTCTCTAACAAAAAATGCCTTCACATGGCTCACTACTCTCCCTCCACATTCAATTTTCAATTGGAATCAATTGGAGAGGGTTTTCCATGAACAATTCTATATGGGACAATCCAAAATAAGTCTCAAAGAATTAGCAAGTGTTAGGCGCAAAACTCCTGAGTCTATAGATGATTATTTGAATAGATTTCGATTGCTTAAGGCTAGATGTTTGACTAAGGTGCCAGAACATGAATTGGTCGAAATGACTGCTGGTGGCCTAGATTATTCGATCAGAAAGAAATTAGATACACAATACCTAAGGGATATGGCCCAGTTGGCTGATTGAGTTCGACAAGTTGAACGCTTGAAAGCAGAAAAGGCTAGAAACTCTAAGTATGATAAGAAAGAAAAGGTTGCTTATGTTGAAACACATGATAGTGACCAAGAGCACAATATCTTTCATGAGGATATTGAACAAGGGGAAATAGACCTTGCAGAATTAAAACCTGGCCCCCCTTATACTTGCAAGCTTTTAAAGCCTTCGATGGAAAAAATCCTGTTGAACCAAAAAATGACAAATATGTGTCTAAATCTTACACTTTTGATATAACAAAATGTGATGAAATTTTTGATTTGTTGGTTACCGATGGACAAATTGTGGTTCTTAAAGGTGTTAAAGTACCCCCATTAGATATTCGAAAGAAAAGAGGTTATTGTAAATATCATAATTTTCTTGGACATAGAACCTCACAATGTGTACTTTTCAGGGACCTAGTCCAAAAGGCTTTGAATGAGGGAAGACTCAAATTTGGTGAAAAGCCCAAAGCCATGAAGATTGATGCTGAGCCGTTGCAGAATGCTGACACACTCTATGCTGAACCACAAGAAATAATGATGGTCGAAGCCATGGAAGTGACAAATGTGCAGGCAGAAGAAATCCCTGAAAAAGAGTATTTGGAAAAGGTGAAGGTAGTTTATCCTCGTGCTGAAGAGGATTTGATCGACTTTCTCAACATATGCAAACTGGAGAACAAAGGAGTCATGCTTTGTGCTCGTTGCAGTGTTGTTTGTGATAAAGAGGCTACTGAGGGCCTTAGGAAGTTTCAACCTGTAACTAATAAGCAGGGGGCAAAACCAAATTAGTACCAAGACAAGGGAAAGGGCATTCTGATTCGACCAAATAATCCTGCTAAATCTGGTCGAATGCCAACTTTTCTACCCCCTGGTTCGATCCCTGTAGAGCACTGGATGCACCAGGGACTCATTAGGTTTAACAAATGTACAATGGAAGTTGGTGGCTCCAGTGGTACCAAACCAAACTATTCAGAAAATGCTAACAAGTATTCTTACAAGAATAACTACAAAGGAAAGCATCCAATGACTAGAACCCAATGGCGTAGGTTTCAACGCCAGAAAAAATTGGCTGCAACATGTCTTCAAACATGCCAATATAAAGAAGTGGCTAGAAGGCCAGTTAAGGAAAGGATCCTTCCCCCAATTAATGAAGATAAGATGGAGGATGATGATCTTCTGGACTCTAAACCAGATTTTGATGTCATATGTGTCGTTTCCATATTGCCATCAGAATACGATGTCCAATCAAAAGTAACTGAGCTCGAAACTGATTTCGACCAGTTAGAATTGGCTGATCCAAAGCCAATGTGATATTATGCGATGAATAATGGATGCATCGAAGAACAACAAGCTTCATTCGAAAAGCCAGACTTAGGAATGAAAAGCCATCTCAAACCTCTCTTCATCATAGCTAAAGTTGATGGAGTTGGAGTTAACAAGATGCTGATAGATGGAGGCGCTGCTGTAAACTTGATGCCTCAATCTATGCTGCCCAAAATTGGCAAGTATGATTGTGGTTTGTCAGCCCATAACATTGTTTTGTCAAACTATGAAGGCAAGACAGGTGTTGACTATTTGGTGTTGGCAGCATTTTGGTAAAACAATATGTTAAGCAGGATGTGGTATGTAATGTTACAACATCGTAACCTGACGTGAGCGCGCCAGCTGGCGGTATCATATAATGCGCGCGGGTTTTATTTTTAGAGAAGATCATTTCTCTTATATATCAGTTCTTTGATTGTGCATCAAGGAAGGTTTTATTTCCTAAACAGATCTTCTGCTCAGAGATTGTTTAAGGAATTATTGTGAAGACTTATTTTATAAACATATCAAATCTTTAAAGATATGGTTTTATTTTATTATGTGAGCTGGATGTTTTTCTCATGGGCAAAGCTACTGAAGCCCAAATTACCAGCTATATATTGAAGGTCGAAAACCTAATTAAGGCAGTTATTCAAGCGTGTTATTTGAGTCTAGCCGTATTAGGATTTGCGTGTGTTTGTGTTTTGTGAGCCTTTCTTGTATCGTATTGATGCAAGCTTAGGACTGTGTGTTCTATTGAGTTGTAATCATAATTGTCTCTGAAGCTTTTAAGCAAAGAGATAGTTATTGTGTGTGTGTCATCTCCAAAGCTTTTAAGCAAGGAGTTTGGATCGTGTTGCTTGGGTATTGCTCGAAGCCTTTAGGTAAGAGTGATCTAGTGTTTAGGAGAGTGTCTCCACCATAGTGTTTGAATCAACAACAGTGCTGTCTGTACCGTTGAGCTTAAGGAGTGAGTTGGGAACTCATACCTAGGAGTTCCTAGGTAGAAGGACATAAGGATAATTGCTAGGTGATAAGTTGTAAACGAGGAGTTTGCTGTAAGACTTTGAACTAGGGCTATTAGTGGATTTCCTCCTGGATTGGTATCCCCCAGATGTAGGAGGAAGAAAGTATTCAGGACTTCCATATGAATTTGATTGATATTGCAAATGCCTTTGAGGCTTTGGGTGAAAAAGTGTCAGATGAAAAGCTATCTAGAAAGATGCTTAGATCCCTACCAAAAAGGTTTGACATGAAAGTGACTGCCATAGAAGAAGCTCAGGATATAGCTAATATGAAGGTGGATGAATTAGTTGGATCCCTCCAGACATTTGAATTGACTATCAATGAACGAGGAGATAAAAAGAACAAAAGTGTAGCTTTTATTTCAAATGATGATGATGAGGAATCCCAAACTGCTGTTGAAGGAGAAGAAAGTATTTATGATGCTCTTGCTCTAATTGGAAAACAATTTGGTAAAGTTCTAAGGCATGTTGACAGAAGAGCCAGACAGAATGGGCAGAACATTAGATTCGACATCAACAAACAGCAAAACAATGTGAAGAAATCTAGACCTGAGGAGAAAAGTGGACCAGTCAAGGAAGTGCAATGTCATGAATGTGAAGGATATGGACATGTCAGAACAGAATGTGCAACCTTCTTGAAGAAACAAAAGAAAAGCCTGTTTGTTTCATAGTCTGATGAAGATTCTGAAGAAGGAGAAGAGTCTGCTAAACATGTGTCTGCCATGACTGGGGTATGTGGTACTGTATCTGATTCTAATGATGGTGTAGAGGTTGTTTATGAAGAGCACTCTGATGATGAGGAGAACGACACTTATGAGGAACTACGTGGTCTGTACAATGATTTGCTTGTTCGTTATAAGGAGGTTTGTAGAATTCTGTAGAAACAAAAGAAAACTATAAATCAACTCCATACAGAGAAAGACTTTCAGATAGGTCAAGTATTGAAAGTTGAGAAGGAACTAACTCAAGCCAATGCTGATATGGAAGAGTTGAAGAAAAGAGTTAATCAACTGAACTGTGGAGCAAACTTGCTTGAGGAAATCTTAGATGGTGTCCCTACAACTAGAATGAAAGCTATAGGGTACAACTACACTGCTCTTAATCAGCACCAACAAAACAAAGAGACAAAATTCCTTCCAGCTGATGAGGTAATTAATCCCTACACTGGGGAAAAGATGTTACAACCTCCTATACCACATCCTAAAACCTATCCAAATGTTAAGATTGGACAAGGTCCCAGGATTTTTGCTAACCACCGTCGTGCCCCAGGACACCATGGTCACTCAAGGAAATGGGTTTGTCATCATTGTGGAATGAAGGGACACATAAGGCCCTTTTGCTTTAAACTGTATGGATATCCAAGACATTGGCAACAACCAAAAACTTCTCCTAGAGAGGAAACTGTCAAAAGAATGTGGCAACCAAAATCTGAGAACAAAGGGCTGATTGCACATACATCACTCAGAGCATCATCCAGAGAAGACTGGTATTTTGATAGTGGCTGTTCAAGGCATATGACAGGGGTAGAGACATATCTGAAGGATGTGAAGGGGTATGCATCTAGTTCTGTAACTTTTGGGGATGGAGCCAAAGGTGAAATTCTGGGAATAGGCAAGCTTGTAAACAAAGAATCGCCTAACTTAGAAAATGTGTTGTTGGTAAAGGGACTTACTGCAAATCTGATCAGCATAAGCCAACTGTGCGATCAAGGATTGATGGTAAACTTTACAAAAGAAGAATGTCTTGTTAGCAATGATGAAGGTGAAATTCTGATGAGAGGTACCAGGTCCAAAGACAATTGTTACTTGTGGGTATCTCATGAAGAAGCTCAGCTAGGAAAATGTCTACTTGGTAAAGAGGATGAAGTTCAATCGTGGCACCAGAAACTTGGTCATCTAAACCTAAGTGGAATGAAGAAGGCTGTTACTGTTGAGGCAATCAGAGGGCTTCCCAAACTGAAAATTACTGAGGGAAGTATCTGTGGAGAATGTCATATTGGAAAACAAACCAGGATGTCGCATCCAATGTTGGAACATCAGGTAACATCATGAACTCTAGAACTTCTACACATGGACCTTGTGGGGCCTATGCAAGTTGAAAGCTTAGGAGGAAAAAGGTATGCCTTTGTGGTTGTAGATGATTTTTCAAGATACACCTGGGTAAATTTTATTAGAGAAAAGTCTGACACATTTGATATTTTCAAAACTCTATCCACTCAAGTTCAAAGGGAAAAGAATTGTGGGATTGTGAGAATCAGAAGTGACCATGGGAGAGAATTTGAAAATGAGAAATTTAGTGAGTACTGTGCTAGTGAAGGAATTAAGCATGAGTTCTCATCACCCATAACTCCTCAACAGAATGGTGTGGTGGAAAGATAGAACAGGACTATTCAGGAATCAGCTAGAGTTATGTTACATGCAAAAGGCCTACCCTACCACTTCTGGGCTGAAGCAATGAACACAACATGCTATATACACAACAGGGTGACTATAAGAAAGGGTACATCTGTCACTCTATATGAACTATGGAGAGAAAGAAAACCAACTGTCAAGCACTTCCATGTTTTTGGAAGCAAGTGTTATATTCTGGCAGATAGGGAACAGAGAAGAAAGCTTGATCCTAAGAGTGATGAAGGTATTTTCCTTGGATACTCTACCAACAGCAGAGCTTACATAGTATACAATTCAAGGACAAAAGTTGTTATGGAATCCTACAATGTGGTAGTAAATGATGTAGAGACTGAGAAGGTTGATAATGTGGAATACGATGTTGGAACATCAGGTCCTGTCATTGAAGATCATAGTCTAGAAGAACAATCTGATGCTAGACAAGAAGAGATCATAGAAGATATTACAGCTGATACCACTAATCAAACCACTCAGAACAAAGGTCCATCTGTGAGGGTCCAGAAGAATCACCATTTGGAGCTTGTCATTGGAAATCCTGAACAAGGAATCACCACTAGAAGATCCAATGATGTGATAGCAAATTCCTGCTTTGTTTCCATGTTTGAACCCAAAAATGTGAAAGAAGCTCTCACTGATGAATTCTGGATTGAGGTAATGCAAGAGGAATTGAATCAATTCAAGAGAAGTGAAGTGTGGGATCTGGTTCCAAGACCTGATAAAGTGAATGTCATAGGTGTAAGTGCACCAGTTCATCCTCATGTTTTAATAATTGTCAAAACACATGAAAATAGAGTAGAACATATTTTG
This sequence comes from Trifolium repens, assembly GCA_030408175.1. NCBI lineage: Eukaryota > Viridiplantae > Streptophyta > Magnoliopsida > Fabales > Fabaceae > Trifolium > Trifolium repens. Next base: position 28,082,410 of record CP125842.1, read on the forward strand.
GCAACATTACAAATGACTTGACAGCGAAAAACTATTTTTAAAACTTTGAAAAATTGTTTTTTAGGTATTATGTATCGATACATACAAATGTCCTGAAATTACTTCAGACTGATTTTGTGCATTTGTATCGATACATATATCACTTGTATCGATACAAAAGTGGTCTCTCAGAGGCAGAGAGTCACTTGTGTATCGAATCATGCTTGCATGTATCGATACTGTTGGTGTAAGCCCTAGAGGCCAATGATTTTAGTACTTGTATCGAATAAATTATTAATAAATATATTGTTTCTTTATTAATAATAAAAGGCATTTTTCTTTATTATGTTTGTATGTCCAAAATAATGAAGTCCCTAGAATAGAAAGTCTGTTTAATATTTAAGTGTGACTTAATCATGAGAATACATTAAACATAAAGACGCTATTCTTAAAGTATCCGTAGTCGAGTTTTATCATGAATTGTGATAATGATAAAACATAGAGACTATTATGAAGATAGACTGATGATCGCATCTCATGGATCATAGGATAAGGAGTTATCAAGTCTTGACATAGGTATAAGAAATATTAGGAGTAATATTTATACCGGATTGACTCGCTATGAGAGTACTACATGCAAAGTTATGCAAAGTGTCATAAGTTACTCTCATGGTGATAATGGTGTAAGCCGCCCTTAGACCTGAAACCACTATGTACCCTAGATGTGGAGTCAAGTGCTTTGTTACTGATCTAACGTTGTTCGTAACAGGATGACCATAAAGGCAGTTAATGTGTACTTCACAAAGCATGCTGAGGGACAGTAGTGTCCTAGATGGAATTTATCAATCCTGCATAACAGGATAAATGTCATGGGCCCAATATTGAATTGGACAAAGATGACACCAAGTATGCTTTGTGTTCAATATAGACATAAGGGGCAAAGGAGTAATTATACACGCATATATTATCACTAAGGTTATGTTATGATCACATGTTAATTTCTCATAACTTGGGTAGCAATGATGTGTTGCTAGATACCGCTCATTGTTTATTATATTAAATAGAGGATTTAGTATAATTGCCAACGTTATGGAAACCTACAAGGGTCACACACATAAGAACAGGCTAGTGTGAAATTGGAACACCGTAAGGTACGGTGCAGCTCAGAGAATTAAGGAAGTATGATAAGGGTATCATGGTAATTAAATAAGCGTATCATAATTTGTTATGAAAAGAAAGCACTCATGTGTACATGACACATGGGGGTGCGTTTCTTAAAAGATTTATTTAATTAAAAGGGTTTAGTATAATTGTGGCCCAATGACAAATAGTTTGTCTTGGTGCACAAGATACTTGGTTCTATAAATAGAACCTTTGTGATTGAGAAAAATACACTTAAGTGATTTCTTAAGAAATAGAAAACCCTAATCCTTATTTCTTGCCTCCACTCACAAAAGGCCTTCATCCTCTTGAGCTAGCACTCTCTTGAAGGTTCCTGTTCGTGTGGACTAGATAGAGGCGTTGTTCTTCGTCATCAACGCTCGTGATCAATCCGGTTCGTGATCAAAGAATTGACCGGCCACCGTTCGTGAAAAGAAAAAGAAAAAGGATTTTCTACAAGAGGTAAAAATCCTAAACACAAACTCATGCCCATTCGTAAGGATCTCTAAAGGAAAATTTTTAAATTTCGCTGCTTTATTATTACTATTTTCCTTCAGTGGTATCAGAGCCACTTACGAATCCATGAGATTGATGTTTGTTTAATTTCATGAATTCAGTTTTAATATGATTAAAACATCTAATAAAGATTAAAATCGAGCAATTAAAATTTGGCATCTATTTGTATGAAAATTGATGGTTAACATTGAAACAGCTCGGAATCCGACAATTGTATGGTGAAGCAGCGATATGTTAATTATCATAGGTTTATACAAATAAGAATGATCAAAACTTATATGTGATATAAGTGATCGTGATGCAAAGCGGTGTATTTGATACATCGTTCATAATTTCGTTCAATAAAACAAATTATGAAAGTTATTTGATATTGAATTGATTCATGTTCATTTGCTTTGGAATCCGACAATAGTATGGTGAAGCAATGACATGTTAATCAATCATATCGAATTTCGGTCATAAAAGGTTTTGACGGCACGAAATTCTGCATTAGGATTCGCGAAAAACTAGGTTTTTCGCACGGGCCTGCGCGGGGCGCAGATAGAGCTGTCAAATGGGCCGGCCCAGCTCGGCCCGGCCCGGGCCCATTGGGCCAAGACATCTATTGGGCTTAAGTGGCCCGGTCCATTAAGGCCCAAGGCCCATTAAGGCTCGGCTCGCTTAGCCCGGCCCAATAAAATGGGCCGATGGGCCGGCCCGCAACAGTTTTTCAAATTTTTTTTATCTCAATTTTTTGTAAAAAAAAATTTAATGGACAATAAAACTACATATGCATCGCACACAAATTAATATCCATAAAAAAGTGAGTGTCATGATTTCATGAAATAATAAATATTTCAAAATATCCATGCAAAAGTCGAGAGATTTGTGGATGATGATTCATAAAGTGCATCCTCAAAGCTAATAAATTTCAAACTTACATCAGACACTAAACTTTTAACATAACCATTCAAAATACATAAATTAAATTATAAATTATAAAAAAAAAGTAAATTATAAATCACATCTTTTTCCTTAAAAAAAAACAAATCTCATCTTTTGTTACTTATTTTATCTAAAGATTTTATGCAAGCTAAAATTCCTTATTTTTAGGTAAAATTATATTTAGATTTTTTTTTAATTCTTTAATGGGCCGGCCCAAAAGCCCGTTGGCCCAGCCCATGATGGCCCATAGGCCCGACAGCCCAGCCCAATAAGGTCCAATGATATTTTTGGGAAGCCCGGCCCGGCCCAGCCCATATAAAGCTATAGGGCTACTGGGCCGGCCCGATAGCCCGGCCCATTTTTACAGCTCTAGGCGCAGATGGCAGAAGCAAATTGGCTTTCTGACTAAGTACCTGCGCGGGGCGCAGGACACTCTGCGCGGGGCGCAGATAGCAACACCAATTTTGACCGTTCGCCGAAATTTTAATTTTAAATTAATCTACTCGACCTGAATTAATAATAATAATAAATATGTTTATTATTATGTTTTGTGATGATTGATTATGGCCTTAGTTTACTCTTTTGTTTTTATTTGGATTTTAAAATACGGCCTGCGTGTCGTGCCTCTCTCTATAAAATTCTTGATGTAATTTCTCTTCTCATCTTACTCCCTCGTATGTAAAACGAGTATTCTTTGATCTAATAATAGAATTACAATAGGAACAAAGGAGGACAGCCATGAAGATGATACTTGGAGAAGTAGATCATCGTTAGGCTAGTTTAGGGTTCTCTCATTGGCTTGAGAGAACACTTGCGTTAGGAGGCCATAATCATATCATTTGTTATTATTGTTTTATATGTATGTTGATGCATGTGAGAGCGTTTAATATGTTAAACAAGCCGGTGAGATCAAATTAATTAAAATCCCTCAAGAGACACATAAGAGATTAATAAAGAAAATGTGGGTTCGCCCACCGCGGAGTGCATTTTGTTTATTAATAAAGTATGTGAATATTAAGTTTACGCTTTCCAAGCTTTAGAACTTATCAAGACTAGTATCGAGCTATGTAGGTTTGCCCACCGCGAAGTGCATACTCTATATTGGTAAGGTGCGATGGGATAATTGTAATATCCAACTTCTAAAGTAAGGGTCAAACTTAACTTAACAAATATAATGAGATTATATGAGTTTAAGAAGCAATGATTGGGAATAATTCATAAGATGAATTCGAATAAGGAGTTATTCACCCAATTGATATATTCAAGAGTTGTATGAGATACAATTGGAAGGAGTTCCTACCAAAATAAACTGAGTCTTGTGTAATCCGCCCACCGCGGACTTAAGACAAAGTGAAATATGGATCTTGACCCACTAGAAAATCTTCCAACGGGATTTTCCGAATCAAATGATGAGGGTCATTTGGTTTGAGTAAAATAGTGGGAGCGTATTTAATTAAAGTCCTAATTAAATAAAATGATACTTATATTTTCACTTCTTTATGTAGATAACCATGTCGTCAAACACATCAAACAACATATTGCGATCAATCCTTGACAAAGAAAAGTTGAATGGTTCAAATTTTCTTGATTGGCACCGAAATCTGAGGATTGTCCTCAAGCATGATAATAAGTTGTATGCATTAGAGGAACCTGTTCCTGAAAATGAGCCAGCTAATAATGCTCCAAGGGCTGAAAAGGATGCTTACAAGAAGCATGTTGATGATGCTAATGAGGTTGCATGCCTCATGTTGGCTACCATGAATTCTGAGCTTCAGAAGCAACATGAAAACATGAATGCTGTTGAAATGATCGAACACTTGAAAACTCTATATGCGGAGCAAACCCGTCATGAGAGGTTCGAAGTTTCAAAATCCCTTTTTCAATGCAAGTTGAGTGAGGGATCTCCGGTAGGTCCTCATGTGCTCAAGATGATTGGGTATGTGGGAAACCTTGAAAGGCTAGGATTCCCTCTTGAGAAAGAACTTGCAACTGATCTCATTCTGCAATCGTTGCCGGATAGTTTCAATCAGTTTATCCTAAACTTCAATATGAATAATTTGGATAAGACTCTTCCTGAATTGCTAAGCATGTCAAGAACTGCCGAGCAAAATCTGAAATCTAAAGGGAAATCCATCCTAATGGTTAGTAATGGAAATAAGCATCACAAGAAGCCCAAAAAGCAAGGTGGTAAATGGAAAGGCAAGGGAGTTGCCAAACCAAAAGAAACTCCCCCTGCTTTAAAACCTAGTGGGAGCATAGCAAAAGAAGGCAATTGTTTCTATTGCGGTAAGACCGGACATTGGAAAAGGAATTGCCCAAAGTACATGGAAGATAAGAAGAAAGGATTAGCTCCTACAACTTCAGGTATTTTCGTTATAGAAATTAATTTATCTACTTCTACATCATGGGTATTAGATACTGGATGTGGTTCTCACATTTGTACTAATGTGCAGGAACTAAAGGAGAGTAGAGAATTGGCGAAAGGTGAAGTGGACCTACGAGTTGGGAATGGAGCAAGAGTTGCTGCTTTAGCCGTAGGGACTTATAATTTATCTTTACCTAGTGGTTTAATAATTCAGTTAAAGAACTGCTATTATGTACCTGCCATTAGCAGGAATATCATTTCCGTTTCTTGTTTAGACAAGTTTGGGTTTTCATTTATGATAAAGAACAATTGTTGCTCTATTTATTTAAATGATATATTCTATGCTAATGCTCAAATGTATAATGGACTATATGTCCTTGATCTTGAAACGCCAGTCTATAACATTAATACTAAAAGGATGAAACCAAATGAGTTGAATCCAAGTTACCTTTGGCACTGTCGGTTAGGCCATATAAATGAGAGACGCATCTCCAAACTCCATAAAGATGGACTTTTGGACTCTTTTGATTATGAATCATATGATACATGTAGATCTTGTTTAATTGGAAAGATGACAAAAGCACCCATTCAAAGGAAAAGGTGAAATGGCTAATGATCTTTTGGCACTCAGACATACTGATGTATGTGGACCATTGAACATACCTGCTAGAGGTGGTTTTACGTACTTCATAACATTTACTGATGACTTTAGTAGATATGGATATGTGTATCTAATGAAACACAAATCCGAATCCTTTGAAAAGTTCAAAGAATTCAAAAATGAAGTGCAAAACCAATTAGGCAAGAATATTAAAACTCTTCGATCAGATCGAGGTGGTGAATATTTAAGCCTAGAATTTAATGACCATCTTAAAGAATGTGGTATAGTATCACAACTAACTCCTCCCGGAACACCACAATGGAATGGTGTATCTGAGAGAAGAAATCGAACCTTGTTAGACATGGTGCGATCCATGATGAGTCATGCAGATCTTCCAAACTCCTTTTGGGGACATGCCCTATTGACAGCAGCTTATACACTTAACCATGTTCCATCCAAAAAGGTTGAAAAGACACCATATGAGATATGGAGTGGAAAGAAACCACATCTGTCTTTCATGAAGATTTGGGGTTGTGAAGTCTATGTAAAGCGACTAATCACAACTAAACTTGAACCCAAATCTGACAAATGCCTATTTGTAGGATATCCTAAAGAAACAAGAGGATACTACTTTTATAATCCTTCCGAGGGCAAAGTGTTTGTCGCTCGAACTGGTGTCTTCTTGGAAAAGGAATTTATTTCCAAAGGAATCAGTGGGAGGAGTGTGGAACTTGAAGAAATTCAAGAACCACCAATTATTGGGCAAACAATGGAGGAACTTGAGCGGGAACCACAAGATGTTGTGGAAGAACAACCTGCTCAAGTAGAACAAGTCCAGCGTAGGTCAAACAGGATACGTCACGAACCTGAGAGATATGGATATCTCATAACTGAACAAGGTGACGTATTACTCATGGATCAAGATGAGCCTGAAACCTACCAAGAGGCCATAACTGGTCCTGAATCTGAGAAGTGGCTAGAAGCCATGAAATCTGAAATGGACTCCATGTACACAAACCAAGTTTGGAACTTGGTAGAGCCTCCTGTAGGAATTCGTCCTATAGGATGCAAGTGGGTCTTCAAAAAGAAGACTGACATGGATGGTAAAGTACATACCTACAAAGCAAGACTGGTTGCTAAAGGATATAAACAAATTCATGGTGTTGACTATGATGAAACCTTTTCACCAGTTGCAATGCTTAAATCTGTTCGGATTTTACTTGCTATCGCAGCATATCATGATTATGAAATATGGCAAATGGATGTCAAAACTGCTTTCCTTAATGGAAATCTCCTTGAGGATGTGTACATGACACAGCCCGAAGGATTTGACATACCAAATGAAGCTCATAAGATATGCAAGTTACAGCGATCAATCTATGGATTGAAGCAAGCTTCCAGAAGCTGGAATCTTCGTTTTGATGAAACCGTAACAAAATATGGATTCATTAAAAATGAAGATGAACCTTGTGTCTACAAGAAGGTTAGTGGGAGCAAGATCGTTTTCCTAGTGTTATATGTAGATGACATATTACTAATAGGAAACGATGTCCCTACCTTACAACAAGTAAAGACTTGGTTAGGGAATTGCTTTTCTATGAAGGACCTTGGCGAAGCAGCCTATATATTGGGAATAAGAATCTATAGAGATAGATCACAAAGACTGCTTGGCCTAAGTCAGAGTACATACATAGATAAAGTGTTAAGGCGCTTTAATATGCATGATTTCAAGAAAGGATTCATACCAATGCAACATGGAATATGTCTTTCGAAGACACAATCCCCTTCATCTAAAGAAGAAAGGGAACGCATGAATGAGATACCGTATGCATCAGCAATCGGATCCATTATGTATGCCATGCTGTGTACTCGTCCAGATGTCTCGTATGCTTTAAGTGCAACGAGCAGGTACCAATCTGATCCTGGTGAGAGTCACTGGATAGCCGTCAAGAATATCCTTAAGTACTTGAGAAGAACTAAGGAAACATTCTTGGTATATGGAGGTGAGGAAGAACTTGCGGTTGTAGGGTACACCGATGCTAGCTTCCAAACCGACAAGGATGATTTTAGATCGCAATCTGGTTTCGTGTTTTGCTTAAATGGTGGCGCTGTAAGCTGGAAGAGTTCAAAGCAAGAGACAGTAGCTGATTCTACAACTGAGGCTGAGTATATTGCTGCCTCAAGTGCTGCAAAGGAAGCAGTTTGGATCAAGAAGTTCATATCTGAACTTGAAGTGGTCCCTAGCATTGTTGATCCCATTAGTCTGTATTGTGACAACAATGGTGCAATTGCACAAGCTAAGGAACCTAGATCTCACCAACGATCCAAACACATACTCAGGCGATTCCATCTTATTCGAGAGATAATAGATAGAGGAGACGTGAAAATATGCAAAGTACCTACACTTGACAACATAGCTGATCCACTAACAAAGCCTCTTGCGCAGTTGAAGCATGATGGGCACACTAGGTCTATGGGTATTAAAGTAATGCCAGATTGGCTCTAGTGCTAGTGGGAGATTGTTGGTGTAAGCCCTAGAGGCCAATGATTTTAGTACTTGTATCGAATAAATTATTAATAAATATATTGTTTCTTTATTAATAATAAAAGGCATTTTTCTTTATTATGTTTGTATGTCCAAAATAATGAAGTCCCTAGAATAGAAAGTCTGTTTAATATTTAAGTGTGACTTAATCATGAGATTACATTAAACATAAAGACGCTATTCTTAAAGTATCCGTAGTCGAGTTTTATCATGAATTGGGATAATGATAAAACATAGAGACTATTATGAAGATAGACTGATGATCGCATCTCATGGATCATAGGATAAGGAGTTATCAAGTCTTGACATAGGTATAAGAAATATTAGGAGTAATATTTATACCGGATTGATCCGCTATGAGAGTACTACATGCAAAGTTATGCAAAGTGTCATAAGTTACTCTCATGGTGATAATGGTGTAAGCCGCCCTTAGACCTGAAACCACTATGTACCCTAGATGTGGAGTCAAGTGCTTTGTTACTGATCTAACGTTGTCCGTAACAGGATGACCATAAAGGCAGTTAATGGGTACTTCACAAAGCACGCTGAGGGACAGTAGTGTCCTAGATGGAATTTGCCAATCCTGCATAACAGGATAAATGTCATGGGCCCAATATTGAACTGGACAAAGATGACACCAAGTATGCTTTGTGTTCAATATAGACATAAGGGGCAAAGGGGTAATTATACATGCATATATTATCACTAAGGTTATGTTATGATCACATGTTAATTTCTCATAACTTGGGTAGCAATGATGTGTTGCTAGATACCGCTCATTGTTTATTATATTAAATAGAGGATTTAGTATAATTGCCAACGTTATGGAAACCTACAAGGGTCACACACATAAGAACAGGCTAGTGTGAAATTGGAACACCGTAAGGTACGGTGCAGCTCAGAGAATTAAGGAAGTATGATAAGGGTATCATGGTAATTAAATAAGCGTATCATAATTTGTTATGAAAAGAAAGCACTCATGTGTACATGACACATGGGGGTGCGTTTCTTAAAAGATTTATTTAATTAAAAGGGTTTAGTATAATTGTGGCCCAATGACAAATAGTTTGTCTTGGTGCACAAGATACTTGGTTCTATAAATAGAACCTTTGTGATTGAGAAAAATACACTTAAGTGATTTCTTAAGAAATAGAAAACCCTAATCCTTATTTCTTGCCTCCACTCACAAAAGGCCTTCATCCTCTTGAGCTAGCACTCTCTTGAAGGTTCCTGTTCGTGTGGACTAGATAGAGGCGTTGTTCTTCGTCATCAACGCTCGTGATCAATCCGGTTCGTGATCAAAGAATTGACCGGCCACCGTTCGTGAAAAGAAAAAGAAAAAGGATTTTCTACAAGAGGTAAAAATCCTAAACACAAACTCATGCCCATTCGTAAGGATCTCTAAAGGAAATTTTTTAAATTCCGCTGCTTTATTATTACTATTTTCCTTCAGATACACACCTGTATCTCTCAGAAAACCAGAGAGTGCATGATGTATCGAATCATGCTTGCATGATTTGATACATATCAGTCAAGATTTCAAGAAACTGATATATGTATCGATACACACCCGTGTTTGTTTCGATACATAGGTCAAATCTTTCAATTTGAACGCTGGTCAAAGGGTTTGTATCGATACAAACCATCATTTGTATCGATACACGTATGTTACATTTTGCCCAAATTTGCTCAATTCTATTCTCTCTTTAAATAGCAATGTGGTGTGTCATTGTAACAGAGAGGAAACCAGTGAGAAAGTTCAGAAAACGCTTTGGGATTCAAATTGAGTGAAAATTTGGATCAAAGGTTTCATTCATCACAAGTTCATCATCTTCATCAAGTTTGCAATCAAATTGAAGTTTGAGTATGGGATCAATTCAATAGAGACTGCATATTTGTTTGATAACGTTCGGTACGGTTCGCGGTGAATCAGAATCGTGATCGGGTTGAATTGTGACGAAGGTTTTGGTATCTCTCAAGGGTTCAAGATTGTGCAAATCTTGAAGGTTCAACAACAAGAAGCGAATGACTCAGCTGGACGATCGAGTGCGGATTGGCACGGGTCGGATCGTTGGAATCAGAGGGTGAAGCTTCGTTGTGTGTTGAGGTTTATTCGCATAGTTTACTTTTGATTCGTTATAGGGTTATAAGATTCAATTGTAAATTGTGTACTTGTGTTCATCATTTTTTATCAATATACTCTCAAATAACCCGTTTGGTTATTTGGGGGGAGACGTACCCGGCCGACCGCGAGGACGACACGAAAGCCGGGGAACTCCCTAATCAAACCGTTTGTGTCTCTCTCTCTCAATCTTTTACTTTTCCTAATTTCGTTAATTTTGAATCAATTGAATTTTTCGTGTTCGTATTGGTACACCAAAAATTCAATTGCTATTGCTTTATTGTGATTGGATTACACTTGATAATAACTTGCTTGGGGCTGATTTAATTCAAACATTTAAATTCGATTGATTTTGTACACGAGCATTTCTAAACCTTTTCATAAATCGTTCCAAGGCTATACTACATTTCCTTTAATCAATCGGTGCATAGACTACTGATCCGGTGGTACTTCCGCGTGCACGATTGAAACAAAATATTTTTTTTTAAAACCTAAATTGTTTCAAGGATCACTTATTCAACCCCCCCTTCTAAGTGATAGCCAAGTAGTCTAACAAGTGGTATCACGATCCCGGTTCAATTTTGTTTACAAAATTCGGAGGATTGTGCCAATTATTAGAAAACATGGCTTTTGCACCGAAAGGGGCGTATAATAGGGCTCCTATATTCAATGGAGATCATTTTGATTATTGGAAAAGTAGTATGCGCATACAGATCAATTCTTTTGATGGTGAAGTGTGGAATGCTATTGAGGACGGTTCGTTTGTTCCAACAATCACCGACCTCAATGGCGTTGTCACAAATAAGCCTATGGCACAATGGACGGATGATGAAAAGAAAAAGGTCAATTACGATGCAAAGGCACAAAACATACTTATTTCATCAAATTTTATCATGTGTCGCATTGTTCTACGGCTAAAGAAATGTGGGATACATTAGTTACTCATTTTGAGGGAACTAATGAGGTCAAAATTTCGAAAATAAACACCTTAACTCAAGAGTTCGAATTGTTTCATATGCAAGATGGTGAAACCATTGCGGATATGCAACAAAGATTTGTAAAAATCACCAACAAGTTACATGGTCTAGGTAAACCAATCACTAATCAAGATGCTACTAATAAGATTTTGAGATGTCTTAATAGGTCATGGCAACCAAAGGTCACCGCAATCAAAGAAGCGAATGATCTTACAACTTTGAGTCTCACAACCTTATTTGGTAAGCTAACGGAACATGAACAAGTGCTTAATTTGTTGGAAAAGAATGAAAAAGGTGAGAAAAAGGAAAAACACAACGAAAAGGAAAAAGAAAAGGATAAGAGGTCCATTGCTCAAAAAGCCTAAAAATCCAAGTCCTAAAAGGTTGAGCAAGTGGAAAGTAGCTCAAGCGAAGACGATTCCGATGATAAGGAAATGGGGCTCTTCGTTCGACGCTACAATAGATATGTGAGAAAGAATGGGATAAGACATTCCGATGACAATCTTAAGAAGTTTCGGAAAGATAGTGGTTACCGCCGGAAGAATGAAGATGATAGGCACTCCAAGAAAGGGGCATGCTATGAATGTGGCAAAGTTGCTCATTTCAAGCCGGATTGCCCTAAGCTCAAGAGAAAAGAGAAGGAGTCACCTTCATTCAAAAAGGGAAGCAAGGACAAAGGAAAGAAAGCTTATGTTGAATGGGAGAGCGGAAGCTCATCTTCCTCTTCATCATTAAGCTCTAGCTCAAGTGGTGAAGATGCATTGGCTAATGTGTGCTTAACATCCCATGATCGCAAGAAACTTGCTCCTAAAAAGGTAAATCAAAATCCCTCTAGCTCATATACGCTTTTAGAATATCATGAGTTACAAGTCGCTTTTGAAAAGTTACACAAAGAAACTAAAGAGGCTTTTCAACGACTAAAAGGTTTAATGGAAGTTAATAAATACCTTGAGGCAAAAGTTTTGGAAACGGAGCTTGAGTTGAAAGCTCTCAAAGAGTCTATGATTCAAAAACCTCTTGTAACTTTTGATAGTTATGGTAACGATAAGACCGGATGTGATAGATGTTGTTACTTATATAGAGACTTGCGAAAGTTACAAGATAAGCTAAAAGAACCATCCAAGCCGGAGATTACTTTTGCGATTGATCCATCTAAGTTCAACAAATCATTAAAACCTAGAAATAAAAAGTATAAATTTGTCAAAAAGGATCCTAAGAAAAGTAATCCTCATATCGTTTGTCATTATTGTTGTGACAAGGGTCATACTATTGCAAAATGCCATGCTCGAAAAATCTTGGTACCAAACGGCAAATTGCAATGGTTACCTAAGTTAGGCAATAATGGTGCTACTAATCAACTAGGACCCAACATGAGTTGGGGACCTATTTCAAATGTCTAAGTATGTAGGGAAGCGTCTTGAAACCATTGACAAAAGACACCGACAACAATGGAGTTCAAGACTTACGAACAAGGAAAGGAATGGAGTTCAACTCAACACTTACAATGGTGTGGAAATTGATCACTTCCTCCACCTAACACTCAAGGGAAGATTCTATTCTCTACCTTTATCTTTTTACTTTTACTTTACTTAGCATTTGTACTTTGGTTCATATACATACAACTTTCACCTTAGTATGATATTTGCTTTGGTAGTTGTCTAATCCTCCATTTCCAAGAATTTTGCTCAAAAATATTAATAAGTTTTTGAGACCCATATGCTTAAAATGGGGATTTGACAAAAACCATTACAATTGTCATTTTAAGTTCATACTTTATTTGTATATGTTTGTTTAACTCTTATATGTGACTTTGTGTGCATTCATAAACATACATTTTCATATGATTGATTTTGGTACTTTGATTCAACTATGTGGATGCCTTATCATGCATACATGGTTTAACATGTGTTCTCATGTTATAATGTGCTTTGGTATTTTGTTTTGCTCACATACATAAGAATGTACCTTATTGGTTATATGTGTTTCATACATACATGATATTTGGAAGTCATAAGAATTATTTTTCAAATTTATAAGTTCATGTGTTTTTCAAATGATATGTGAACAATTTTACTTTGTTACTTCTTATGACCTCTTTTATTTCAATATGGTTGTACGGATAATTTTTATGTTGTCATGTTTGAACAACATTCACTTTGGTTTGTATGACTTGATATTTTGGATAATTTTGGTTTGTATGGATAATCATGTTATGTGAATGCATTTGTTGCATTGCTTTGTTTATTTCGTCCCATATTTGGATATGTTACTTGATTAAAATGTCGATATGTTACGGTATTCATGCGTTGGTTTTGATTTGTTATTCTACATTCCATATTTGTCATGATATTTGGTATTCGTCATTGATATATTTTGGCATATCTTTGTATGTAATTATTTTGATTAGGAAATTTCATCATATAGTGCATTTCGACAAATGTAAGTGCACGATATGACTTTGGTTAAAATTGTTTGAACTTGATACTTCTAATGAGCTCTCTTCTTCTTTTTGATATTGTCAAAGGGGGAGAGATTTGGATGCACAAGCTAAGGATAAATAGCTAAAGAAGTCTTGAATATTATCAACAATGTCAAACGCAATATGGCATCAACTCAGGGGGAGCGTTGCTTATTGTTAGCCTTGGTGTTAATTGCGTCTGTATACATATTGCTATTTTATTGCATATTAGGTATAGGCTTAGTTAGCTTATGCATAGTTTTGACAATTATAAAAAAGGGGGAGAATGCAAGTGCACCAGTTCATCCTCATGTTTTAATAATTGTCAAAACACATGAAAATAGAGTAGAACATATTTTGGCAACATTAAAATGACTTGACAGCGAAAAACTATTTTTAAAACTTTGAAAAATTGTTTTTTAGGTATTACGTATCGATACATAAACATGTGTATCGATACAAATGTCCTGAAATTACTTCAGACTGATTTTGTACATTTGTATCGATACATATATCACTTGTATCGATACAAAAGTGGTCTCTCAGAGGCAGAGAGTCACTTGTGTATCGAATCATGCTTGCATATATCGATACACACCTGTATCTCTCAGAAAACCAGAGAGTGCACAGTGTATCGAATCATGCTTGCATGATTTGATACATATCAGTCAAGATTTCAAGAAACTGATATATGTATCGATACACACCCGTGTTTGTATCGATACATAGGTCAAATCATTCAATTTGAACGCTGGTCAAAGGGTTTGTATCGATACAAACCATCATTTGTATCGATACACGTATGTTAAATTTTGCCCAAATTTGCTCAATTCTATTCTCTCTTTAAATAGCAATGTGGTGTGTCATTGTAACAGAGAGGAAACCAGTGAGAAAGTTCAGAAAACGCTTTGGGATTCAAATTGAGTGAAAATTTGGATCAAAGGTTTCATTCATCACAAGTTCATCATCTTCATCAAGTTTGCAATCAAATTGAAGTTTGAGTATGGGATCAATTCAATAGAGACTGCATATTTGTTTGATAACGTTCGGTACGGTTTGCGGTGAATCAGAATCGTGATCGGGTTGAATTGTGACGAAGGTTTTGGTTTCTCTCAAGGGTTCAAGATTGTGCGAATCTTGAAGGTTCAACAACAAGAAGCGAAGGACTCAGCTGGACGATCGAGTGCGGATTGGCACAGGTCGGATCGTTGGAATCAGAGGGCGAAGCTTCGTTGTGTGTTGAGGTTTATTCGCATAGTTTACTTTTGATTCGTTATAGGGTTATAAGATTCAATTGTAAATTGTGCACTTGTGTTCATCATTTTTTATCAATATACTCTCAAATAACCCGTTTGGTTATTTGGGGGGAGACGTACCCGGCCGACTGCGAGGACGACACGAAAGCCGGGGAACTCCCTAATCAAACCGTTTGTGTCTCTCTCTCTCAATCTTTTACTTTTCATAATTTCGTTAATTTTGAATCAATTGAATTTTTCGTGTTCGTATTGGTACACCAAAAATTCAATTGCTATTGCTTTATTGTGATTGGATTACACTTGATAATAACTTGCTTGGGGCTGATTTAATTCAAACATTTAAATTCGATTGATTTTGTACACGAGCATTTCTAAACCTTTTCATAAATCGTTCCAAGGCTATACTACATTTCCTTTAATCAATCGGTGCATAGACTACTGATCCGGTGGTACTTCCACGCACACGATTGAAACAAATTTTTATTTTTTAAAACCTACATTGTTTCAAGGATCACTTATTCAACCCCCCCTTCTAAGTGATAGCCAAGTAGTCTAACAAGTGGTATCACGATCCTGGTTCAATTTTGTTTACAAAATTCGGAGGATTGTTCCAATTATTAGAAAACATGGCTTTTGCACCGAAAGGGGCGTATAATAGGGCTCCTATATTCAATGGAGATCATTTTGATTATTGGAAAAGTAGTATGCGCATACACATCAATTCTTTTGATGGTGAAGTGTGGAATGCTATTGAGGACGGTCCGTTTGTTCCAACAATCACCGACCTCAATGGCGTTGTCACAAATAAGCCTATGGCACAATGGACGGATGATGAAAAGAAAAAGGTCAATTTCGATGCAAAGGCACAAAACATACTTATTTCATCCCTTGGGATTTAACAATTTTATCATGTGTCGCATTGTTCTACGGCTAAAGAAATGTGGGATACATTAGTTACTCATTTTGAGGGAACTAATGAGGTCAAAATTTCGAAAATAAACACCTTAACTCAAGAGTTCGAATTGTTTCATATGCAAGATGGTGAAACCATTGCGGATATGCAACAAAGATTTGTAAAAATCACCAACAAGTTACATGGTCTAGGTAAACCAATCACTAATCAAGATGCTACTAATAAGATTTTGAGATGTCTTAATAGGTCATGGCAACCAAAGGTCACCGCAATCAAAGAAGCGAATGATCTTACAACTTTGAGTCTCACAACCTTATTTGGTAAGCTAACGGAACATGAACAAGTGCTTAATTTGTTGGAAAAGCATGAAAAAGGTGAGAAAAAGGAAAAACACAACGAAAAGGAAAAAGAAAAGGATAAGAGGTCCATTGCTCTAAAAGCCTAAAAATCAAAGTCCAAAAAGGTTGAGCAAGTGGAAAGTAGCTCAAGCGAAGACGATTCCGATGATGAGGAAATGGGGCTCTTCGTTCGACGCTACAATAGATATGTGAGAAAGAATTGGATAAGACATTCCGATGACAATCTTAAGAAGTTTCGGAAAGATAGTGATTACCGCCGGAAGAATGAAGATGATAGACACTCCAAGAAAGGGCATGCTATGAATGTGGCAACGTTGGTCATTTCAAGCCGGATTGCCTTAAGCTCAAGAGAAAAGAGAAGGAGTCACCTTCATTCAAAAAGGGAAGCAAGGACAAAGGAAAGAAAGCTTATGTTGCATGGGAGAGCGGAAGCTCATCTTCCTCTTCATCATCAAGCTCTAGCTCAAGTGGTGAAGATGCATTGGCTAATGTGTGCTTAACATCCCATGATCGCAAGAAACTTGCTCCTAAAAAGGTAAATCAAAATCCCACTAGCTCATATACGCTTTTAGAATATCATGAGTTACAAGTCGCTTTTGAAAAGTTACACAAAGAAACTAAAGAGGCTTTTCAACGACTAAAAGGTTTAATGGAAGTTAATAAATACCTTGAGGCAAAAGTTTTGGAAACGGAGCTTGAGTTGAAAGCTCTCAAAGAGTCTATGATTCAAAAACCTCTTGTAACTTTTGATAGTTATGATAACGATAAGACCGGATGTGATGGATGTTGTTACTTATATAGAGACTTGCGAAAGTTACAAGATAAGCTAAAAGAACCATCTAAGCCGGAGATTACTTTTGCGATTGATCCATCAAAGTTCAACAAATCATTAAAACCTAGAAATAAAAAGTATAAATTTGACGAAAAGGATCCTAAGAAAAGTAATCCTCATATCGTTTGTCATTATTGTTGTGACAAGGGTCATACTATTGCAAAATGCCATGCTCGAAAAATCTTGGTACCAAACGGCAAATTGCAATGGTTACCTAAGTTAGGCAATAATGGTGCTACTAATCAACTAGGACCCAACATGAGTTGGGGACCTATTTCAAATGTCTAAGTATGTAGGGAAGCGTCTTGAAACCATTGACAAAAGACACCGACAACAATGGAGTTCAAGACTTACGAACAAGGAAAGAAATGGAGTTCAACTCAACACTTACAATGGTGTGGAAATTGATCACTTCCTCCACCTAACACTCAATGGAAGATTCTATTTTCTACCTTTATCTTTATACTTTTACTTTACTTAGCATTTGTACTTTGGTTCATATACATACAACTTTCACCTTAGTATGATATTTGCTTTGGTAGTTGTCTAATCCTCCATTTCCAAGAATTTTGCTCAAAAATATTAATAAGTTTTTGAGACCCATATGTTTAAAATGGGGATTTGACAAAAACCATTACAATTGTCATGTTAAGTTCATACTTTGTTTGTATATGTTTGTTTAACTCTTATATGTGACTTTGTGTGCATTCATAAACATACATTTTCATATGATTGATTTTGGTACTTTGATTCAACTATGTGGATGCCTTATCATGCATACATGGTTTAACATGTGTTCTCATGTTATAATGTGCTTTGGTATTTTGTTTTGCTCACATACATAAGAATTTACCTTATTGGTTATATGTGTTTCATACATACATGATATTTGGAAGTCATAAGAATTATTTTTCAAATTTATAAGTTCATGTGCTTTTCAAATGATATGTGAACAATTTTACTTTGTTACTTCTTATGACCTCTTTTATTTCAATATGGTTGTACGGATAATTTTTATGTTGTCATGTTTGAACAACATTCACTTTGGTTTGTATGACTTAATATTTTGGATAATTTTGGTTTGTATGGATAATCATGTTATGTGAATGCATTTGTTGCATTGCTTTGTTTATTTCGTCCCATATTTGGATATGTTACTTGATTAAAATGTCGATATGTTACGGTATTCATGCGTTGGTTTTGATTTGTTATTCTACATTCCATATTTGTCATGATATTTGGTATTCGTCATTGATATATTTTGGCATATCTTTGTATGTAATTATTTTGATTAGGAAATTTCATCATATAGTGCATTTCGACAAATGTAAGTGCACGATATGACTTTGGTTAAAATTGTTTGAACTTGATACTTCTAATGAGCTCTCTTCTTCTTTTTGATATTGTCAAAGGGGGAGAGATTTGGATGCACAAGCTAAGGATAAATAGCTAAAGAAGTCTTGAATATTATCAACAATGTCAAACGCATTATGGCATCAACTCAGGGGGAGCGTTGCTTATTGTTAGCCTTGGTGTTAATTGCGTCTGTATACATATTGCTATTTTATTGCATATTAGGTATAGGCTTAGTTAGCTTATGCATAGTTTTGACAATTATCAAAAAGGGGGAGAATGTAAGTGCACCAGTTCATCCTCATGTTTTAATAATTGTCAAAACACATGAAAATAGAGTAGAACATATTTTGGCAACATTAAAATGACTTGACAGCGAAAAACTATTTTTAAAACTTTGAAAAATTGTTTTTTAGGTATTACGTATCGATACATAAACATGTGTATCGATACAAATGTCCTGAAATTACTTCAGACTGATTTTGTACATTTGTATCGATACATATATCACTTGTATCGATACAAAAGTGGTCTCTCAGAGGCAGAGAGTCACTTGTGTATCGAATCATGCTTGCATGTATCGATACTCACCTGTATCTCTCAGAAAACCAGAGAGTGCATGATGTATCGAATCATGCTTGCATGATTTGATACATATCAGTCAAGATTTCAAGAAACTGATATATGTATCGATACACACCCGTGTTTGTATCGATACATAGGTCAAATCTTTCAATTTGAACGCTGGTCAAAGGGTTTGTATCGATACAAACCATCATTTGTATCGATACACGTATGTTAAATTTTGCCCAAATTTGCTCAATTCTATTCTCTCTTTAAATAGCAATGTGGTGTGTCATTGTAACAGAGAGGAAACCAGTGAGAAAGTTCAGAAAACGCTTTGGGATTCAAATTGAGTGAAAATTTGGATCAAAGGTTTCATTCATCACAAGTTCATCATCTTCATCAAGTTTGCAATCAAATTTAAGTTTGAGTATGGGATCAATTCAATAGAGACTGCATATTTGTTTGATAACGTTCGGTACGGTTCGCGGTGAATCAGAATCGTGATCGGGTTGAATTGTGACGAAGGTTTTGGTTTCTCTCAAGGGTTCAAGATTGTACGAATCTTGAAGGTTCAACAACAAGAAGCGAAGGACTCAGCTGGACGATCGAGTGCGGATTGGCACAGGTCGGATCGTTGGAATCAGAGGGCGAAGCTTCGTTGTGTGTTGAGGTTTATTCGCATAGTTTACTTTTGATTCGTTATAGGATTATAAGATTCAATTGTAAATTGTGCACTTGTGTTCATCATTTTTTATCAATATACTCTCAAATAACCCGTTTGGTTATTTGGGGGGAGACGTACCCGGCCGACTGCGAGGACGACACGAAAGCCGGGGAACTCCCTAATCAAACCGTTTATGTCTCTCTCTCTCAATCTTTTACTTTTCATAATTTCGTTAATTTTGAATCAATTGAATTTTTCGTGTTCGTATTGGTACACCAAAAATTCAATTGCTATTGCTTTATTGTGATTGGATTACACTTGATAATAACTTGCTTGGGGCTGATTTAATTCAAACATTTAAATTCGATTGATTTTGTACACGAGCATTTCAAAACCTTTTCATATATCGTTCCAAGGCTATACTACATTTCCTTTAATCAATCGGTGCATAGACTACTGATCCGGTGGTACTTCCGCGCGCACGATTGAAACAATTTTTTTTTTTTTAAAACCTACATTGTTTCAAGGATCACTTATTCAACCCCCCCTTCTAAGTGATAGCCAAGTAGTCTAACAAGTGGTATCACGATCCCGGTTCAACTTTGTTTACAAAATTCGGAGGATTGTGCCAATTATTAGAAAACATGGCTTTTGCACCAAAAGGGGCGTATAATAGGGCTCCTATATTCAATGGAGATCATTTTGATTATTGGAAAAGTAGTATGCGCATACACATCAATTCTTTTGATGGTGAAGTGTGGAATGCTATTGAGGACGGTCCGTTTGTTCCAACAATCACCGACCTCAATGGCGTTGTCACAAATAAGCCTATGGCACAATGGACGGATGATGAAAAGAAAAAGGTCAATTACGATGCAAAGACACAAAACATACTTATTTCATCCCTTGGGATTGAACAATTTTATCATGTGTCGCATTGTTCTACGGCTAAAGAAATGTGGGATACATTAGTTACTCATTTTGAGGGAACTAATGAGGTCAAAATTTCGAAAATAAACACCTTAACTCAAGAGTTCGAATTGTTTCATATGCAAGATGGTGAAACCATTGCGGATATGCAACAAAGATTTGTAAAAATCACCAACAAGTTACATGGTCTAGGTAAACCAATCACTAATCAAGATGCTACTAATAAGATTTTGAGATGTCTTAATAGGTCATGGCAACCAAAGGTCACCGCAATCAAAGAAGCGAATGATCTTACAACTTTGAGTCTCACAACCTTATTTGGTAAGCTAACGGAACATGAACAAGTGCTTAATTTGTTGGAAAAGCATGAAAAAGGTGAGAAAAAGGAAAAACACAACGAAAAGGAAAAAGAAAAGGATAAGAGGTCCATTGCTCTAAAAGCCTAAAAATCCAAGTCCAAAAAGGTTGAGCAAGTGGAAAGTAGCTCAAGCGAAGACGATTCCGATGATGAGGAAATGGGGCTCTTCGTTCGACGCTACAATAGATATGTGAGAAAGAATGGGATAAGACATTCCGATGACAATCTTAAGAAGTTTCGGAAAGATAGTGGTTACCGCCGGAAGAATGAAGATGATAGGCATTCCAAGAAAGGGCAGGCTATGAATGTGGCAAAGTTGGTCATTTCAAGCCGGATTGCCCTAAGCTCAAGAGAAAAGAGAAGGAGTCACCTTCATTCAAAAAGGGAAGCAAGGACAAAGGAAAGAAAGCTTATGTTGCTTGGGAGAGCGGAAGCTCATCTTCCTCTTCATCATCAAGCTCTAGCTCAAGTGGTGAAGATGCATTGGCTAATGTGTGCTTAACATCCCATGATCGCAAGAAACTTGCTCCTAAAAAGGTAAATCAAAATCCCACTAGCTCATATACGCTTTTAGAATATCATGAGTTACAAGTCGCTTTTGAAAAGTTACACAAAGAAACTAAAGAGACTTTTCAACGACTAAAAGGTTTAATGGAAGTTAATAAATACCTTGAGGCAAAAGTTTTGGAAACGGAGCTTGAGTTGAAAGCTCTCAAAGAGTCTATGATTCAAAAACCTCTTGTAACTTTTGATAGTTATGGTAACGATAAGACCGGATGTGATGGATGTTGTTACTTATATAAAGACTTGCGAAAGTTACAAGATAAGCTAAAAGAACCATCCAAGCCGGAGATTACTTTTGCGATTGATCCATCTAAGTTCAACAAATCATTTAAACCTAGAAATAAAAAGTATAAATTTGTCGAAAAGGATCCTAAGAAAAGTAATCCTCATATCGTTTGTCATTATTGTTGTGACAAGGGTCATACTATTGCAAAATGCCATGCTCGAAAAATCTTGGTACCAAACGGCAAATTGCAATGGTTACCTATGTTAGGCAATAATGGTGCTACTAATCAACTAGGACCCAACATGAGTTGGGGACCTATTTCAAATGTCTAAGTATGTAGGGAAGCGTCTTGAAACCATTGACAAAAGACACCGACAACAATGGAGTTCAAGACTTACGAACAAGAAAAGAAATGGAGTTCAACTCAACACTTACAATGGTGTGGAAATTGATCACTTCCTCCACCTAACACTCAAGGGAAGATTCTATTCTCTACCTTTATCTTTATACTTTTACTTTACTTAGCATTTGTACTTTGGTTCATATACATACAACTTTCACCTTAGTATGATATTTGCTTTGGTAGTTGTCTAATCCTCCATTTCCAAGAATTTTGCTCAAAAATATTAATAAGTTTTTGAGACCCATATGTTTAAAATGGGGATTTGACAAAAACCATTACAATTGTCATGTTAAGTTCATACTTTGTTTGTATATGTTTGTTTAACTCTTATATGTGACTTTGTGTGCATTCATAAACATACATTTTCATATGATTGATTTTGGTACTTTGATTCAACTATGTGGATGCCTTATCATGCATACATGGTTTAACATGTGTTCTCATGTTATAATGTGCTTTGGTATTTTGTTTTGCTCACATACATAAGAATGTACCTTATTGGTTATATGTGTTTCATACATACATGATATTTGGAAGTCATAAGAATTATTTTTCAAATTTATAAGTTCATGTGTTTTTCAAATGATATGTGAACAATTTTACTTTGTTACTTCTTATGACCTCTTTTATTTCAATATGGTTGTACAGATAATTTTTATGTTGTCATGTTTGAACAACATTCACTTTGGTTTGTATGACTTGATATTTTGGATAATTTTGGTTTGTATGGATAATCATGTTATGTGAATGCATTTGTTGCATTGCTTTGTTTATTTCGTCCCATATTTGGATATGTTACTTGATTAAAATATCGATATGTTACGGTATTCATGCGTTGGTTTTGATTTGTTATTCTACATTCCATATTTGTCATGATATTTGGTATTCGTCATTGATATATTTTGGCATATCTTTGTATGTAATTATTTTGATTAGGAAATTTCATCATATAGTGCATTTCGACAAATGTAAGTGCACGATATGACTTTGGTTAAAATTGTTTGAACTTGATACTTCTAATGAGCTCTCTTCTTCTTTTTGATATTGTCAAAGGGGGAGAGATTTGGATGCACAAGCTAAGGATAAATAGCCAAAGAAGTCTTGAATATTATCAACAATGTCAAACGCATTATGGCATCAACTCAGGGGGAGCGTTGCTTATTGTTAGCCTTGGTGTTAATTGCGTCTGTATACATATTGCTATTTTATTGCATATTAGGTATAGGCTTAGTTAGCTTATGCATAGTTTTGACAATTATCAAAAAGGGGGAGAATGGAAGTGCACCAGTTCATCCTCATGTTTTAATAATTGTCAAAACACATGAAAATAGAGTATAACATATTTTGGCAACATTAAAATGACTTGACAGCGAAAAACTATTTTTAAAACTTTGAAAAATTGTTTTTTAGGTATTATGTATCGATACATAAACATGTGTATCGATACAAATGTCCTGAAATTACTTCAGATTGATTTTGTACATTTGTATCGATACATATATCACTTGTATCGATACAAAAGTGGTCTCTCAGAGGCAGAGAGTCACTTGTGTATCGAATCATGCTTGCATGTATCGATACACACCTGTATCTCTCAGAAAACCAGAGAGTGCATGATGTATCGAATCATGCTTGCATGATTTGATACATATCAGTCAAGATTTCAAGAAACTGATATATGTATCGATACACACCCGTGTTTGTATCGATACATAGGTTAAATCTTTCAATTTGAACGCTGGTCAAAGGGTTTGTATCGATACAAACCATCATTTGTATCGATACACGTATGTTAAATTTTGCCCAAATTTGCTCAATTCTATTCTCTCTTTAAATAGCAATGTGGTGTGTCATTGTAACATAGAGGAAACCAGTGAGAAAGTTCAGAAAACGCTTTGGGATTCAAATTGAGTGAAAATTTGGATCAAAGGTTTCATTCATCACAAGTTCATCATCTTCATCAAGTTTGCAATCAAATTGAAGTTTGAGTATGGGATCAATTCAATAGAGACTGCATATTTGTTTGATAACGTTCGGTACGGTTCGCGGTGAATCAGAATCGTGATCGGGTTGAATTGTGACGAAGGTTTTGGTTTCTCTCAAGGGTTCAAGATTGTACGAATCTTGAAGGTTCAACAACAAGAAGCGAAGGACTCAGCTGGACGATCGAGTGCGGATTGGCACAGGTTGGATCGTTGGAATCAGAGGGCGAAGCTTCGTTGTGTGTTGAGGTTTATTCGCATAGTTTACTTTTGATTCGTTATAGGGTTATAAGATTCAATTGTAAATTGTGCACTTGTGTTCATCATTTTTTATCAATATACTCTCAAATAACCCGTTTGGTTATTTGGGGGGAGACGTACCCGGCCGACTGCGAGGACGACACGAAAGCCGGGGAACTCCCTAATCAAACCGTTTGTGTCTCTCTCTCTCAATCTTTTACTTTCATAATTTCGTTAATTTTGAATCAATTGAATTTTTCGTGTTCGTATTGGTACACCAAAAATTCAATTGCTATTGCTTTACTGTGATTGGATTACACTTGATAATAACTTGCTTGGGGCTGATTTAATTCAAACATTTAAATTCGATTGATTTTGTACACGAGCATTTCTAAACCTTTTCATAAATCGTTCCAAGGCTATACTACATTTCCTTTAATCAATCGGTGCATAGACTACTGATCCGGTGGTACTTCCGCGCGCACGATTGAAACAAATGTTTTTTTAAAACCTACATTGTTTCAAGGATCACTTATTCAACCCCCCCTTCTAAGTGATATCCAAGTAGTCTAACAAGTGGTATCACGATCCCGGTTCAATTTTGTTTACAAAATTCGGAGGATTGTGCCAATTATTAGAAAACATGGCTTTTGCACCGAAAGGGGGGTATAATAGGGCTCCTATATTCAATGGAGATCATTTTGATTATTGGAAAAGTAGTATGCGCATACACATCAATTCTTTTGATGGTGAAGTGTGGAATGCTATTGAGGACGGTCCGTTTGTTCCAACAATCACCGACCTCAATGGCGTTGTCACAAATAAGCCTATGGCACAATGGACGGATGATGAAAAGAAGAAGGTCAATTACGATGCAAAGGCACAAAACATACTTATTTCATCCCTTGGGATTGAACAATTTTATCATGTGTCGCATTGTTCTACGGCTAAAGAAATGTGGGATACATTAGTTACTCATTTTGAGGGAACTAATGAGGTCAAAATTTCGAAAATAAACACCTTAACTCAAGAGTTCGAATTGTTTCATATGCAAGATGGTGAAACCATTGCGGATATGCAACAAAGATTTGTAAAAATCACCAACAAGTTACATGGTCTAGGTAAACCAATCACTAATCAAGATGCTACTAATAAGATTTTGAGATGTCTTAATAGGTCATGGCAACCAAAGGTCACCGCAATCAAAGAAGCGAATGATCTTACAACTTTGAGTCTCACAACCTTATTTGGTAAGCTAACGGAACATGAACAAGTGCTTAATTTGTTGGAAAAACATGAAAAAGGTGAGAAAAAGGAAAAACACAACGAAAAGGAAAAAGAAAAGGATAAGAGGTCCATTGCTCTAAAAGCCTAAAAATCCAAGTCCATAAAGGTTGAGCAAGTGGAAAGTAGCTCAAGCGAAGACGATTCCGATGATGAGGAAATGGGGCTCTTCGTTCGACGCTACAATAGATATGTGAGAAAGAATGGGATAAGACATTCCGATGACAATCTTAAGAAGTTTCGGAAAGATAGTGGTTACCGCCGGAAGAATGAAGATGATAGGCACTCCAAGAAAGGGCATGCTATGAATGTGCCAAAGTTGGTCATTTCAAGCCGGATTGCCCTAAGCTCAAGAGAAAAGAGAAGGAGTCACCGTCATTCAAAAAGGGAAGCAAGGACAAAGGAAAGAAAGCTTATGTTGCATGGGAGAGCGGAAGCTCATCTTCCTCTTCATCATCAAGCTCTAGCTCAAGTGGTGAAGATGCATTGGCTAATGTGTGCTTAACATCCCATGATCGCAAGAAACTTGCTCATAAAAAGGTAAATCAAAATCCCACTAGCTCATATACGCTTTTAGAATATCATGAGTTACAAGTCGCTTTTGAAAAGTTACACAAAGAAACTAAAGAGGCTTTTCAACGACTAAAAGGTTTAATGGAAGTTAATAAATACCTTGAGGCAAAAGTTTTGGAAACGGAGCTTGAGTTGAAAGCTCTCAAAGAGTCTATGATTCAAAAACCTCTTGTAACTTTTGATAGTTATGGTAACGATAAGACCGGATGTGATGGATGTTGTTACTTATATAGAGACTTGCGAAAGTTACAAGATAAGCTAAAAGAACCATCCAAGCCGGAGATTACTTTTGCGATTGATCCATCTAAGTTCAACAAATCATTTAAACCTAGAAATAAAAAGTATAAATTTGTCGAAAAGGATCCTAAGAAAAGTAATCCTCATATGGTTTGTCATTATTGTTGTGACAAGGGTCATACTATTGCAAAATGCCAAGCTCGAAAAATCTTGGTACCAAACGGCAAATTGCAATGGTTACCTATGTTAGGCAATAATGGTGCTACTAATCAACTAGGACCCAACATGAGTTGGGGACCTATTTCAAATGTCTAAGTATGTAGGGAAGCGTCTTGAAACCATTGACAAAAGACACCGACAACAATGGAGTTCAAGACTTACGAACAAGGAAAGAAATGGAGTTCAACTCAACACTTACAATGGTGTGGAAATTGATCACTTCCTCCACCTAACACTCAAGGGAAGATTCTAATCTCTACCTTTATCTTTATACTTTTACTTTACTTAGCATTTGTATTTTGGTTCATATACATACAACTTTCACCTTAGTATGATATTTGCTTTGGTAGTTGTCTAATCCTCCATTTCCAAGAATTTTGCTCAAAAATATTAATAAGTTTTTGAGACCCATATGTTTAAAATGGGGATTTGACAAAAACCATTACAATTGTCATGTTAAGTTCATACTTTGTTGGTATATGTTTGTTTAACTCTTATATGTGACTTTGTGTGCATTCATAAACATACATTTTCATATGATTGATTTTGGTACTTTGATTCAACTATGTGGATGCCTTATCATGCATACATGGTTTAACATGTGTTCTCATGTTATAATGTGCTTTGGTATTTTGTTTTTCTCACATACATAAGAATGTACCTTATTGGTTATATGTGTTTCATACATACATGATATTTGGAAGTCATAAGAATTATTTTTCAAATTTATAAGTTCATGTGTTTTTCAAATGATATGTGAACAATTTTACTTTGTTACTTCTTATGACCTCTTTTATTTCAATATGGTTGTACGGATAATTTTTATTTTGTCATGTTTGAACAACATTCACTTTGGTTTGTATGACTTGATATTTTGGATAATTTTGGTTTGTATGGATAATCATGTTATGTGAATGCATTTGTTGCATTGCTTTGTTTATTTCATCCCATATTTGGATATGTTACTTGATTAAAATGTTGATATGTTACGGTATTCATGCGTTGGTTTTGATTTGTTATTCTACATTGCATATTTGTCATGATATTTGGTATTCGTCATTGATATATTTTGGCATATCTTTGTATGTAATTATTTTGATTAGGAAATTTCATCATATAGTGCATTTCGACAAATGTAAGTGCACGATATGACTTTGGTTAAAATTGTTTGAACTTGATACTTCTAATGAGCTCTCTTCTTCTTTTTGATATTGTCAAAGGGGGAGAGATTTGGATGCACAAGCTAAGGATAAATAGCTAAAGAAGTCTTGAATATTATCAACAATGTCAAACGCATTATGGTATCAACTCAGGGGGAGCGTTGCTTATTGTTAGCCTTGGTGTTAATTGCGTCTGTATACATATTGCTATTTTATTGCATATTAGGTATAGGCTTAGTTAGCTTATGCATAGTTTTGACAATTATAAAAAAGGGGGAGAATGCAAGTGCACCAGTTCATCCTCATGTTTTAATAATTGTCAAAACACATGAAAATAGAGTAGAACATATTTTGGCAACATTAAAATGACTTGACAGAGAAAAACTATTTTTAAAACTTTGAAAAATTGATTTTTAGGTATTATGTATCGATACATAAACATGTGTATCGATACAAATGTCCTGAAATTACTTCAGACAGATTTTGTACATTTGTATCGATACATATATCACTTGTATCGATACAAAAGTGGTCTCTCAGAGGCAGAGAGTCACTTGTGTATCGAATCATGCTTGCATATATCGATACACACCTGTATCTCTCAGAAAACCAGAGAGTGCATAATGTATCGAATCATGCTTGCATGATTTGATACATATCAGTCAAGATTTCAAGAAACTGATATATGTATCGATACACACCCGTGTTTGTATCGATACATAGGTCAAATCTTTCAATTTGAACGCTGGTCAAAGGGTTTGTATCGATACAAACCATCATTTGTATCGATACACATATGTTAAATTTTGCCCAAATTTGCTCAATTCTATTCTCTCTTTAAATAGCAATGTGGTGTGTCATTGTAACAGAGAGGAAACCAGTGAGAAAGTTCAGAAAACGCATTGGGATTCAAATTGAGTGAAAATTTGGATCAAAGGTTTCATTCATCACAAGTTCATCATCTTCATCAAGTTTGCAATCAAATTGAAGTTTGAGTATGGGATCAATTCAATAGAGACTGCATATTTGTTTGATAACGTTCGTTACGGTTCGCGGTGAATCAGAATCGTGATCGGGTTGAATTGTGACGAAGGTTTTGGTTTCTCTCAAGGGTTCAAGATTGTGCGAATCTTGAAGGTTCAACAACAAGAAGCGAAGGACTCAGCTGGACGATCGAGTGCGGATTGGCACAGGTCGGATCGTTGGAATCAGAGGGCGAAGCTTCGTTGTGTGTTGAGGTTTATTCGCATAGTTTACTTTTGATTTGTTATAGGGTTATAAGATTCAACTGTAAATTGTGCACTTGTGTTCATCATTTTTTATCAATATACTCTCAAATAACCCGTTTGGTTATTTGGGGGGAGACGTACCCGGCCGACTGCGAGGACGACACGAAAGCCGGGGAACTCCCTAATCAAACCGTTTGTGTCTCTCTCTCTCTCAATCTTTTACTTTTCATAATTTCGTTAATTTTGAATCAATTGAATTTTTCGTGTTCGTATTGGTACACCAAAAATTCAATTGCTATTGCTTGATTGTGATTGGATTACACTTTATAATAACTTGCTTGGTGCTGATTTAATTCAAACATTTAAATTCGATTGATTTTGTACACGAGCATTTCTAAACCTTTTCATAAATCGTTCCAAGGCTATACTACATTTCCTTTAATCAATCGGTGCATAGACTACCGATCCGGTGGTACTTCCGCGCGCACGATTGAAACAAAATATTTTTTTTAAAAACCTACATTGTTTCAAGGATCACTTATTCAACCCCCCCTTCTAAGTGATAGCCAAGTAGTCTAACAATAGGTACCAAATGAATCTATAAAAATTGTTAGTGTTTTCAACCTGCTAGGTTGAGTTTATTTTAGGGTTGGCTTCATTTGATAAAATAAGCCTTTGGTCCAGATGTGGTGACTGATGTGCACACATGTGGTACCTGAACTGAATGCCCTATAAACGCGCTTTCAAATATTTGCGTGTGATCTTTGAAAAAAGATTTGTTTTAAAACAAACATATCCACACTAGCTTGCGCGTCAAGGAACGAGCTGAAAGATTGAAAAAGATTCAGAAAAGATTTAAAAGCTGGTTTGTTACTAGAAGATTCAAAAAGATTCAAAAGGATTTAAAACAAACATATCTTTTATTAAAAGGTTAAGTTTGTTTTTTGAAGAATACAACAAACAGCTACCAGATCTCGTTCTATATAAAGGAGTGCTGAAGACATGTTTTATTCACTGAAATCAATATTCGTAAATCTAGTCTTTAGGATTTCAAGTCTTTGTCCCTAGGATTTCTTGTTTCGATTGAAACTCGAATTAGGGTTGTATTTAGCTCTTAAGCTTTTAAGCGCAGAGTTGTTCCTTTTCTTGGTTCTAGTTTGAAACAAGATTTGGACTTTGAATCACTCAAAGCTTTGAAGCACGAGTTGGTTCGTTAGTTTAGGAGTGCGTCTCCATCATTGAGTTTGTAAAAATCCTTGTGGTTGAGCAAGGTCCTTGTGGGGAACAAGGTTGCAAAAATCCTTGTGGGGAACAAGGTAGGATAGCTGGGAAGTGACTGGGGGAAGTCATATCTTGTGGAGGAGCAAGGTAGAGTTACACAAGGTAGTGTCTAAGCGAGAGGTTGTAAACGGGGAGTTTAAGCTTTGAATTTGAGTTATCATAGTGGATTCATTCCTGGATTGGTATCCTCCAGACGTAAGTTCGTTGCACTGAACTGGGTTAACAAACTCATTGTGTTCTTTATCTTCTGCACTTTATTTTCCTTGTTCATCAAGTTATCGTATGTTTATGATGTTGGCACATTAGGCAACACATCGTATACCTAAACCCTAACGTGCACCACATCACACTGCACATCTGTAACTTGCTACCGGAATTTCAATTGGCATCAGAGCAGGCACCCTGATCTGCTTTAGGGTGAGCTTCAGGGAAGATACTTTCCGGAACCATGGACAAGGGTAGAACTTTAGTCTGCAAACTACCCCTTCTGGATGACACTAATTATGAATACTGGAAGCCACGCATGGCTGCCTTCCTAAAATCTCTTGATAGTAGAACTTGGAAAGCAGTGCTTAGAGGTTGGGAACACCCCAAAGTCAAGGATACTAATGGAGTTGATACAGAAGAGCTCAAACCAGAAGAAGATTGGACTCCAGCAGAAGATACACTTGCTCTTAGCAACAATAAAGCTTTAAATTCATTATTCAATGGAGTTGACAAAAATATGTTCAGACTCATCAAACAATGTACTGTTGCCAAAGATGCTTGGGAGATACTCAAGACAACCCATGAAGGGACCTCCAAGGTAAAAAGTTCAAGACTTCAACTTCTCCACTCAAAATTTGAGAACCTCAGAATGAAGGAGGAAGAGACTATTTATGACTTTCACATGAATGTTCTTGACCTAGCAAACTCCTTTGATTCCTTGGGAGAAAGGTTGTCTGATGAGAAGTTGGTAAGGAAAATTCTTAGATCTTTACCTAATAGGTTTGACATGAAGGTCACAGCTATTGAAGAAGCTCAAGACATTGCTAGCATGAAAGTTGAAGAACTTGTGGGTTCCCTTCAAACCTTTGAGATGAACTTCAGTGATAAAGTTGAGAAGAAAGGGAAAAACATAGCCTTTACCTCCAACACTGATAGTGAGGAAGTGGATGATGACCTTGACACCAGAGAAGATCTCTCAGAAGACATAGTGTTACTTGGAAGACAATTTAACAAGATTTTGAAGAGCGTGGATAGAAGACCGAGGAGGAATGTGCAACACATCCAGTCTGACATCAGCAAACAAGGAAACACTTCAGCAAAATCTGAAACTGATGACAAAGGTGTTCAATGCCATGAATGTGAAGGCTATGGTCATATTAGATCTGAATGCACTATATATCTGAAGAAACAGAAGAAGGGATTTTCTGTATATTGGTCTGATGAAGATAAATTGGAGAGTAAAACTGCCAACCATGTAAGCGCCATGACTGGTGTGTGTAATTCTGATACAGAGTCCTGTGATGAAGAACTCACTTATGAGGAACTAGCCTCAGCATACAAAGAGCTATACCTCAGAAGTAAGGAAGTATGCAAAACAAATGTAGAACAGGAGGCTGTCATTAATCAACTTAAGTCAGAAAAAGCAACAAAGGTAGAACAAGAAGCTGTCATTAATCAACTCAAGTCAGAAGGAGTAAAGCTACAAGCTAAGATAACTAGCCTTCAGGATGAAGTCAAGTCATTGACATCTAACTTGGAAAACATGACAAAGTCAGCTAGGATGCTCAACTATGGAACAAAGAAGCTTGATGAAATTCTCATAATCCGGAATCATGCTAATGACCCAACTGTGATAGGTTATGAGAAAATTTACAGCAATGAAACCCCAGAATCAAAATTTGTTCCCGCTCAAAACAAATCTGACTGTAAGGTGATGTTGCCACATCCTGCACCACATCAGGAACCTGTACACAAGAAAAACTTCACTTCATGGAAGTGTCACTATTGTGGGAAGCATGGCCATATCAAACCCTTCTGCTATAAGCTCTATGGGTACCCAAAGAAGAAACCTCAACCTAGAGCATATCATGGAACAGCCAGAACCAAGAAAGAATGGAAGCCAAAAGCCAAAGTAGCTGCTCATATAGCTCACACATCCTTCAGAGCTTCATTTAAAGAGGATTGGTACTTTGATAGTGGCTGCTCTAGACACATGACAGGTGTAGAAAGCTTTCTGGTAGATATCAAGTCATACACTTCAAGCTATGTGACCTTTGCTGATGGTGCTAAAGGACAAATCATGGGAATTGGGAAACTAATTAATAATGGTTTGCCCAGGCTTGATATTGTTCTATTTGTCAGAGGATTGAAAGTTAATCTGATCAGTATAAGCCAACTATCTGATCAAGGGCTTAAAGTTGACTTCTCAAAGAATGAGTGTCTGGTCACTAATGACAAAGGAGAGTTACTAATGAAAGGAGCCAGATCAAAAGACAACTGCTACTTATGGGTTCCTCAAGAAACAACTCATTCTACCACATGTCTTATCAGTCAAGAAGATGAAGAAAGGTTGTGGCACCAAAGACTTGGGCATTTGAATCTAAAGGGAATGAAGAAACTTATCTCCAAAGAAGCCATCAGAGGGCCACCAAAGCTCACTATTTAAGAAGGAGATATATGTGATGAAGGTCAGATTGCCAAGCAAATCCAGAAGTCACATCCAATTTTTCAACATCAAGTGACATCTAAAGTTCATGATGTGGAACCGTATGTGCTCACATCCGTCTCTCAACCTGAAGACTCTGAAGTTGAAGAAAATTCTGAGAAAGCAGATCAAGAGTTAGATCTAGGAGTGGCATGTATTTTGAAGTTCAAGCTTTTTCAAATGGATGTGAAGAGTGCCTTCCTCAATGGGTACTTGAATGAAGAAGTGTATATAGCACAACCAAAGGGATTTGTTGATCCTAATCTCCCAGATCATGTCTACAGATTGAAGAAAGCTCTATATGGGTTGAAGCAAGCTCCTAGGGCTTGGTATGAAAGGCTAACCAAGTTTCTTCTACAGCAAGGGTACAAAAAGGGTGAAACAGACAATACCTTGTTTGTGAGACAAGAAAAAGGAAAGCTCATGTAGCACAAATCTATGTAAATGATATTGTGTTTGGTGGCATGACAGATGCTTTGGTGAAACAATTTGTGCATCAAATGCAATCTGAATTTGAGATGAGCCTTGTAGGTGAATTAACCTATTTTCTTGGTCTACAAGTAAAGCAAATGGAGGACACAATATTCATCTCTCAAAGCAAATATGCCAAGAATATTGTGAAGAAGTTTGGAATGGAGAGTGCAACACACAAGAGAACTCATGCAGCAACTCATATTAAACTCACCAAGGATGAGAAAGGTGTCAGTGTTGATCAAAGCCTATACAGAAGCATCATTGGCAATCTACATTACCTCACAACAAGTAGGCCTGATATCTCCTTTGCAGTTGGTGTATGTGCTATATACCAAGCTGAGCCAAAGATGAGTCATCTCACACAAGTCAAGAGAATTCTGAAATATGTGAATGGCACAAGTGACTATGGTATTATGTACTCTCATGGTGAAGACTCAAGGCTGACAGGTTTTTGTGATGCTGACTGGGCATGCAGTGCAGATGATAGGAAGAGTACCTCAGGTGGATGTTTCTATTTGGGCAACAACTTAATTTCATGGTTCAGCAAGAAACAGAATTGTGTAGCTCTTTCAACAACAGAAGCTGAGTATATTGCAACAGGAAGCAGTTGTTCTCAATTGCTTTGGATGAAGCAGATGCTGAGTGAGTACAATGTGGAGCAAGATGTGCTCACATTATACTGTGACAATATGAGTGCTATAAATATTTCCAAGAATCCTATCCAACACAATAGGACCAAGCACATTGATATTCGTCACCATTTTATCAGGGATATAGTTGAAGACAAGGTTGTGACCTTAGAGCATGTAGCCACAGATAATAACCTGTCTGACATCTTTACAAAGGCTTTGGATGCAAATAAGTTTGAGACATTAAGAGGCAAACTTGGTATTTGCCTTCTTGATGACCAATAGCAATCTTGCTATTGAAGCGTGCAACGGAGATCTACCTACTACTTTCGTTTGATTATGCACGCTATCCAAAGGCAGTCATCACAAGTTTTTCTCAACATAATATATCAAGACTATTCCACCTTTCATACTGTGATGAAGAACTATGAAGAAGATCCTGATGTAGAGCTCAATGTGGTCCGCATTGGAGCCTCTGAGAAGAAGAAGCCTTACCCAGAGCTGAAGACTACAAATCATGCTATCTGTAAGAGCATTACTAAAGGCAAGGACAAAGAATGACCTCTTTGACATGGAAGAAGTAGATTATGTGCAAAGCAATTCAAAAGCATTTAAGTTTGTAAGCATAGGGCATAATTATAATCATAATCATAGCAATATGGATGATTCATTGTGCTTAGTCATGATCATCGAAATATGGATGACTTTTATGCTTAGGATCACAGTCATAGAAATATGGGTGATTCACGTCACAGTCATAGCAATATGGGTGACTTAGTTACAATCATAGAAATATGGGTAACTTGTACTTGCTTAACTATGAATGCACATACAGCAACCATAAAGAATGAAGACTACAAGACTATGGATTGCTGGACTATATGGATTCTGTGAAGACAACTACTGAAGAAATTGAAGACTACTGAAGCATCTCTTTTTAAAGACCTTGGTCATATGTTGGTGCTTAGAACATTTGTCAAATATCCATCTACTCTGTATATTGCACATTTAATGGCCCCAGTACTATTTGATTACTCTTTCTGTTCTTAAACTTTTTGTCAACATTATGGCTAAAATGGGGGAGAAAAGATAAGTAGTATATCCAGGGGGAGTAAGAGGAAAGGTAGTGCAATATGTTTACTCTGGTACATGATGTGATACCAAATGTGTGCACATCGTTGAAGACAGATTGTGCTTGTATTCTGCACATTTTTTTGAAGACTTTGAAGAACCAGACGAATGAAGACTGATCATTTGAAGACTGATGAAGATGGTGCTTGAATTTATGGGGAGTAAAGATTTTACTTAAGCTGCTAAAGACACTTCCCCTCTTAACTGTGTGCATGATTCATCACCATGCTTGTATGTTGGGAGTTTTATTCTCTCAGAAGATATGAGGCAAGATTCCACTGCTACAACGCCTCTGATGTTCTAATGATTCTCTCCAAAGTCTAGCTGGCTGACTCCAAAGGTTATTTTAGCCACAATTTGCCAAAGGGGGAGATTGTTAGTGTTTTCAACCTGCAAGGTTGAGTTTATTTTAGGGTTCGCTTCATTTGTTAAAATAAGCCTTTGGTCCAGATGTGGTGACTGATGTGCACACATGTGGTACCTGAACTGAATGCCCTATAAACGCGCTTTCAAATATTTGCGTGTGATCTTTGAAAAAAGATTTGTTTTAAAACAAACATATCCACGCTAGCTTGCGCATCAAGGAGCGAGCTGAAAGATTGAAAAAGATTTAGAAAAGATTTAAAAGCTGGTTTGTTACTAGAAGATTGAAAAAGATTCAAAAAGATTTAAAACAAACATATCTTTTATTAAAAGATTAAGTTTGTTTTTTGAAGAATACAACAAACAGCTACCAGATCCCGTTCTATATAAAGGAGTGCTGAAGACATGTTTTATTCACTGAAATCAATATTCATAAATCTAGTCTTTAGGATTTCAAGTCTTTGTCCCTAGGATTTCTTGTTTCGTTTGAAACTTGAATTAGGGTTGTATTTAGCTCTTAAGCTTTTAAGCACAGAGCTGTTCCTTTTCTTGGTTTTAGTTTGAAACAAGATTTGGACTTTGAATCACTCAAAGCTTTGAAGCACGAGTTGGTTCGTTAGTTTAGGAGTGCGTCTCCATCATTGAGTTTGTAAAAATCCTTGTGGTTGAGCATGGTCCTTGTGGGGAACAAGGTAGCAAAAATCCTTGTGGGGAATAAGGTAGGATAGCTGGGAAGTGACTGGGGGAAGTCATATCTTGTGGAGGAGCAAGGTAGAGTTACACAAGGTAGTGTCTAAGCGAGAGGTTGTAAACGGGGAGTTTAAGCTTTGAATTAGAGCTATCATAGTGGATTCATTCCTGGATTGGTATCCTCCAGACGTAAGTTCGTTGCACTGAACTGGGTTAACAAACTCATTGTGTTCTTTATCTTCTGCACTTTATTTTCCTTGTTCATCAAGTTATCGTATGTTTATGATGTTGGCACATTAGGCAACACATCGTATACCTAAACCCTAACGTGCACCACATCACACTGCACATCTGTAACTTGCTACCAGAATTTCAAAAATAAATCTGACGAGAAAAATGTCATTACCAGAAACAAGGCTAGGCTGGTTGCCCAAGGTTACACTCAAGTAGAAGGACTTGATTTTGAAGAAACCTTTGCCCCTGTAGCTAGGTTGGAATCTATTAGACTCTTATTGGGCTTGGCTTGCATCCTAAAATTCAAACTCTACCAAATGGATGTCAAGAGTGCGTTTCTAAATGGCTATCTTCATGAAGAAGTTTATGTAGAACAACCAAAAGGCTTCACTGATCCTGTGTATCCTAATCATGTCTACAAGTTGAAGAAGGATCTCTATGGTCTGAAACAAGCACCTAGGGCCTGATATGAAAGACTTACTCAATT
This sequence comes from Trifolium repens, assembly GCA_030408175.1. Taxonomy (NCBI): domain Eukaryota; kingdom Viridiplantae; phylum Streptophyta; class Magnoliopsida; order Fabales; family Fabaceae; genus Trifolium; species Trifolium repens. The sequence goes on from CP125842.1 coordinate 28,119,388, forward strand.
TCTAGTAGGTCAAGGCTATAGAAAGGGAGGATCTGATCAAACTTTGTTTGTGAAGTAAGTAAAAGTTAAATTCATGATTGCACAGATTTATGTGGATGACATTGTCTTTGGAGGAATGTCGAATACAATGGTACAACATTTTGTCCAACAAATGCAATCAGAATTTGAAATGAGTTTAGTAGGAGAATTGACCTAATTCTTGGGACTACAGATCAAGCAAATGGAGGATACTATCTTCATATCTCAAAGTAAGTATGCTAGAAACATTGTTAGAAAGTTTGGTATGGATAATGCTTCTCACAAAAGAACTCCTGCTCCAACCCATCTGAAGCTAACCAAGGATGAACAGGGTGTGGGTGTAGATCAAAGTTTGTATAGAAGCATGATTGGAAGTTTATTGTACTTGACTGCAAGTAGACCAGATATTACTTTTGCTATAGGGGTTTGTGCTAGGTACCAGGCAAAACCAAAGGTAAGCCACCTCAATCAAGTTAAGAGGATTCTGAAATATGTCAATGGTACTTGTGATTATGGAATGATGTACTCTCATTGTGAAAATTCAATCCTTTGTGGATATTGTGATGCTGACTGGGCTGGTAGTGCTGATGATAGGAAAAACACTTCTAGTGGCTGTTTCTTCCTAGGAAGTAATCTTATATCTTGGTTCAGCAAGAAGCAAAATTGCGTGGCTCTATCTACAGCTGAAGCAGAGTATATAGATGCTGGGAGTAGTTGCTCTCAACTAATTTGGATGAAGCAGATGTTGAAGGAATATAATGTGGAACAAGATGTTATAACATTGTACTGTGACAATTTGAGCGCCATTAATATTTTAAAAAATCCTGTTCAACATAGCAAGACTAAACACATTGATATTCGTCATCACTTCATCAGATATCTTGTGGAAAATAAAGTTGTGACATTGCAGCATGTTGGGACTAAGGAACAAGTGGCTGATATATTCACCAAAGCACTTGATGCAGTTCAATTTTAAAATTTAAGGGGTAAATTGGGGATTTGCATATTTGAAGACTTGTAGCAATTACAGTTATTTTGGGAGAGATATACAGCAGTTAATTTTTTCTCTCCAATCCTAGTGCTGCACGAGGAACAAGGTGATCATTATTCCTACATCCCTATAAACACGCCACCATCAACTAGTGGTTCTTTTCTTGCCAAAACAACTGTCAAACACTCCCTTTCTGAATTCCAATATCTCCCTAACCTCTCAAACCGTTCGAACTCTCTGATCATCTTCATTCAAGTTCTCTACACCAAATTCCAAACTACTATCATGTCTCAATCACCAAACACCGCTTCTCCCATGAAATCCACTAAATCTCCTAACTCCTCACCTCTCAACGCTACTCCCATTACCACCATTCATCCCTCTTTTGCCTCAGCTCTCAATCCAAAACCAAAGAAAACCACCGCAAAGAGGCCTTCAACTTCCAAAATCCCAAAATCAAAGAAGAAAACTAAGACATCTTCGTCCTCTGTTTCAAAGAAATCAACGAAAGCCAAACCATCAAAATCGAGGTCGATCCACACCATGCAAGAGCTCTATGTTGATGATATTACTGAGAAGAATGCTGAATCGCATGTTGAAGCATCTGACAACCTTGCTTCTGATTTGATTATTGAGAAAGAAAAAGGAAATTCTGAGATTGGCGCTGAAACCCTAGAAATTCAAAAGGGGCTAACTGTTGAGAAGCCTACTGCGTCTGAGACTGTTGTTGAAGGAATAGTTAATGATTCTCCTGTTGGTGAAGAGTCATTGAACACCAATGTTGTGGAGGAAGTGCTGAACTCGTTGAAGGATACCATTCCAAAGCCTAAAGTTGTGCCGGATGTTGGAACATCCTTGGCATAAGAAGAACCAACTCCTGATGTAGTTGGTTATGCTGTTAATGTTGAAGAACAGGTTGATGATGAGCCTGTTTTTAATGTTGGTACTGCTGCTAACGATGAGACTGATGTTCCACAAGCAGATGAAGCACCTGCTAGTGATGATATTGCTGATGACAACACTACATAGATACCTGCTGCTGACAATGCTATGTCAGTAGATGATGATGTGGTTGATGTGGATGCTATGACAGACTTGGATCAAACTATATGTGAAGTGGCTGGTGGTAGCATTGCAAGAAGGTTGAGAAATAGAAAAGGGAGGGATGCTGATGTGGTGGATGATGTTGTGCCTAAGGCAACTCCATCTAAGAAGAAGAAGATGATTGGCCCTAGTAGGAAGCCTAGCAAGGTAGAGATTGCTAGTCAGAAAAAGAAATCAAGTGGGAAGAGAAAGATAGCTGATGTGGGAGACTCTGACTACGAAGTGGAAGAGGATGTGCCACACATTGTATCCAACATTGTGTCCTCTGCTAAAAAGAAAAGTCAGAAGAAACTGCGCAGAGCTGCTGTTGTTCCAGATCATGATGTGGTAGACGATGTGCCCAACATTGTGTCTACAGGCAAGAAGAAGATTGGTGGAAAATTCATTCCCCAAAATGTACCTGATGTCCCCATGGACAATATTTCTTTTCATTTCATTGAGAGTGCTCAGAAGTGGAAGTTTGTTGCTAATAGAAGACTGGCTCTAGAGAGGGAGTTAAGTGCTGAAGCCTTGGAGCAAAAGGAGATTATTGCTCTCATTGAAAAGGCTGGTTTACTGAAGACAGTGACTGGTATGGGTGAGTGCTATGAGAAATTGGTAAAGGAATTCTTGGTCAATATTCCTGAAGATTGTGATAATCCACTAAGCAAAGAGCATCATAAAGTCTATGTGCGAGGTAAATGTGTTCATTTCTCTCCTGCTGTTATCAACAAGGCCTTAGGAAACAAAGAAGATGGGTATGCTGAGATGGAGGTAACCAACAATCAGGTCTGCAAGACCATCACTGCCAATCAGGTCAACGTTTGGCCTTTGAAAGGTAAAGTTCCTTCTGTCATGCTTTCTGTCAAATATGTCATCCTAAATAGGATAGGAACTGTGAATTGGGTTCCCACTACCCATACCTCAGATATAGCTACAGGTTTAGCTAGGTTTATTTACTTTGTTGGTACTGGAACTGTGTTTAACTATGGAGCTCATATCTTTGAACAAACTGTGCAACATGCTAAGTCTTGGGCTGCTAGAATGCCTATAGCTTTTCCATCCTTGATCTGTAGTATTATTCTTGCACAACACCCTACTATTTTGGCTGCTGATGATGAGGTGAGTAAGAGGGAATCTCCTCTTGACTTTCACCCTAGATTGTTTGAAGGGAAACATGCTGCAGATATTGATTTTGCTAGCCCTTCTATTATGGCTGCTGCCCCTAGCTCTATGAATAGGAAGGAAATGATAGCCTCTTTGGAAGCAACTTGCAAGGCTTTAGATGAGAAAAAGAAGAGTCTTGAGCAAGTGATTATGGCTCTCAAACAAGAGGAAGCTGCTGAAGAGGGTGAGGATGTGCAGGCTGGACAAGAAGGAGGTGATCACAGTGATGATGATGAAGGTACTGAGGAGCTGGATCTCTCTAAGGAGAGTGCTGATTTTTAATGGGTGTGTTGTTCCCCATTTATGATGTATTTTGTTCTTCTGTCTGTATTTTTGGATCTTATGTTGGGCTATGCCCTGGATATTTTAAGCACTCCCTAGTGCATTTGGATGTAATAGTACTTAGTACTCTTTGCTGCTGCTACACTATTTTGGATCCCTAATGCATCTTTGTCAAATTTGTGGTAAAAAGGGGAAGTAGATGTTACAACTTGTTCTCTGGTAGATGTATGCATGGTGGTAGTATTTGTGGTAGATGTATGGTACTCTGGTAGTGGTAGTATAATTTTTTTCTGATAGATGTTTTGTGCTGAAATGATCTGCTACATGCCTATGTGTTAGTACTTGCTTGATATGCATGATCTGCTGTGTTAGTCTACTATGCATCAATTCAGGGGGAGCACTATGTATGTGATGCAGGGGGAGATGTTGTATGTGATGTTGGAACATTCTGTTTTGTGTCATCCATGCTTATGATTGTGATCATTTAAGGCGAAGTAGTTTTATTTGTGTGTTCTCCGCTGTTGCATGCCTCTGATGTATGTATCTTTCTAGCTTGTCTGTATGGTCTCAAGTTGTTTTAGCCAAAAATCTGCCAAAGGGGGAGTTTGTTGACTATTTGGTGTTGGCTGCATTTTGGTAAAACAATATGTTAAGCAGGATGTGGTATGTAATGTTACAACATTGTAACCTGACGTGAGCGCGCCAGCTGGCAGTATCATTTAATGCGCGCGGGTTTTATTTTTAGAGAAGATCTTTTCTCTTATATATCAGTTCTTTGCTTGTGCATCAAGGAATGTTTTATTTCCTAAACAGATCTTCTGCTCAGAGATTGTTTAAGGAATTGTTGTGAAGACTTATTTTATAAACATATCAAATCTTTAAAGATATGGTTTTATTTTATTATGTGAGCTGGATGTTTTTCTCAAGGGCAAAGCTACTGAAGCCCAAATTACCAGCTATATATTGAAGGACGAAAACCTAATTAAGGCAGTTGTTCAAGCGTGTTATTTGAGTCTAGCCGTATTAGGATTTGCGTGTGTTTGTGTTTTGTGAGCCTTTCTTGTATCGTATTGATGCAAGCTTAGGACTGTGTGTTCTATTGAGTTGTAATCATAATTGTCTCTGAAGCTTTTAAGCAAAGAGATAGTTATTGTGTGGGTGTCATCTCCAAAGCTTTTAAGCAAGGAGTTTGGATCGTGTTGCTTGTGTATTGTTCGAAGCCTTTAGGTAAGAGTGATCTAGTGTTTAGGAGAGTGTCTCCACCATAGTGTTTGAATCAACAACAGTGCTGTCTGTACTGTTGAGCTTAAGGAGTGAGTTGGGAACTCATACCTAGGAGTTCCTAGGTAGAAGGACATAAGGATAGTTGCTAGGTGATAAGTTGTAAACGAGGAGTTTGCTGTAAGACTTTGAACTAGGGCTATTAGTGGATTTCCTCCTGGATTGGTATCTCCCAGATGTAGGTTGCGGTTTGCACCAAACTGGGTTAACAAATACTGTGTGTTTGTTTATTTCTGCATTATTTACTGTTTTATACTTTGTCTATCGAATCTGGTAAAGTGTTGTAACATCGTATACAACATCTTATACTGGTGTGCCAGATTTCAATTTCAACAGGATACTCTATGGGGGCAATCCAGGTAGATGTTGTTATGAGAAGCACAGTTCGACCAACTCTGTTCTTGGTTGTTCAATCCAAAGCAAACTTCAACTTGCTATTGGGAAGGGAGTGGATCCATGGAGTGGGTGCTGTCCCATCTACCCTTCATCAAAGGCTGATACTTTGGAGAGAAGATGGTTGCGTCGAAAACATTAAGGCTGACCAAAGTTTCTACATGTCAGAGGTAGATACTATAGCTAAACAAACCTTTGACAAAAATTTGGCAAACATTTCGCCATGCTATGACAGGGAAAGTGCTTTCGAGCCTACAGACAACGTTATCCATTCTGTCAAACTCCACCCAACCCAAGGCTTTATATGGGAGAGAGAGGAAATAGATGTTGCTTCCTCAGAAGATGGAGTTATACCACCAACTGGGTGGAACATCCATGATGATTACTATGGCTGAGTCCAGTGCCTGGGCCAGGATTACAGCTTATATGGCCGAAAGCAGATTAAATACGGCTTTAGAAGCTGATGTGCAACAAAATATGGCTACTAAAGCCAAAGTTAAAGACAATGGCAATTACATGCCACAAGTCCAAAGGTTGGATTGCATTTATGATGATGAACCCTTGGGGTTCGAAAGAGATCCTCTTAATGAAACACCAAAAATGCAAGCCCAAGATCCTTTGGAAGAAATTGACATTGGAAATGGCTCTATAAACAGGCCAACTTATATTAGTGCTAACATCACTCCTAATCTAAAGGAAAAATTGGTGCTACTTCTGAAAGAGTTTAGTGATTGTTTTGCTTGGGACTACAATGAAATGACTGGACGGAATAGGGAAATGGTTGAAATAAGACTACCAATCAAGGTAGGTAAGAAACCAATGAAACAATTGCAAAGAAGGTTTGCAGCAGAAATTATGTCCGAGATCAAGGAAGAAATCGAAAGGCGGCTAAGGAGTAAATTCATCAGAACTGCCAGAAGATTTCCTTGGTTTTCTGGTACATAAAAAAGGTATCGAAATAAACCAAAACAAGACAAAGGCTATCTTAGAGACGAAGCCTCCCTCGACCAAAAAGCAACTTCAGTCTCTGTTGGGAAAAATCAACTTCTTGAGAAGATTTATTTCGAATCTAAGTGGAAAAGCTCAAACTTTCTCACCACTACTTCGACTCAAGAAAGATGATCCATTCAAATGGAATGAAGAGCACCAAAAGGCTTTTGATGACATAAAAAGTTACTTAACAAAGCCTCCTGTATTGATGCCTCATAGCAGAAATAAAGCTGTGAAGTTGTACATTGTTGCGTCTGATAAAACTATAGTAAGCATGTTGGCTCAAGAAGATGATAATGGCATAGAAAATGCAGTTTATTACCTTAGTAGAGTTTTAAATGATGCAGAAACTAGATATATTGCCATAGAAAAACTTTGTCTTTGTTTGTATTTCTCTTGTACTAAACTTAAGCATTATATAAAGCCTGTTGATATTTATGTCTATTCCCATTTCGATGTTATAAAGCATATGTTGATTAAACATATATTACATAGTAGAATTGAAAAATGGGCATTAGCATTAACTGAATATTCTTTACCTTACAAGCCTTTAAAGGCTGTTAAAGGTCAACTTGTGGCTGATTTCATAGTTGATCATTCTTTGGTCGAAATGCCACAAGAATATGTGGATATCTAGCCTTGGATTCCCTACTTTGATGGATCCAAACACAAACATGGAACTGGAATTGGAATATTGATAATTTCTCATACTAAAGTTTGTAAGTGCACCAGTTCATCCTCATGTTTTAATAATTGTCAAAACACATGAAAATAGAGTAGAACATATTTTGGCAGCATTACAAATGACTTGGCAGCGAAAAACTATTTTTAAACCTTGAAAAATTGTTTTTTAGGTATTATGTATCGATACATAATCATGTGTATCGATACAAATGTCCTGAAATTACTTCAGACTGATTTTGTGCATTTTGTATCGATACATATATAACTTGTATCGATACAAATATGTCTCTCAGGCAGAGAGTCACCTGTGTATCGAATCATGCTTGCATGTATCGATACACACCTGTATCTCTCAAAAAACCAGATGGTGCATGATGTATCGAATCATGCTTGCATGATTTGATACATATCAGTCAAGATTTCAAGAAACTGATATATGTATCGATAGACATACGTGTTTGTATCGATACATAGGTCAAATCTTTCAATTTGAACGCTGGTCAAAGGGTTTGTGTCGATACAAACCATCATTTGTATCGATACACGTATGTTAAATTTTGCCTAAACTTGCTCAATTCTATTTTCTCTTTAAATAGCAATGTGCTTTGTTATTGTAAATAAGAGAAAACCTGTGAGAAAGTAAAATAGCTTGGAAAAAACACTTTGGGATTCAAATTGGGGAAAAATTTGGATCAAAGGGGTTATTCTTCACAAGATCATCATCTTCCATCAAGTTGCAATTAATTGAAGATTGAGTATTGGATCATTCGAATAGAGATTGCACATTTGATCGATAACGTTCGATACGGCTTGCGGTGAATCAGAGACGTGATCAAGTTGATTTGTGAAGAAGGTTTGGGTTTCTCTCAAGGGTTCAAGATTGTGCAATATCTTGAAGGATCAACAACGAAGAAGCGAGGTACTCAGCTGGACGATCGGTGCGAGGATTTGTGCACGGAATTGGATCGTTGGAATCAGAGGGAGAAGCTTCATTGGTTGTTGAGGTTTATTCGCATAGTTTACATTTGATTCAATATAGGGTTATTAGAGTCGTTTGTAAATTGTCCACAAGTGTTCATCATTTTTAATCAATATACTCTCAAATAACCCGTTTGGTTATTTGGGGGGAGACGTACCCGACCGACCGCGAGGACGACACGAAAGCCGGGGAACTCCCTAATCAATTGTTTGTGTCTTTCTCTATCAATCTTTTATTTTACGCAATTACATTGATTTGTGAGTCAATTGAATTTTCGTGTTTGTACGTGTACATCAAAATTCAATTGACATATCTTGATTGTGATTGGATTAGATTCAATACTAGTAACTTGCTTGGGCTGTTTTAATTGAAGCGTTTAAATTCGAATAATTTGTACACGATCATTTCTAAGTCTTTTCATACGTTCAAAGGCTATACTACTTTTTCAGTGATCAATCGGGTGCAAAGAGACTAGCGATCCGGTGGTGCTTCCGCGCGTATCTTTTAAACTAAATATTTTTAAAAACCGACATTGTTTAAAAGGGCCACTTATTCAACCCCCCCTTCTAAGTGGTAGCCAAGTAGTCTAACAAGTGGTATCAGAGCCTGGTTCAATTTTGTTCACAAAATTCGGTGGATTGTGCCAATTATTAGAAAACATGGCTTTTGCACCTAAAGGGGCTTATAATACGGCACCTATATTCAATGGAGATCATTTTGATTATTGGAAAAGTAGTATGCGTATTCACATCAATTCTTTTTATGGTGAAGTGTAGAATGCTATTGAGACCGGTCTGTTTGTTCCGACAATCACCGATCCTAATGGCATTGTCATCAATAAGCCTATGGCACAATGGACGGACGATGAAAAGAAAAAGGTCAATTACGATGCAAAGGCACAAAACATACTTATTTCATCCCTTGGGATTGAACAATTTTATCATGTGTCGCATTGTGTATCGGCCAAAGGAATGTGGGATACATTAGTTACTCATTTTGAGGGTACTAATGAGGTCAAAATATCGAAAATAAACACCTTAACTCAAGAGTTCGAATTGTTCCATATGCAAGATGGTGAAACCATTGCGGATATGCAACAACGATTTGTGAAAATTACCAACAAGTTACATGGTCTAGGTCATGGCAACCAAAGGTCACCGCAATCAAAGAAGCAAATGATCTTACAACTTTGAGTCTCACAACCTTATTCGGTAAGATAACGGAACATGAACAAGTACTTAACTTATTGGAAAAGCATGAGAAAGGTGGGAAAAAGGAGAAACACAACGAAAAGGAAATAGAAAAGGATAAGAGGTCCATTGCTCTAAAGGCCTCCACATCCAAGTCCAAAAAGGTTGAGCAAGTGGAAAGTAGCTCAAGCGAAGACGATTCCGATGATGAGGAAATGGGGCTCTTCGTTCGACGCTATAATAGATATATGAGAAAGAATGGGATAAGACATTTCGATGACAATCTTAAGAAGTTTCGGAAAGATAGTGGTTACCGTCGTAAGAATGAAGATGTTAGGTACTCCAAGAAAGGGATATGCTATGAGTGCGGCCATGTTGGTCACTACAAGCCGGATTGCCCTGATCTCAAGAGAAAAGAGAATGAGTCATCTTCAAACAAAAGGAGGAGCAAAGGAAAGAAAGCATATGTTGCATGGGAGAGTAGTAGCTCTTCATCTCATTCATCATCAAGCTCTAGTTCAAGTGATGAAGGCAAAGTGGCTAATGTATGCTTCACAACTCATCATCACAAAAAGAAGGATAAAGCTCCCAAAAAGGTAAACCAAAATCCCTCTAGCTCATATACTTTGTTAGAATATCATGATTTGCAAAGTGCATTTGAGGACCTATGTAGTGAAACTAGGAAAGCTTTCAAACGATTAAAAGAAATTATAAAAGTTAACAAAGCTCTTGAAAAGAAAGTTTCCAAAATGGAAGAAGAGTTGAAAGCTTTCAAGGTATCATTATTAGAAAGGTCAAGTGAAAGTCATGATAATAGTAATATAGTTGGTTGTGATAATTGTATCACTTTGTCAAAAAATATTAAGACTCTCAAAGACAAAGTGAAAGATTCATCAAAACCTAGAGTCTCTCATCAAGTTGATCCAAAACATTTTCAAAATACTTTGAAAGTCAAAAACAAAAATTCTAAACATTTCAAAATGGATTAAAAGAAGAGTGACTCACATATCACTTGTCACTATTGTTGTTGTGAAGGCCATACCATTGCAAAATGTAAAGCTAGGAAGTTGTTGGTACCTAAGGGCATAATGCAATGGATGCCAAAACTCAACAAAACTTATTTACCTCACCAATTAGGACCCAATGAAAATTGGGTACCTCCTTCTTATGTCTAAATGTTGTAGGAAAAGTGCCTTGATAATCTAGAAAAGAGATGGTTTCTAGATAGTGGATGTTCAAGGCACATGACGGGTGATGCCTCGCTTTTCATTGAGTTCAAAGCAAAGGAGAAAGGCTATGTCACCTATGGAGACAACAATAAGGGCACTATTCTTGGTGTAGGTACTATCGGTAATCCTTCTACTATAACCATATCTAATGTTGTACTTGTGGATAACTTTAAGCACAACTTGTTGAGTGTTGCTAAACTTTGTGATAAAGGGTTCAAAATAAATTTCAAACCAACCTTTTGCACAATCGAAAGTAACAAAGACAAGAATGTGATTCTTAAGGCTATTAGGCATGGAAATGTATACATGTTAGATCTAGATGATAATTGCCTAAGTGGTGCTAAGTGTCTCATAACCAAGAATGATGAATCTTGGTTGTGGCATAGAAGAATGGCACATCTTAATTTCGACTTACTAAATAAGATAGTTTCTAAAGATCACTTGTGTAACGAATGCCAAATGGGTAAACAAACTAAGGCTTCTTTCAAATCAAAAAAGTTTATTTCAACTACTAAGCCTTTAAAGTTAATCCATATGGATCTTTTTGGACCATCAAGGACCACAAGCATTGGTGGTAATTACTATGGACTTGTGATTGTAGACGATTACTCAAGATTTTGTTGGACATTATTCTTATCTAGTAAAAGCGATACCTTGTCCGCCTTTAAACAATTTGCTAAGATGATTCAAAATAAGCTAGACGTTAAGATCATTTCTATTAGGAGTGATCATGGAGGCGAATTTGAAAACCACAAGTTTGAAAAGTTTTGCTCTAAACATGGCATCGAACACAATTTTTCGGCCCCACGTACACCACAACAAAATGGAGTAGTGGAGAGGAAAAATCGTACTCTAGAAGAGTTAGCTAGGACTATGTTAAGTGGACTTCCTAAGTATTTTTGGGCCGATGCGATAAGCACCGCGAGTTATGTTCTAAATAGGGCGATCATTCGACCTATTTTGGACAAAACTCCCTATGAAATACTCAAAGGTAGAAAACCTAATCTTAGTCACTTGCGCTCTTTTAGATGCAAATGCTTTATTTTAAATAATGGAAAGGAAAATCTTGGCAAATTTGATTCAAAAGCCAATGAGGGCATTTTCTTAGGTTATTCATTATCTAGCAAGGCATATAGAGTATACAATAAGAGATTAGAAATTATTGAAGAATCGGTTCATGTAAACTTTGATGAGACTTTTCCGGAAGAAAACGGGAAAGGTGATTCTATTGGTACAGGTGTCGACACATTGGACATCTTACAGGACAACGAAGTTGTTGGAAGTGATCAACCCTCAACAGAAGTTCTGAAAGAAAACGACGATAAGCCTTCACCATCCAATGACGACAAAGATGATGGAGGATCTTCTTCATCAAAGAATCATCACAAGCAAAGAGGAGTCGGTCTTGCAAAAGAATGGCGTACTCTAAAGAACCATCCCATTGACAAAGTCTTAGGTGACATTTCAACGGGAGTGGCTACTCGATCTCAATTAAGTAACTTCTGCTCTCATTATGCGTTTGTGTCACAAGTTGAACCTAAAAACTCAAAATCTGCATTACTTGATGAACATTGGATTCTTGCAATGCAAGAAGAACTAAATCAATTGAAAAGAAATGATGTGTGGGATTTAGTACCACCTTCTCCAAGTCATCAAGTAATTGGGACTCGTTGGGTTTTTAGGAATAAACTCGATGAAAACGGTGTTATTGTTAGGAACAAGGCACAGTTGGTAGCTCAAGGCTACAACCAAGAGGAGGGCATTGATTATGAGGAGACCTATGCTCCGGTAGCTCGCCTCGTGGACATTAGACTTTTATTAGCTTATGCATGCAATATGAACTTCAAGCTTTATCAAATGGACGTTAAGAGTGCCTTCCTAAATGGATACATAAATGAAGACGTGTATGTCAAACAACCTCCCGGTTTTGAAAATCACGAACATTCGGACTATGTTTTCAAATTAAAAAGAGCTTTGTATGGCCTTAAGCAAGCTCCTAAAGCTTGGTATGATAGACTTAGCAAGTTCTTAATTAAAAACGGATATTCAAGGGGAAAGGTTGACACTACACTCTTCATTAAACGTAAAGGAAATGAAGTCTTATTGGTTCAAATTTATGTTGATGATATTATTTTTGGTTCCACTAACCCATCTCTTGTCAAGAGCTTTTCTAGTCTTATGCAAGGTGAATTTGAGATGAGCATGATGGGTGAACTAACCTACTTCTTGGGATTACAAATCAAGCAACTAGAAGAAGGAACTTTTATATATCAAACTAAATATTGCCTTGAGTTGCTTAAGAAGATTGGGATGACGGATTCAAAACATATGGAAACTCCCATGGCTTCAACATATGCCTTAAGCAAAGATGAAGAAGGTAAAGATGTGGAAATCACAAAATATAGAGGTATAATCGGATCCTTACTCTACCTTACGGCATCTAGGCCGGATATTATGTTTAGTGTTTGCATGTGTGCAAGATATCAATCATGCCCCAAAGAATCACACCTAAAAGCCGTAAAAAGGATTTTAAAATACTTGAAAGGAACATCAAACTTTGGCTTATGGTACTCTAAGGGGAATGATTGTTCTTTGGTAGGTTATTCCGATTCCGACTTTGCCGGTTGCAAGTTGGATAGGAAGAGCACTAGTGGAACATGTCACCTATTTTGTAATAGCTTGGTAAGTTGGCATAGCAAGAAACAAGTATCAGTTGCTTTGTCAACCGCCGAGGCGGAATACGTTGCGGCCGGAAGTTGTTGCTCCCAAATACTTTGGTTAAAACAACTTCTCGACTACGATTTAAAACTACAACGTATTCCAATCTTGTGTGACAACACTAGCGCCATAAACCTCACAAAGAACCCCGTGTTGCATTCAAGGACTAAGCATATAGAGATTATGCATCACTTTCTTCGCGATCATGTAGAAAAAGGGGATGTTATGTGGACTCCAAAAACCAACTTGCGGACATTTTTACAAAGCCAATTGCAACGGATCCCTTTATCTATATTCGCGGGGAATTATGGATCCTAGATATCTCTAACCTAGAATAACATACATCCAGCATACACTTTATATACATGTAATACTTCTTGGTAACTTGGAGTTCTTTTTACAAAGGAAAGTGCATCAACACCCTACGGTACAAGGTTAAATAGTATCATCTCTATCTTCTCTTCTTAATCCTTACAAGCTTATGTGAAAACTTTTCAATTATCAACATAACATATGAATGCTTTTCAATACATTCATATGTTTGCTCATTTCCAAAATTTTTTGCTTTAAGATAAGTAATAATTCTTGAAGTCCATTTGTATCAAATGGCAATATATGAAATATTGATTAATTGTTGTGTTTATAGTCTAGCATGTTGCATAAATGCTACCCGTGTATTTCATTTCTTCATGAACATCGTTACAATATGATATGGCAACATGAAATTATGCATTTGTTGCATTGGTTTGTTTATTTCGTCCCATATTTGGATATGTTACTTGATTAAAATGTCGATGTGTTACGATATTCATGCGTTGGTTTTGGTTTGTTATTCTACATTCCATATTTGTCATGATATTTGGTATTCATCATTGATATATTTTGGCATATCTTTGTATGTATTTATTTGATTAGGAAACTTTATCATATAGTGCATTTCGACAAATGTAAGTGCACGATATGACTATGGTTAAAATTGTTTGAACTTGATACTTCTAATGAGCTCTCTTCATCTTTTTGATATTGTCAAAGGGGGAGAGATTTGGATTGCACAAGCTAAGGATGAATAGCTAAAGAAGTCTTGAAAATTATCAACAATATCAAACACATTTATGGCATCAACTCAAGGGGAGCGTTGCTTATTGTTAGCCTTGATGTTTATTGCGTCTGTATACATATTGCTATTTTATTGCAAATTAGGCATAGGCTTAGTTAGCTTATGCAAAGTTTTGACAATTATCAAAAAGGGGGAGAATGTAAGTGCACCAGTTCATCCTTATGTTTTAATAATTGTCAGAACACATGAAAATAGAGTAGAACATATTTTGGCAACATTACAAATGACTTGACAGCGAAAAACTATTTTTAAACCTTGAAAAATTATTTTTTAGGTATTATGTATCGATACATAATCATGTGTATCGATACAAATGTCCTGAAATTACTTCAGACTGATTTTGTACATTTTGTATCGATACATATATAACTTGTATCGATACAAATATGTCTCTCAGAGGCATAGAGTCACCTGTGTATCGAATCATGCTTGCATGTATCGATACACACCTGTATCTCTCAAAAAACCAGATGGTGCATGATGTATCGAATCATGCTTGCATGATTTGATACATATCAGTCAAGATTTCAAGAAACTGATATATGTATCGATACACATACGTGTTTGTATCGATACATAGGTCAAATCTTTCAATTTGAACGCTGGTCAAAGGGTTTGTGTCGATACAAACCATCATTTGTATCGATACACGTATGTTAAATTTTGCCTAAACTTGCTCAATTCTATTTTCTCTTTAAATAGCAATGTGCTTTGTTATTGTAAATAAGAGAAAACCTGTGAGAAAGTAAAATAGCTTGGACAAAACACTTTGGGATTCAAATTGGGGAAAAATTTGGATCAAAGGGATTATTCTTCACAAGATCATCATCTTCCATCAAGTTGCAATTAATTGAAGATTGAGTATTGGATCATTCGAATAGAGATTGTACATTTGATCGATAACGTTCGATACGGCTTGCGGTGAATCAGAGACGTGATCAAGTTGATTTGTGAAGAAGGTTTGGGTTTCTCTCAAGGGTTCAAGATTGTGCAATATCTTGAAGGATCAACAACGAAGAAGCGAGGTACTCAGCTGGACGATCGGTGCGAGGATTTGCGCACGGAATTGGATCGTTGGAATCAGAGGGAGAAGCTTCATTGGTTGTTGAGGTTTATTCACATAGTTTACATTTGATTCAATATAGGGTTATTAGAGTCGTTTGTAAATTGTGCACAAGTGTTCATCATTTTTAATCAATATACTCTCAAATAACCCGTTTGGTTATTTGGGGGGAGACGTACCCGGCCGACCGCGAGGACGACACGAAAGCCGGGGAACTCCCTAATCAATCATTTGTGTCTTTCTCTATCAATCTTTTATTTTCCGCAATTACTTTGATTTGTGAGTCAATTGAATTTTCGTGTTCGTACGTGTGCATCAAAATTCAATTGACATATCTTGATTGTGATTGGATTAGATTCAATACTAGTAACTTGCTTGGGCTGTTTTAATTGAAGCGTTTAAATTCGAATAATTTGTACACGATCATTTCTAAGTCTTTTCATACGTTCAAAGGCTATACTACTTTTTCAGTGATCAATCGGGTGCAAAGAGACTACCGATCCGGTGGTGCTTCCGCGCGTATCTTTTAAACTAAATATTTTTAAAAACCGACATTGTTTAAAAGGGCCACTTATTCAACCCCCCCTTCTAAGTGGTAGCCAAGTAGTCTAACAAAGTTCCAACTAAGTTCAAATATAAAATTAATGGTATTTGCTATAACAATGAAGCTGAATATGAGGCTTTGATAACAAGCCTTGAAATTTTAAAAGACTTGGGGGTAAAGAACATTAAAATAAGAGGTGACTCAGAATTAGTATTGAAACAATTAACACAAGAATATAAATGTGTTAAAGAACATTTGACAAAATATTTTGTTATAGCTAATTCTTTATTAGATTGTTTCGATCATGTGGATATCGAACATGTACCTCGATTAGAAAATCAAGAAGCAAATGACTTAGCGCAAATTGCTTCAGGTTACAAGATGTCACCAGAAAAGTTGACACAATTGATTGAAATCAAAGAATAGATGGTTTTGCAAGAACCAATGTCTGAACAATTGTCAATGCCAAAACTTGTGGGGGCAGATGCTATACCACAAATTGAAAATGAAGTGGAAAATTTCCATGATAATTTTGAAATTTTTGCCATTGACAATCTTTCAGATGATGATTGGAGAAAGTCCATTGTAGATTATCTTAGGAATCCAACAGGTAATGTGGATTGAAAGATAAAATACAGGGCTCTAAGCTATTTAATTTTTGATAATGACTTATTCAAAAAGACTTCAGAAGGAATTTTATTAAAATGCCTTAATGAAATAGATGCTTACATAGCAATCTCTGATGTTCATAGTGGTACTTGTGGTTCCCATCAGGCAGGACATAAAATGAAATGGTTGTTAATTCGACAAGCGTTGTATTGACCTTCTATGTTAAAAGATTGCATAGAATATGCCAAGGGCTGCCAAGAATGCCAAAGGCATTCAGGAATACAACATGTGCCTGCAAGTGAATTACACTCCATTGTGAAGCCATGGCCTTTTAGGGGTTGGGCTTTTGATTTGATTGGTGAAATTAAGCCTGCTTCATCTAAGAACCAACGTTATATTTTGGTTGGGATAGATTATTTCACAAAATGGATCGAATCAATTCCAATACCAAACGTTGATCAAGAAGCAGTGATTAATTTTATTCAAAATCATATAATATATAGATTTGGCATTCCTGAAACAATTACTACAGATCAAGGTTCAGTTTTTACTGGACGAAAGATGCAGGAATTTGCTCAAGAAATTGGCTTTAGATTGTTAACTTCAACACCATATTATGCACAAGCAAATGGTCAAGTTGAAGCAGCCAATAAAATTATCATTAATTTGATAAAGAAACATATAGCCCAAAAACCAAGAAATTGGCATAAGACTTTAGATCATGTTTTATGGGCTTGTAGAAATTCTCCTAAAGAATCAACTAATACTACTCTGTTTCGACTAACCTATGGTTATGATGCTATTTATAGGGAAAGGTGTCTGGATTTAAAAAATAAATCAAAAGAAAATGAATTGCTTTCTCTTCAACTTCTAACGATGACACGTCATCCACTACCCCTAAAACCTAGGAGATCAAGGTGACAGTTACTACTGTGCATGACATCAGCGCCATCATTGGTAAGAGTGTCAAGCACGTGGGTTTAAAATGCCTTTTTCTATTCTCGTTCGAGCTACTCGATCGAAAGAGGCATTTTTGGGGCAATTTGTTAGCCCATATTTTGGTAAAGTCAAAATATGTTCTAAATACATGATTAAAAGATAGTAAATGGAATTCATTTAATTATTTGTTGCTTCAAAAGTCATTAAAGATGTTTGGCTTTTAGAGCCATTGAATTTAATGAGAAATCATGCATGAACATATATATCATAATTGTTCTTTCTCCTTCGAACATTATTCATGAATTTGCTTTCTTCAGGATTCATTTCGAGTTAGTCGAAGCTCCAGTAGGGTCGAAGCGCACACTGTGTAAGAAAAGGATTGTGGACTTAGCAAATATTCAAGAAACATTATCACTTCGACTTCGATGCTTACAACGGATAACTCAAAAGATATGAAGCAATTCAAATTTAAAATACGTGGCAAGACACGCGTCATTCCTGTAAATAGTTAGGCGTTATTAGCAGTTAGGAATAGTGTCTATATATAGCGTAGTTCTATGATCGAGCAAAGGGTCACAATCATTATACAAAATCCACATAAAACTCAAAGTACCCATGTCAACGAGAGAAACGAGTGATCGAAGGAAAATGTATGTAATGTGCACCATTATCTTCCTGTAAACATTTACATTTTGAATGCAATTTACAGTCTTTTCATTTAATCCAATTGTCTCTTTAATTCGACCTTTCTTTCTCTCTGTTCGTTCATTTGAATGAACATTCTTTCTTGCAATTCAAGTAAAATAAAAAAAACATGAAACAATACTCAAAGCAAAAGAACAATGATGAACACTAATTGTCTTGAAAATATAAACAAAAGCACTATGCCCGAGATTTACTAGTTGATCTCTCTTGTCATAACTCTAACTACCGTTGTTTACCAAAATTAAGCGTAAACAGCTGGTTGATCTCCCATAGCTGATCACGATGTGAAAAGAACAGGAGAAGGCTGCTCTGATACCACCTGACGCAGTCGGAAGCTCAGAAAGGAAAAGCAAGCGTTAATCCTAGCATATAGGTTTCCTGGAATCCACCAGGAAGAGAATAGCCAACGCTAAACTCTAAAATAAAACTTTGGAATCCACCAGAAAGGGTAAATAATTTGGAATCCACCAAATTTGAGTAAAATCTTTATAATTTTTATTGAATCAAAAAGTTTTTTCTCAAGGTTACAATTGAGTCTTTAAATAGTAAAATAAACCTAATACTAAAAAATAGAAACAAATCTGTTTTAAAATAAAACAGAATTTCACAATATATATCTTTCTTTTATTCTAACTTAAATCTAAATCTAAAAGATATATTTGTTTTTTTTTATTCTAACTTAAATCTAAATCTAAAACAAATAATATTGAAATCAAAACAAATTAAAAAAACGAATTAAATAATAAAATAAAATATTATTTGCTCCTGCATCCCATCTCAAATAGAAAAAGTCAATAAAATTGATTTTGTTTAAGAAAAAACACAAAAACTATAAAACAGGGTATGATTTCCCATGAATATATTCGCCGAACAATCACCGAGACGACCGCAACATTTTGATATGATTTGGCATCCACTAATATATATATATATATATATATATATATACTTACAATATATTAAAAGAAACTACTATTAAAATACCAAATTTGTCCAATCAAGTTTAATAATATTTTAGAGTTTATGCCCTTAAATGTAATTTTAACTCAAAACTAATTAAAAAAAAAACAAAACAAAAATTGGAAACAAAAAAGATAAGCATTAAAAGAAAAATCTTCCCTTAAAAATAGCATCTGAAATTGTCTTTAAAAAAAATATTAATCCAATATATTAACAAAAAAAATTAATTAAAAAAAATTTATGCATAAAAGTAGGAAAAAATAAATATAAAAGATACGCATAAAAAATAGTACTAACTTTTTTTTTTAATGAAAAAATAGTAACTTAAAATAGAAACAAAAACATAGTGAGTCTGTTTGAATTGACTTATTATAAGTTTTATAAGGTAGTTTATGAAAACAGTTTATAAAGATATAATTTTTGTAAGTGAAAACTTATGAATTTAACATGCATAAAGAAAAAACTTACAAATTAACACGGGACAATTACTTTAATAAAAACAATTACTTTAATAAAAAAATATTTTCTAACATATTTCTAAATGTTTTATTCTAAACAAATTTGATACTTATAATATATTAATATCAATAATAAATATAAAAAAATAGGACAAAATATCTGCCACTAATACTGATACATAATAGGAATTGAATAAAAAATTCATACACGGGACAATTGCTTTAATCAAAAAAATTTAATCATACACGGGACAATTACTTTAATCAAAAAAATTATTAATTTAATAATTTTTACAAAAAAATAATACAATAAGATCACTTATATTTTAACAATATTTTATAAATAAAAGTCAATAGACCATATATATATATATATGGGGAGGGGTCAAATTACACCAGTGTAACTTTAATATCCCTTGATTTCATTTTGATCTAATGTCTATTAAAAAATCATTTATAGGCTCACATAACTTCATTACTAAATAAAAAATTTCCATTTTTATTTTCTTACCTTCCTTTTCCGCTGATACTTTTTTCTTGCAACTTTCTCCATTGTTCACTCCATATATCACCACTGTTTTGGCATAATATGGAAGTATGGAACACAAATTTTTTTCTCTATAATATTATTATTAAAAAAGTTACAATATGGAACACAATTTTTTTAAAAAAAATTACAGCTTCGTTGATATGTGGTTCTCCAGCACCATTGTTCCCCATTAACCCAAGAGCCAACAAATTTCCATTTCCCACTCCAATGGAAAAACTGGGCAGCAAAATTAATTTAGAAATAAGCTTGAAGCATAAAAATAATTCTATACAAAACGGATAGAATGACATAAGCACTATCCAATATAATTAAGTTGACCAAGTCGTTGAATATAGCAACTGTGGTTAGAAACTTAGAGAAGAGGAGATAATTACATAATTTTTCTATGTTAGACATCATTTGTGAATTTTTCAAGAATATAGCTTTCATGAGATTAATCATTATGGTGGTAGTAACTCCAATAATATGATTTTGTCAAAAAAAAAAAAAAACTTCAATAATATGGCGCTAGAAATTAAGGAAGGTAAGAAAATAAAAATGGAAATTTTTTATTTAGTAATGAAGTTATGTGAGCCTATAAATGATTTTTTAATAGCCATTAGATCAAAATAAAATCAAAGGATATTAATGAGTGTAACTTTTTTAAAGTTACACTGGTGTAATTTGATCCCTCCCCTATATATATATATATATATCATACATTCATAATTTTTACATACATTGGGGTACCTAAATAATTTCCTATTTTTGGGGGTGGGTTGTGGCCCAGTTTGGCTACCCCTAGCTCGGCCACTGGCTGGGTATACGGGCCAAGGACCACGGGTCGACCTATTAAATCCGCAGTCCACACGGGCTTAAAACCAATTTTTTTGTCCGTTTATATATTTACCCGTGTGAATTGGACCGTTAAAACCGTGGGTTATGCGGATTAAATCCGCGGGTTCGCGGGTTTGGCCTGTGACCTGTTTATATTAGATTTTTTTTGTTGTACTTTTAATATTGCTTTGGATTATTAAAGTTCTTATTTTTTGAACAATACTGTTGAAGTTCTTATTAAATATCGCTTGTGTACATTTTATGAAATTGATATGTGTGAAGAAATAATGACGATAAGAACTAATTGAATTTGATTTTGGTTGCATTGTATGTATTGAGAAGATAGATAAACTAAAAACTGTCAGAAACTTTATTTTTTTATTTGTTACTAACAATTTATATGTTATAACATAAAATTATTAACAATATGGTTTTTTAGCTTTTATTAATTCAATATTTTAGTTATTTTTTAAAAAAACATGATTTTTTAATTTTTTTGTAATAGTCCGCGGATTAACCGTTTAAACCGCGGACTAACGCGGACCGAACTCGGGACTACATATCATAATCCTTTTACATTTGGTGACGGACTTATGCCGGGTGGGTTAAACGGGGCGGGTCAGTGATCACGGTCGTTTTCGTGGTCAAAAATAAGTTTTTAATTAAGAATAGTACTAGGTAGTTAACCTAGGTCATTTCCCAAAGACTCTCAATCAGTTTAACAATATTAGAACAATTTGAAACTGTAAAATATCAGGGTTTTCGATTTGATAAAACAGTAACAGAGATGTTGAAATTAATTTATATAAAAGCAATCAATCCATTGGTTTTAGGAGACCTTGTTTATCATCTATCACAGGTTCATAAGGATGTTCATTCAGTTATGCTTCGGCGCTGATTATTATAAGACTAATTTAACAAGCGAAAATCAGTTTTATAAAGAATTCATTGATTAAGCACCAACATGTTCAATTAACTATGACGATGATCAAGCGTCGCCAATAACACAATTAACATCATGACAATAATTCGATCAGTCCCTTTTTACAAGCGAAAAAGGCATATAACAATTTTCAATTCAAATTAATTTAAACAAGCGATGAATTAATTTGAATAGTCTCAGTGGTATGAATACGAAACAAAGTAATTAAGCATCAATTGCATCAAACTCATACATGAAAGGGAGACACGAAAACTGATATATGATAAGCATAAACATAACGAATTATTATTATAACCACACCTCAAGAATCAAGAACAAGGTTCCTTACACCAACGGATCAATCTAAAGTTTAGTTCTCCATAGCAAGAGCAGCCGCAATCCTTATTTTCTTTCGTGAATGACAGAATAGAGTTTCTTAGGCTGCGTTTTTTTCTATTTAAAGTGCAGGAAAACAGACCCTAAAACAATTGGGCCGAAAAAAAACTTGTCGCGAAAGATAAATTAAGTTCATCACGTCTGGTACATAAACGCATTTATTCGACTCCCTTGAGTTCCGAATTGGCTTCAGGCTTCAAGATAAAAGTTGTAGCTCTGTCTCTTAGCTTTCCAACGCAACTGGCCGCGTCTCGATCCGATATTCCTAGCTCCAGTTATGGTCTGCGCAATGGAAAGGTGTCAATTTATTATTTATTCAGAAAATAAGTGCGATAATAAAATAAGGCTATAATTGATCTTAAATATAAAAACACACTAAAATAGTAAAAATATTAAAACAAACTATAGGAATACATGAGTACAATAGTAGAAGAATGTGCATTAAAATGCACTGATCAAATTCCCACACACTTGAACTTTTGCACTCCGATCAAAACACAAGTTGAAAAACTTGAAATAAAATTTAAAAAGTCACAAGCAAACATACTCCAAGTTTCAAGCTTCAAGCATTAAGATTCAAAAATTGGCATAACTCTCATCTATCAACCTTCAATGATAATCTTGCGTGTGTGTGTGCACTGTCTCCTACTGTCAACCAAAGTAATGACAAGATCCCTCTCTGAAATACTCGATCTAAATGCTAAGCTTGAAGGTGTGAAAAACACAAGAAGGGGGGGTTGAATTGTGTTTTGGGTAATTTGAAATTTTCTTCTAAGTTATGGAAAACTTATCAGAGTTTGCAGCGGTTTAGAAAACAAAACACAATCAAGAGTAACTTTAAAGGTAGAGAGAAAGAGAGAAAGATAGAGACAGAGATTTTTATACTGGTTCCCCTCACAAACCGAGAGTACGTCCAGTCCTCTTGTACTTCCAAGAGAGTTCACTATAATCACCAAAGATTACAATTGCTCAAGCACACAAGCAAGAGACTTCCAATGCTCAAGTATACAAACAAGAGACTTCCTAATGCTCAAGCACGCAGGCAAGAGACTTCAAAACACAAGTTTAGAAAAACAGAGTCTGAACAATTGATATAAAGATCAATGTTCAGTTACAAATAAATACAACTTTTGAAACAAGACTTAACTTAGAATCTTAATACAAAATTCTAAGGTTCAACTAATGAATTAACAGAAGCTGAAACTGGAGTCTTGAATATTGAATATGAGTTCAAGTTGTATTTGCAGTTTTGTGCTTTAGGATGATTTTAGCAGAGTAACAGCTCTTTTCAAATTGTTCAAGTGTCGTATCCCAAAGCTTCAAACTTGCTCCAATTTATAGATGAAGGTGGAGCGTGTTTGATTCGAATTTGATGCAGTGAGATTGCGCCAGCTGTAGATAGTACCTTTGTTATCCAAATCAGGTAACCTTGTACACAATCAATCTTGGGGAAAACGTTTTATCCAAATTAAGTAAAGAGTTTGTACAATAGTACAAACGTCACTATTCTGTGGATAAGATTGATTCCTTCAGCATTTGGAATGTCAGAGTATAATCATTTATGCAGAGAATGTTCTTCTGACAAAACGGCTCTCACTGCTCTTATCAGAGTCTGATATGCATCTTCTGATGAGTAAAACTTGCATCCTCTGATGAAACACATATGCATCTTCTGATGTCTTCAAGTTCTGATCAGAGTTTGCTTGCCATATCAGAGTTTCCAATGTGCTTTTAATGAATATAAAAATTAACTTGAATATCTGCACACTTGGAGTAAATAATTAGTATACCCTATTGTACATTAATACTTTTGTTATCATCAAAACTTTATTGGGTCATATCAGAACCTCTTTTGTTCCAACAAAGCTGTCATTCTTTTCCTATAATTTTAGATTTAACCAGGATTTCGGTTTAGGGGGGGGGGGGGGGGGGGGGGGGGGGCTGTTTCTTTTCAAGAGATCCCAGAGCTTTTCAATTTCAACACAGGGGCAACTTCCTTCAAGCTTTATTACTTATTATTATTATTATTATTATTATTATTATTATTATTTATTATTATTTAAAAGCTTTAGGTACTACTCCACCTTTTCACCTGACGGGATCTTACTTGTAATTAGGGTTGGGAATAGGCCAGGCGGCCTCCAGGGGCCTTTGGCCTGGCCTGTTTTAGGCATGGCCTGGCCTGCCCTGTTTATAAAAATGTCAGGCTTAGGCTTTGAAAAAAGCCTGTTTGCATAAATATGCCAGGCTCAGGCTTTTAAAAAAGCCTGCAAGGCCTGATAGGCCGGCCTGGCCTGTTTATATTTTATAATTATTATTTATATAATAAATATTACTTATATCATCTTGTTTGTATAAAAAATAAATATTATTTATATAAATACAAAATATTTATTAAACAAAATATATTTGTTTTTTTTTACGAAGACAAATTATAGTGTATATTTTTGTTGTTGCTAACAACATCGATTAACATTAGTGTTTAACAAAAAATTTGTATTATGACATACTTAATAGACTTTGTCGTAATCATATTTGTTATTTTATTAGCTTTTAATTCTTGAGTTAATCATTTTATTAGCTTTTTCTTAATGTTGTAGAAATTATAAAAATTTAAAAGTGAAATAGGCTTTAAGGCATGTTTAATTAGCTATATATTTAAAAAGACTATATAGAGGATTTTATGTAACACAGGCTCATAAACAGGCTACAAGGTCAGGCCAGACTTTTAGTAGGCCCAGGCCAGGCCAAAAAAATTGCATTTGATAGGCCACAGGCTTAAAAAAAATTTGTAGGCCAGGCTCAGGCCTGTCAAAGCCTGGCCTGGCCTGGCCTGTTCCCAACCCTACTTGTAATAAGTCCAACCTGTTACTCAGAGTAGAGCATCCTACACAACACTTGTTCATCCAGTTTCGGGCACAGGAACTTATTATCATCATTCATTTTTTTTTCTTTTTATTAATATCATTTTTAGCTCTCAAGAAGTTTCCCTTTTTCTTAATTAATAGCAATGATCAGTCTATCCTTTACTTTAGCCTTACCCCCACACTTAGTTCTAGTCGTACCCTCCATTATATTCAAATTCAGAGAACTTAGTCTAAAAAATGTGTATTTCAGAGATTTATCTAGACATTACAAAGTTTGACAGTGTTCAAGCAGTTGTTCATTAAAGTTGCAAAGACTATCATGTCAAGTATCAAAACAAGAATTTCCAAAGATTTCACCAACCTTACAACTATTTGCTCTTAGCCTTAGAACATGTGACTACTCATGACATTTATTATATATATATAATTTTATTTTTTAAAACATAAAGTAAACATAAATGTCCCTCCCCCACACTTAAACCAGACAGTGTCCGCAATGTCATAATAAACATTAAATGAGAGTAAAGGAAGGAACACACCTGAGGGCTAAGGTGTAGCAGCTGGGGTGTAGGAAGGCTCGTCTAAGGAGGGCTCTTCAACACGTGCTTCAACAGGCATATAACTGCCATGGAATAACTTCAGGCGCTTTCTGTTTACCTTGAACAACTTTTTTGTACCTGCATTTTTTAATTCTACTGCACCATGAGGAAAAACATTAGTAACAATAAAGGGGCCGATCCACTTGGGTTTAGGTTTCCCAGCCACAACTTTTGGGCAGTAATTAAACAGTAAGACTTTTTGGCTAACAGAGAATTCCTTCCTAAAAATCATTTTATCATGGAAATGCTTGGTTTTCTCTTTTTTCAAAGCATCTAAGATTGGTGGTTTTGCTTCGAAAGTGAAGGAATGTGGCATAGGTGAAGAGCCTGCAACAATATCAATACTTGCAACAGTGACGTTGTCAGAAGTGCAGTTTATGTTATCAGTGTCAGTGCTGTTAGTACTAATATGACTTTCAAAAATTTCAGCGCAAATAGAGCATATGGTCACATCAGTGCAATTTTGACAAGTGTCATTAAAGCCAGAGATAGATCGAAACTGAGAAGTGAACTGAGCACTGCACTCCTTCTCTACTAAATTATCAAGCGCATCTACTCCAAAAACCGAGTGCTCTTCAACCGGTTGCTTCATGGCATCAAAAATGTTATTGTTCCATCATAAACATCAACTTTTGTTTTTGCCGTTCTCATGAATGGTCGGCCTAGAATGATGGGTGCCCTGCTGGAATTTGTTTCTCCCTCCATATCTAGGATGTAGAAGTCAGCAGGTAAAATTAAATCATTAACTTGCACAAGGACATCTTCTAGCACTCTAGCAGGGCGGGCATTGCTCTTGTTCGCCAGTTGAATGATCAAACCTGTAGGCTGCAAAGGACCAAGATTAAGGTTATTATAAACAGAAGTAGGCATAACATTAATACTTGCTCCGAGATCAAGCATGCAATTTTCAAACTTTTTATCCCCAATGGAGCAAGGGATAGCAAAAACTCCTGGATCCTTGCACTTTCGTGGCAGGGTCTGACTGAGGGCTGAAACAATAGCTGATGAATTGGGATGAATGAAAGCAGAAACATTTCTTCCCAGACTGACTATGTCATTTTCCTTTACCTTCACCTTCCTCTTGTTTGTGCATAGATCCTTCAGGAACTTTGCATATTTAGGAATTTGATTAATTGCGTCGAGAAGAGGAATGTTGACTGCTACTTTTCTGAATGTATCAAGAATCTCTTTATCTTCCTCAACTGTCCAATTTTTATTTTTATGCACCCTCCGAGGAAAAGGAATTGGTGGCACATAAATTCTTTCTTTTTCAGCTGCAACAGAAGGCTCAGTAACATGTTCAAGTTCATGAGTGGATGATGATGCATTGATTTTCTTCTTGTTTTTTTCATGAGCTGGTTCTGACACTCTTCCAGATCTCAAGGTAATTGCACTGACATTTGGATTCGGTACTGTTTGTGCAGGAAGGTTACCGGAGCCTTGAGCTTGCAATTGGCCTATAGCATTAGCTATTTGTCCCATCTGTGTTGTTAAGTTCTGAATGCTAGCATCTGTTCTTTGTTGGTATTGGATGCTACTTTCAGCCATTTGCTTGACAAGGTCCTCTAGTGAAGATGTAGCTAGTGGGGCATAAGGGGCTGCAGCCTGTGATTGATTCCCATATCAGAGGTTTGGATGATTTCTCCAACTAGGGTGATACTTGTTGGTGGAGAGGTCAGGATTGTTGTATTTGTTCTGATTGTAAAGGGTTGCTGCTGCATATGCTTGAGGTAGCTCAGTTATTGTCTCATCTTGTAAGATAGGACATGTGTCGGTGGGATGCTCAGAAGAGGTACAGATTCCGCACACTTTAGTTGTTTGAGGTTTATTAACTGCTAACTGTTTCACAAAAGAAGTAAGTTCATCGATTCTTGATTCAATTATGGTTTCAAAAGCCTTGATGGAGGAAGAAGAAACCTGAATTTCATTGACACCCTTTGTTTGTTTCACATCATTGTTTTTGGTTGAGAATTGTTGAGAATTAAGTGACATATTCTCAATCAAATTTTTGGCAGCAGCTGGAGTCTTATCAACAAGTGCCCCACCACTGGCAGCATCTAAGATATTCCTATCCATTGGTTGCAAACCTTCATAGAAATACTGGATGAGAAGTTGTTCAGTGATTTGGTGTTGAGGACAACTGGAAACTAGCTGCTTGAATCTCTCCCAATACTCAGCCAATGTCTCATTGCCCTGCCTAATACCACATATTTCTTTTCTGATCGAAGCAGCTCTGGAGGCAGGGAAATATTTTTCTAGAAAGACCTTCTTCAAATCAGCCCAAGATGTAACAGAATTTGGCTCAAGATAGTAAAGACAGTCTTTGGCAGCTCCCTGTAATGAGAACGGGAAGACTCTCAGCTTGATATGATCTTCTGTGACACCTTCAGGCCTCAATGGTGTGAAGCATACAACCTGAAATTCCTTGAAATGCTTATGCGGATCCTCACCTGCAAGACCACTGAACTTTGGCAACAAGTGTATTAAACCAGATTTCAATTCAAAAGGAACAACAACATCAACATATTCAATACATAAACCATTGTAATTAATATCAAGGGCAGCAAGCTGCATTAGTGTTTGCTCAGCCATGTTATTATCAAAAACAAATTCAGAGTCAAATAAATTTTGCAAAGAAAAATTATGTAAGGAATCAGAATCAGAGTCACCAGTTATTGAATTACACTCGTCAATGGGTGATGAACTAATGTTGACCAGATTCTGTCTTCGGCGTGAGTGAAAGGTTCTTTCAATTTCAGGGTTCAAATCAAACAAGTTAGAACAAGTGGACCTAGTAGCTAGACTGAATCAGCACTGTAACACAAAAAAATGTGAGAATGTTCCAATTTACGCAGAAACAAAACAATAGAAGCAATACGGTTAAAATAAATTCAGAAAATTATAAAAACACTAAATTTGATCTAATTAAACGAAATAATAATTTTGGAAATTTTTTTGGAATTTTCTGAAACTACGAAAATAGAAATAAATTAAAATAAAATAGTAAAACAAGGAATTTGGGATTTTCAGTGCGGCTTCACCGATTTTGTCCCAAAATAGGGGATTTCGAACTGTGATTTTTTTCTGATAAAATGACACTAGAAACACTCGATTCAAAGAAGGTTTTTCAGAAAACTGTTTTTTTACGAAAACTGATTATTAATATTGGCTAAAATCAATTGAGAGTCCCCGACAACGGCGCCAATTTTATCACTGTCGTTTCGCGATCAAAAATAAGTAATTAATTAAAAGTAGTAACAAGGTAGTTAACCTTGGTCATCTCACAAGGACTCACAATCAATTTAGCAATATTATAATCAATAAGAAAAACCGTAAATTATCGGGGTTTGATTGAGTTTCAATATTTAGAAAAGAAGAAAATAGTTGATTGGAAACAGTTATGAAAAACAGATTAATCTACTGGTTCGGGAATTTCAGATTTATCATCGGTTATATTATCAGTTATTCCTAAGCGGATTTAATTCTCTTTCGATCATAGAAACAATTAACAAGCGTATTTGATTCTATATGAATTATATTCCTTTTGTTAGATTACCGAATTAAGTAAACGGGACACCGAATTAAGCAAACGGTTAAAAACACGTGGATTAACGAATAATCTAAGTTAAAACACGTCTACCTTAAGAAATATAAATCAATCGAAACTAACAATCATATTCTATGAAACTTTTAAGCAAACAAGAACAAGAACATAATTGAAAAGAAATAAATAAAACTGAATAATATAAATAACCTCAAGGTCTTGGAGAAATTCCCTTACAGCAGATCAACCATAGCGGCTCAAGCGGCCATGGAATCCTAAAGACTACTAGAGTTTTCATGGAAAACTGGAATGAATAAAATATGAGAATTGAGGCTCTATTTATAGGAAATTTTCGACTTAAAATTTAAGCAACATCGTGGTGCGTTGGATCGACCGTACTGTGTTGAGCAGCTACTTGGTCCTCAAGATTTGCAGATTCTGTGCAGATATATTTCCAAAATAAGTCCAGCACATCGTGGTACGATGTAATCCATCGTAGAACAATGAATAACTCAGAATTTGAATTTCGCTCCAACATGAAAGTTGTAGCACCTTGTCTTAGCTTTCCAACGCATGCTCTAGTTATGGTTTGTAGAGTGAGAAGAGGTCAAAATGCTGTTTATTCATGAAATAAGTACTGAAAATAATATAGCAAAACTAAACTAAACTTAGAAAACACGTTAAGGACACTAGAATTAAGGGGAGAAATCATATAAATTTCATAGAAATTTCATAAGAAAGTTCATTAGAAATGCACTGATCAGTCAGCCCGCTTACCCAGCTCTTTTGATCGGATGTATGTGTAAAAATATTTTACTCTTTTAGTGCGTTGCAATTAATCTCAATATACCAATATTACTTTTTGGCAAATGTTAAACGTTGCACTCCTCGCACTAGTTAAGGAACCAATAATGGTAAAAAAAAAATGGAATTTGTGTAACTTTTTCAATGTGTAAGTTATATTTTTTCGAATATAAAATTTACTATTTTTGGATTTCTTAACTAGCACACCTAATGCACAAGTTAGCAAGACTTTTATTTTTTTTATACAAAAATATTATAATTTAGTACAGTGAAATATCCATTTAATCATCCGCTCGGCTCTGCCCTATTTGCAAATATCCACGATTGAGATTTTTTTTTTTTCCTTCCTGGTTAGCCCATTTGGTTAACCTCGTGTGTGTATATATATCCCACAAACACCGAAACACGAAACTTTGTCATCTTCTCATATTCTAAAGGCAACAATCGGCGGCGGAAGAAACAGAAGCGACAATACGACAACCCAAAACTTCAACCGCCGCCGCAATATGATAAGTTGGAATATGTACGATGCAGTGAGTCCTCCATTCTCTTATACGGTTTACAAAGCCCCACTTCCCGACGGTTTCCAGGCAGGGGCGGACCCATGTAGAGGCTGTGTGTGGCCATAGCCACACTAGAATTTTCAATTTTTACTTAGTATATATGCATAATTCTGTTATTTATAATCGTATATATATGTACACTGTGAACTGTTAGCATTAGAATAGTTCTAGCTCAGTGGTTAATGTGCGCCTTCCAATGACTGTTGTGGTGTGAGTTCAAGTCCCACTTTCAGCTTTTTGGCTATTAATTGAATTTTAACAAGAAATCGATATGCTGCAATTTCACTACACAGTCTTTGTCAAAATAAAAGTCACTACACGGTTTACACCACAAGAAATCACAAATAATTATTGTGGTCAATTTTTATTTTTTTTAAAAGAGTGGTCAATATATATATATATATATATATATATATATATATATATATATATATATATATATATATATATATATATATAAAATTGTGCCGGTTATATTTTAATGGGTATAAAATTTATAAAATATATCGTTAAATTTAATTTTTTATTTTTATCATATAGATAATTTGTGTAAAATTTTATATAAATTTAAAATCATTTATGTTATTTAAATTTACTATCATTAAGGCTTTATACATTTTAATTGAATATCGTTAATTTTAATGGATCTCGATAATATATTAAATTATTTTAAACATAATTGAAAAATGCAATATTATTCGTATGTAAATAGTCTATGAATTTCTAGATTGAATTTATATTTTTTCCACTTCCTGCCTCTTCTCTCTCTCTTAGTCTTGATCGTTTTCCTCTTCTATACCGGTTTCCTCTCGACTCTGCAACTACAAAATTTGATTTCTTTGTTAATTTTTCTCGTGTTTTCCAGAGACAAAACTACTTCTTCAACTAATTTATAAACGTGAAAAGTTTTTTTTTTTTTTTCAGCTATAAAATTTGTGAACGTGTTTTTTCAGCCACACCAATATTTCGGGTCTAGATCCGCCACTGTTTCCAGGTGCCTAGAATTAAAGCATACGATGGATCTACAGATCCAGGCGACCATCTCAAAATATATTATGCTAACATGTTAGTTTATGGATCCACAGACGCTATCATGTGCAGAGCTTTTCCCTCCACACTCACTGGCCCTGCCCTTCGTTGGTTTTATACCATCCCACCACACTCCATCTCCAAATTTTCACAATTAACCAAAAAATTCTTATCTCACTTTAAAGTAAACAAATCTTCCCCAAAATTGCCCGCCACACTCAATTGCTTGAAGCAACGAATTGATGAATCATTCAAAGATTACCTTTATAGGTTCAATCAAGAGGCTATTCAAGTTGATGATCTATCCACTGAACTCTACATCTTTTTTGTTGTGGCTAGTTATTAAGAAGAAAAAAAAAATATTTTTATATTATAAAAAAACTGAAAACTTATTTTTATGTCAAAGTTATTTTTTAAGGGTAAAATAGGAATAATGAAGCCATCCAAAAAATTTGTATCCCGTTTATATATTACTACCCCGTTTCTTTCTAAGTGTCCAAAAACATACTCCCTCCGTTTCTTTTTAATTGTCTTTTTAGAATGATAACACCAAATTAAGGAGTGTATTTTTGCACGTTATCTTCCTATTATACCCTCGTTTTAATCCCCAATAAATTCCTATTTTTTTGCCTACACTTTCTCTTTCCAATAAATTTAATATATTACTAGCCGCCTTTGTGTGACCGATATTCTCTTCTTTATTTTTTGTGATCGATATTCTCTACTGTGCAAATATAAATAACTATTTAATCTCCTTTTTTATTGGACTTAGTTAATTGATAACTACGTAACCTTTTTTTTTTGTTAGGTTTTTAGAAGAAAAAAATATTTTTTTTTACTATAAAAAAACTGAAAATCTACTTTTATGTGGAAGTTGTGCTTAGTTGTTAAGAAAAAAAAAATATTATTTACTAAAAACAACTGAAAATCTATTTTTATGTGGAAGTTATTTTTTAAGGGTAAAATAGGAATAACAAAAAAGCCATCCCAAAAATTTATATCCCCTTTATATATTAGTATAGAATACAAAAAAAAAAAACAAAATTTAATATGTTATATACCAACAAAAATTTAAAAAAAAAAAAGATTTAGTTTTCCAAATATATAGCATTAATTGGTTTTATGGAAAAAGATAAGAGGAATTAACAAAGGGTATAATTGACAAATCATACCCATAAAATACAAAAAAGACAATTAAATATAAACGCTAAATAGGATAATAAAAGACAATTAAAAAGAAACGGAGGGAGTAGAATTTAGCATTTCTATTTAACTGTCCATTTGATATTTTAATGGTATGATTTGTCAATTATACTCTTTGTCAATTACTCATATTTTTTTCAATAAAACTAATTAATACTATATATTTGGAAAACTAAATCTTTTTTTTTTAATTTTTTTTTTGGTACATAACATATTAAATTTTGTTTTTTTTTGTGTGCATAATAAATTAAATTTATTGGAAAGAGAAAGTGTGTGAAAAAAAAAGGATTTTATTGGTGAATTAAAATAGGGTATAATAGGAAGATAAGGTGTAAAAATACACTTTCTTAATTTTGTGTTACTATTCAAAACGGACACTTAAAAAGAAACGGAGGGAGTAATATAGATGATCTCCTTTGTGTTAGATAACAAGTTAGTGAGTTTATGTTATTGGGTCTGTTAAGGTTATTACACCCTCTATTTCTTTTTAATTATCTTTTTAGAATAGTAACACCAATTTAATGAGGTGTATTTTTGCACTTTATCTTACTATTGTACCCTCGTTTAATCCACCAATAAATTTCTATTTTTTACACGCACTTTCTCTTTCCAATAAATTTAATATATTATTTGCAAAAAAAAAAAAAGATCTAATAAGTTACTCCGTAGTATGTAGCAAGAAAAATAAAAAAGATTTAGTTTTCCAAATATAAAGCATTAATTGGTTTTTATTGAAAAAGATATGAGTAATTGACAAAATGTATAATAAACAAATCATACCCGTAAAATACAAAAAAGACAATTAAATAGAAACGTTAAATTTGACAATAAAAGACAAATAAAAAGAAATCGAGGGAGTAGTTACTAGTATAGTCTTCTATATATTGTAAGGTAACTCTTGTACTCATTAAACTATTGGTATTCTAATGAAACTCTAGCCTTTATTTGTCTCTTCTCTTTGTATTCCTCTATTAGTTAACATGGTATCTAGAATAATTTGGGAATGTTTTTTTATTTGATTTTGTTGATTGGTTCTATTGAAGAAAAACAAAGTTCTTCCATTGAATTGGTAAACTGTTGGTTGGCATGTTACTTCCGCTTCCTGTGTTTGAAGATCAAGATTGGATGAGAAATATTGTGCGCGTTTGGTTCTCAGTATTTTGTTTTGCTGAGTTTAATTTGCCAATTTGTTGGTTTCATTAGCAACACATGATTCGTTGGTTTTGGTGGTCACATAGAGATTCGGTGCAACATATGTGAGTTTGTTTTAGATTTGATTAGTACTAGCAATGATCCGAGCCAACTCGTAAATAGTTCGAAGCTCAATTCGATAATGAGCTGAACTTGAGTAAAAAAAAAGTTCGTTAATCAAATGAGCTGAACATAAACTATATATAGTTCGACTCGTTTGATTCATGAACTAGCTCGGTTATATATATATATATATATATATATATATATATATATATATATATATATATATAAACTTTCCAAATCTTTTTAACTTGACACATCAAACAATTTTTCCGTTTCTTATGTACTGATATTAGTCACAAATTACTCCTTTAAACTCTCTCTTTCTCAAAAGACTTTTCATTAGCTTTCCTCTTCTTTATTTTTATTTAATATTTGCTTTTTTCTTTTGAAAAAATATTTTAAAAGGTTAAAGATCAAATTTTGAAATTTTGACAAAAAAAATGATCAAAATCATGTGATTTGACTTAACGAGTTGAACCTAACGAGCCGAACCGAACTGTTCGTGAACTTTAAACGAGCCGAACTCGAGCTAAAAAAATAGTTCGCATTAAACTCGAGCCGAGTTTCGAGCTGAACCAATTTCTATCGAGTCGAGCTCAGACGAGTTCGACTCAGCTCGACTCATTTCCAGCCCTAGCTTTGATTGTTAACAATGGATTCAAGTTAGCTTGGTTGGTTTTAAGAAAGTGGGAATGGATTATTGGAATTTTGCAAGATAGTATGATTTGTTTTGGGCTTTTGTGATTTTGTGACAAGTCACCGTGTAGCTTTTGTTCTTATTTCGGTGGGTTTTCTGGTGTTTGATTCTGTGTGCTGTCCTTTCTTTTGGTTTGCTGTCCTCACATCATGTTTGTTCGGTTTGCAATTTGCTACACATTTGGTGTTTGAGTTAGTATAAAAATAAAAATAAAATAAAAAGTAGTTTGTTGGTTTTAGTTTCATTTGGTTTTGTTTGATTGGTTCATTTGGTTCATTTTGGTTTAGTTTCATGTGGTTTGGTTTGGTTGCATTAATTTGGAGATTTGTTTGTTTGGTGAGTCACGATAGTGTTTACAATTTGTTTGGTGGGTCAATGCTCACAATTTGTTGGTTTGATTTCGTCTGATTTGCTTCGGTTCGGTTCCATTTGATTTTGTTTGAATTGGTTTGTTTGGTTCATTGTAGTTTGGTTTTAATTTGTTTGGTTTTGTTCCTTCTAGATTGGTCTATTTGGTTCGTTTAATTTGGTTCAATTTGGTGAGTCATGATAGTACTCACACTTTGTTTGTTTGGTGAGCGAAAGCTTGCAATTTGAATCTGTCTGGTGAGTGTATGCTCGCAATATGTTTGGTTCCGTTTAGTTGGATTATGTATGATTGATTTAGCTTTGGTATGATTGGTTTGGCTTTGGTATGATTGGTTCGGCTTTGGTACTCTCTTTTGATGGTTCTTCGCTTCGGCTGCTGCTTGACCTTAGGTTGCTTCAATTCGTTGGCAATGTTGTTAGCTGGTTTAGTTTAATTTTTTTCAGAGTTAATTTTGTAACAAGCTTAAAGCATAGTATGCTTCAGCTTGAGGCCTTGAGGGCTAGTGTTTGAAGTTTATATTTTAGTATGTTTTTAGTATTTTGTTTGACAAGCTCACAATGCTTCTTGTTGCATTATGAGTTTGAGATGAGGTGTTAAGTTAGTGAGTTTATGTTATTGGACCTGTTAAGTTTATTAGTTACTAGTATAGTCTTCTATGTATTGTAAGGTAACTCTTGTACTCATTAAGCTATTGGTATTCTAATGAAACCCTAGCCTCCATTTGTCTCTTCTCTTTGTATTCCTCTATTAGTTAACACTTTGATCATATTTCATTATTAAAATATAAAAATAAGTATTAGCATATGAGATGTCATTTGATTTTTCTTGATAAATACTTTAAAAATATTAGATTTTTTATAGTACATGTAATAGTTATTATATTCTCTTTGACTTGCTCCTTTCACATTTTACTTAAGGGTTTCTCTAACATGTATTATATTAGCTAAAAGTATTACTCCTGATCCTAAATATAAGAGAAAAACTACTTTTTAGATTCATTGAGAATCTAATGTATCTAGTCAATATATAGGCTAGATACATTGGTTTCTTTTTTGACTAAAACATAAAATTCATTTATTCTAACAGATAAATACATCAGATACAAGCACAAATTCAATAGTGCTAAAAACGAAAAGGATGAATATGCGAACTGTTGAGGCAAAATCCCAAATTGATGTTTTAAAGATAACAAACATCTTAATTATAATTTAAGAGAAATTCTGATAATATTGTTATCTAACAAGTGCTCTTGAGTGTTTTAATCAAGTCAGGATCAATCAAGCTTTTCATATTATTATTTACTCAATTTCGTTTTAAAGAACAAAAGCTGCAAGAATGTTCTGAGAACATTCTCCGTGTCTTGCTCAAGAACAAGCTTCATTGATAAAATACTTATTTTTCTAAGTCAACTATGTTCAAGACAAATGAGCACTTTTCCCTTTGTATTAACTCACAAGATCACAACAGTATTCATATCAAATAAGGCAATGAATATTTAAAGTGGAAAGTATAACTTTCCCTTTTGGACAAAGCTTTTAAGGATCAAAGCATGTGCTCTTGGTTTTAATTCAAGACAAGGATCTTATGTTCTTAAGACAGAGGCTTCATAGACCTATGAGAAAACTCCAACTCATTTGAAACTAAGAGTTGGCATGTCCTTTTAGAAGAATATTTAATGAACATTCTCCCACATGGGGATATCCTTTTATGACAAAGTGTACCATATACAAGGACAACATGAATAGTGCTTAAAAGGACCATACAACTGTATTTTTGATACCTCACAGCTAGCTATCAAGAGAAGGATCAAAGTCTCTTGAAGATCAAAGTTCACCTTCGCCCAGAATGGAGAACGCTCTCAGAACGTTCTAAGAGAATGATGTTCTTATTCATTTTTTAATCAAGCTCGTGAACAGCTGGATGAAGCATGCCTAACTGAAGTCTAACGGCTATCCTTGTAGAACAAGAATCAAAGCACACTTTACAGCTCACTGCAAGCTCATTACCACGCTCATTTGAAAGAATCATAAGGATCCGATCCAAGAACATTCTATGATCATTCTTTCAGTTTGAATATCTCTCAACAACAACTAATGAGCTGTCAATTTTTGAACAAGTATCCGTTGCTGACTACGGTCTGGCAAAGTGCACCAGTCTGTCGTCGAGTAATAATTCACACTCTACGAGTAGAATGAGTTCGAATCCACAGGGATCGTGCCGAAGCTTCACTAGCGTTATTTAAGTTTGTGATAGTTTGCATTCACTTTGGGTTTTTGAAAAAGGTTTTCATAAAATAAGCGTAATGCTTTGCAGAAATATAAATTGCGGAATGTATAAATAATAGATTCAAGAAATATAGAGGCTAGGTATGGTGGTTGGACTCCCTCCCTTCTACATATTTGGCTTGACCGGTGTATAACATAGTTACTTAGATTATGTTTAGCGGTGAATTATCCTTGTTGTAGTAATACCTTACTATTACACTATGTTTATTAAAGTTTCCCTACGTTAACAACTAAGGTACCTACGAGAGCCTAACCTCGATGTGTCACATACCCTAATTACTAAGTGAGTTATTTAGAAACATGCATTATAACCTTCACCAATAAACCTCTATGTCCTAGTATCGGGCTGTTCATCTTCTAAGTGCTCAGATCACACCTAGTGCATGATTCCTCCTCTAACCGCTCAGTTCACGACTAGTTCAGGATGTTACCGTCTCTATACACCTAGCATTATTTACTACAAGTTCCGGACCATATCAAGTCAAAACCTAATATCAATTCTATGGGCGCTCCCGCTTATCCGGCCATATTACGAGAATACGTTATTAAAGTGCACGAAAGTAAATAACAAACACAATTACTAAATATCATTTATTATAACTTAGACTCAATCACAAACTCGAAATATTCATAGGGGAGTTCATCTTCTCCACCACAACCTAAGGCATAAATATAAAGACTACATATTTAAATTACAAAAGTATAACCAAAATACAAAAGCCTAAAGAAACATACCTTGCTGAGTTAGTTTTCATGTAAGGGGAGAAAACTATGCCCAATAGAGCTCCTCTGAACCTCTCCTTATAGTAGAGAGTGTTCTACTATTTCTGAATGATTTTAACAATGAATGGGAGGCTCTATTTATAGTTTTCGTAATGGGCCTCAGCAAGGCATCGCAGTACGATGAAGATTCAGTTCAATTTTATAACTGATCCTGTGCATTTCATCAGCTTGGGCGCCAAGTTACAGCATTGTGCTGCGTTGTGATGCATCGTGCTGCGGTGGGCAGATTTTCTTCAGATTTATTTCTTCTGATTTCTTGGCAAGTACGCAGCTCCCATCGTGGCACGATGGGAGCCATCGTGCTGCGATGGAATGCTCATTTTCTTCACTTTTTTGGCTTTTTCTTGTCTTTTTGCATCTTGGACTCTGTCTTGATGCTTTTTCTTGCTTTTGTAGGTTTTCCTTCGTATTTGGGCCTGTCTTGGTCATTTTACTACTAATAATAATACTAAAAATACCGTAGAAATTCCTGTCATCAGTTGCAAACGGACATATTTCAACACCAAGCTCAAGTACAAGCCTTAGCTAAAAATAGAGCCTTTGGTGTCTTTTGAAGAGCAACAGCTTTCACTACAATTTGATCACTACTTGTTTTTATCATACAAGCAATCTTAAAGCTCTCTTTTGATCTCTTTCACTCCTGAACTGTAATTCTATAACTAGGTTTAATATATACATTTGAGTGTTTGAGAGTTTCTATTTTTCCTAAGCTTCTCACGTGGTGAGTTTTGTAAAAGCTTAGATCCATTTCATCAATCTTTGTAAAAGGTTTACT
Source organism: Trifolium repens (assembly GCA_030408175.1). Classification (NCBI taxonomy): domain Eukaryota; kingdom Viridiplantae; phylum Streptophyta; class Magnoliopsida; order Fabales; family Fabaceae; genus Trifolium; species Trifolium repens. The sequence goes on from CP125842.1 coordinate 28,158,248, forward strand.
CAAGTCAATAGGGCTGTATTGTTTGAGTGTTATACCCTTACTAGCCTGGAGGGCTGGGGTATCTTTAAGCTTGTAGGGCTTAAAGGTTTTGATTGATCTTGGGTATAAGATCAAAGGAAGAAATTGTATCTTGAGATTAGTAGCATCTCATGGTGGAAAAACTCATTGGAGCGTGATGACTGGACGTAACCCATTGTTAAAGGGGTGAACCAGTATAAATGCTTGCGTATTTCCTTCTCTCTTACTCTCCTTTAAATTGTGCAAACAGATCACACACATCACTTATCATTTACTTTACTTTATCTCTTGAGATTGATCTGAGAAAGTTTTCAAGCTTATTTTAATATAACTAACCAAACGTTCTGAGAACGTTCTAACATTTGTTCTTCCAAAGTGTTTCTCTATTATTTTTAATAGGTAATTTTTAAAGGTTCACAATTCAAACCCCCCTTTCTTGTTGACTACGGTTTGGCAGGTGCACCAGTCTGTCGTCGAGTAATAATTCACACTCTAGGTGTCTAGAATGAGTTCGTATCCACAGGGATCGTGCCAAATCTTCATTAGCGTTATTTAAGTTTGTATAGTTTGCATTCGCTTTGGGTTTTTGAAAAGGGTTTTATAAAAAGAAGCGGCATGCTTGCATAGATTCAGAAACATAGAGGATATGTATGATGGTTGGACTCCCTCCTTTCTTCATATTTGGCATGAACGGTGTATAACATAGTTAATCAGATTATTGTTCGGCGGTGACATTTCCTTTATTGTAGTAACACCTTACTGTTACGTACACTATGTATATTAAAGTTTCCCTACATTAATGAGTAAGGTACCTACGAGAGCCTAACCTCGTTGTGTCACATACCCTAATTATTATGTGAGTTGTTTATTACACATGCATTATAAGCTTCACAAATTAACCTCTAGATCCTAGTATCGGGTTATTCATCTTCTAAGTGCTCAGTTCACACCTAGTGCATGATTCCTCCTCTAACCGCTCAGTTCACGACTAGTTCAGGATGTTACCGTCTCTATACACCTAGCATTATTTACTACTAGTTCCGGACCATATTAAGTTAAAACCTAATATCAATTCTAAGGGCGCTCCCGCTTATCCGGCCAGTTTACAAGATACGTATTTAAGTGTAAGAAAGTAAATAACAAACATAATACTGAAACACATTTATTATAACTTTGACTCAATCATAGACTCCAAATATTCATAGGGGAGTTCATCTTCTCCACCACAACCTAAGGCATCTATTACAAAAGACTACATATTTAAATTACAATAAAGAAATTATAACCTAAACCTAAAAGCCTAAATAAAACATACCTTGGTGAGTTAGTTTTCCCGTAAGGGGAGAAAACTATGCCCAATAGAGCTCCTCTGAACCTCTCCTTATAGTAGAGAATGTTCTACTATTTCTGAATGATTTAAACAATGAATGGGAGGCTCTATTTATAGTTTTCGTAATGAGCCTCAGCAAGGCATCGTACTGCGATAGATCCATCGCAGTACGATGTGAAGATTTAGTTCAATTTTATAACTGATCCTGTGCATTTCATCAGCTTGGGCGCCAAGTTATGTCATCGTGCTGCGATATGATGCATCGTGCTGCGATGAGAAGATTTTCTTCAGATTTATTTCTTCTGTTTTCTTGGCCAACAAGCAGCTTCCATCGTGGCACGATGGAAGCCATCGTGCTACGATGAAATGCTCAAATTCTTCACTTTTTGGGCTTTTTCCTGTCTTTTGGCATCTTGGACCTTGTCTTGATGCTTTTCTATGCTTTTGTAGGTTTTCCTTCATATTTGGGCTTGTCTTGGTCATTTTACTACTAATACTAACACTAAAAATACCAAAGAAATTTTTGTCATCACTTGTGAAAAACTTTGCTACTTCAATTGGGATCAGACCTCTGCCTCTAAGGTTGAGCATCTAACAAGTGCTAGAGGAAAAGATTTAGGAAGGAAGTATGACTAAAGGCGCAAACTTTATCTCTAAAGGAGGATCTTCAAATAGACCACCTTTATTTGAAGGAGATGATTACTACTACTGGAAGTATAAAATGGAATGATTTCTCAGATCACAAGATAGCAACATGTGGTCAGTAATTGAAACAGTTGAATATGTACCTTTGGTTAAAGATACAACTACAGTAAAAACACCAGGAGAATGGTCAACACAAGAAGCTGGTAGGGTACTCTTAAACACCAAAGCAAAATTGTTCATTAAGAGTGCTATGAGCAGAGAACAGTATGATAGAATTATGCAATGCAAAACAGCAAAAGAAATGTGGGAAACTGATGACAGAAATTTCTATGGTATTTTTAGTATAATTATTAGAAGTAAAATGACCAAGACAGACCCAAATACAAAGGAAAACCTACAAAAGTAGAGAAAAGCGTCAAGACGGAGTCCAAGATGCCAAAAGACAAGAAAAAGCCCAAAAAGTGATGAAAATGAGCATTCCATCGCAGCACGATGACTCCTATCGTACCACGATGGGAGCTGCTTGCTTGCCAAGAAAACAGAAGAAATAAATCTGAAGAAAAGTTATTCATCGCAGCACGATATAGCACATCGCAGCATGATGACATAACTTGGCGACCAAGCTGATGAAATGCACAGGATCAGCTATAAAATTGAACTGATTCTTCACATCGCAGTACGATGACTCCATCGCAGTGCGATGCCTTGCTGAGGCCCATTACGAAAACTATAATTAGAGCCTCCCATTCATTGTTTAAATCATTCAGAAATAGTAGAACACTCTCTACTATAAGGAGAGGTTTAGAGGAGCTCTATTGGGCATAGTTTTCTCCCCTTACGGGAAAACTAACTCACCAAGGTATGTTTTCTTTAGGCTTTTGTATTTAGGTTATAATTCTTGTAATTTAAATATGTAGTCTTTTGTAATTATGCCTTAGGTTGTGGTGGAGAAGATGAACTCCCCTATGAATATTTGGAGTCTGTGGTTGAGTCTAAGTTATAATAAATGATATTAAGTAGTTATGTTTGTTATTTACTTTCTTGCACTTTAATAAAGTATCTCGTAATCTGGCCGGATAAACGGGAGCGCCCATAGAATTGATATTAGGTTATTACTTAATATGGTCTGAAACTAGTAGTAAATAATGCTAGGTGTATAGAGACGGTAACATCCTGAACTAGTCGTGAACTGAGCGGTTAGAGGAGGAATCATGAACTAGGTGTGAACTGAGCACTTAGAAGATGAACAGCCTGATACTAGGACTTAGAGGTTAATTGGTGAAGATAATAATGCATATTTATAAACAACTCACTTAGTAATTAGGGTATGTGACACATCGAGGTTAGGCTCTCGTAGGTACCTTATTTGTTAATGTAGGGAAACTTTAATAGACATATAGTGTAATAGTAAGGTATTACTACAACAAGGAAAAGTCACCGCTGGACAATAATATGAATAACTATGTTATACACCGATCATGCCAAATAGGAAGAAGGGAGTAAGTCCAACCACCATACCTAGCCTCTATATTTCTTGAATCTATTATATATTTATTTATTTATATTTCTGCAACGCATTACGCTCTTATATTTCTGCAATGCAAAATATACGAACTTAAATAATGCTAGTGAAGCTTCGGCACGATCCCTGTGGATACGAACTCATTCTAGACACCTAGAGTGTGAATTATTACTCGACGACAGACTGGTGCACTTGCCAGACCTGCAGTCAGAAACTCTCGAAATTGACCATGAAGGATCTAGTCGTGTTAAAGAAACAAGGATTGATATTGGTGTAAGAAAGTTTGAGCTATTTGAAATGCAAGAAGATGAATCAATAGACCAAATGTATGGAAGATTCACAATCATCATTAACGAACTAAACTCTTTAGGAAAGACATACACAACACATGAAAAAATAAGGAAACTCCTTAGATGTCTAACAAAGAGTTGGAGACACATAGTAACTGCAATTACGGAATCAAAAGATCTTTCACAAATGAAACTTGAAGATCTAATTGGATCTTTGAAAGCTCATGAATCAATCCTCCAAGAAGACAAACCAGTCAAAAAGAAGATGATTGCATTAGACTCTCAAACCAGAGAACATTCTCAGAGTGTTGAGAACAGTCTTGAGAATGATGAAACACTTCCAGAAGATGATAATGAGGAAATGACATTTCTATCAAGAAGAATTCAAAGGTTGATGCAAAGGAGAAACCAACTTAAAAAGACTTTTCAACCTAGAAGAAGTGGATCCAAAGAACCAGACTTAAGTAAAGTCAAATGCTATGGATGTAATCAATTTGGGCATTACAAAAATGAATGTCCAAATCAAAAGAAACCCTTCTTCAAAAAGAAATCCATGATGGCTACTTGGGATGAAACAGATGAAGAATCAAAAGAAGAACATGAGGAGCAACTAGTAAATGTATGTCTGATGACACACTCCGTTACAGAAGAGGTAAATATTGAACCATGCTCTTCTTGTCATAAAACTGAAGATCTGTTTGATAATTTATTATATGATACTCAATTGCTAAATCAAAAAAATGGTAAACTTAGGGATGAAGTAACCAAGGCAAATGTAGAATGAGATGAGTATAAAGCAGAGAACATTATCCTACATAAGATGCTTGATAATATGCGAAATGCTCACAAAGATATGTCAAAACAAGTTGTTGAGATTAGAAAAGATCAGAATATTCTGGAATGTTCCAAACGGAAGAAAGAAAATGTTTTCTAAAAAAATAGAGTTTCTGAGTTAGAAAATGATTTAAGAAAATTTATTGCCTCTACAAAAACTTTTGATAACATCTTGAGATCACAATTTGGAATGTTTGATAAAGCTGCTCTTGGGTATAGACCATACCAAAACAAGAAATTATATGAAACTTTTTCCTTCCTCATAAACAAAAGAAAATTCAAAAATATAAATGTACCTTCTGTCACAAAGAAGGGCATCTTGAAAACTTTTATTTTAAAAAAAGGGATAGAGAACAATTTCTACTACACAAAGAACATTCTCAGAATAATCTCAGGAAAAAGGTTTATAAACCTCCTCATAGAAGAACACCTCACCAGGTCATAAATAAGCATGCTAAAGGAAATTTCACTAACCTTCAAGGACCCAAGAATCTATTGGTACCTAAAATTTTATTAAAATCAAATGTAGGAATGTCTTCTAGCAGTCAAGAGAAAGCCATGGTACTTGGACAATGGTTGCTCAAGACATATGACAGGAGATAGAAAAAGCTTTCTTACATTTGAAGAAAAAGAAGGTGGATCTGTTACTTTTGGGAATAATGAAAAAGCTCAAATCAAAGGTAAAAGAACTATTGGTAAGATTGGTTCTACTAAAATTGAAAATGTTCATTATGTGGAAGGTCTTAAACATAACTTAATAAGCATAAGTCGACTATGTGACAATGGCTTTGAAGTTATATTTAAAACTAACACATGTGACATTAAGCAATCTTCCTAAAAATGTTTATGTAGTATATTTAGATGAACTACCTATTGAGTCATGTTTTGTTTCTCTTGAAAAAGATAAATGGACATGGCATAAAAGGGTTGGTCATGTAAGTATGAAAACTATGTCAAAACTTTCCAAACTTGATCTAGTAAATGGATTGCCCAAGATAAGTTTTGATCTAGATAAAGTATGTGAATCTTGCACAAGAGGAAAGCAAGTTAAAAGTAGTTTTAAACCTAAAAAATTTATTTCAACAAACAAACCTCTTAAAATGCTTCACATTGACTTATTTAGACCTGTCAAAACTACAAGTCTTGGTGGTAAGAATTATGGCTTCGTCATTGTTGATGATTTTTCTAGGTTCACTTGGGTGCTTTTTCTAAAACACAAAGATGATGCTCTTGAAGCTTTTAAGTCTGTTTGCTTAAAAGTTCAAAATGAGAAATATTGAAATATTGTATCTTTAAGAAGTGATCATGGAGGAGAATTTGAAAACTCTCTCTTTGAAAATTTTCTTGACAATAATGGAATATCTCATAATTTTTCTTGTCCAAGAACACCTCAACAAAATGGGGTTTTGGAGAGGAAAAATAGAACCTTACAAGAAATGGCAAGAACTATGATAAATGAATCAAATATTGAAAAATATTTTTGGGCTGAAGCCATAAATACTTCTTGCTATATCTTGAATAGAGTCACCATCAGAAAAATTTTAAACAAAACACCCTATGAACTTTGGAAAGGAAGAAAGCCAAACATTTCTTACTTTCACATATTTGGTTGTTTTTGTTATATTTTAAATATCAAAGACAACCTAGGTAAGTTTGATTCAAAGTCAGATAAGGGAATCTTCTTAGGATATTCCCTGACATCAAAGGCTTATAGAATCTATAAATAAAGAACTCAAACCTTGGAAGAAAGCATGCATGTCAAATTTGATGAGTTTGAAGATCAACCAAACATAATGGAAATGGATGATGAAGAAGATGAATTTATAAGAAGTCAAAACCTTGATCCTAATCAAGAATCAACTTCTCAAATACTTCCAAGGACTTGGAAAACTGTTACAAATCGCCCACCAGAACAAATCATTGGAAACACAGAAGATGGAATAAGAACTAGAAGATCATTGCAGATTATAGAGAACAATATGGGATTAATCTCTCAGTTAGAACCAAGAACAATAGATGAAGCTATTATTGATGAATCATGGATAGAAGCTATGAAATAAGAACTATCACAATTTGAAAGAAATGAAGTATGGAATTTAGTACCATTGCCTAAAGATCATTCAATCATTGGTACTAGATGGGTTTTTAGAAACAAATTGGATGAAGATGGTAAAGTGATTAGAAACAAAGCTAGGCTAGTAGCTCAAGGTTACAACCAACAAGAAGGAATTGATTATGATGAAACATTTGATCATGTGGCCAGATTAGAAGCCATTAGAATATTGCTTGCATATGCATCTCATAAGTGCATTAAACTTTTTCAAATGGATGTCAAAAGTGCTTTTTTAAATGGATTTTTAAATGAGGAAGTTTATGTTCACCAACCACCTGGTTTCATTGATCAAAACAAATCAAATCATGTTTTCAAGCTTACCAAAGCTCTTTATGGACTTAAACAAGCTCCAAGAGCTTGGTATGAAAGGTTAAGTACTTTTTTACTTGAAAATGATTTTTCTAGAGGAAAAATTGACACCACACTTTTTAGAAAAACTCATAAGCATGATTTACTTATTTTCCAAGTATATGTTGATGATATTATATTTGGTGCTACTAATGAAAAAATGTGTGAAGAATTTTCTAATCTTTTACAAAGTGAGTTTGAAATGAGCATGATGGGAGAACTCAGATTTTTCCTTGGCTTACAAATCAAGCAACTAGAAGATGGTATTTTCATTTGTCAAGAAAAATACATCAAGGATCTTCTCAAAAAATATAAGATGAATGAAGCAAAAATCATGTCAACTCCTATGCATCCATCAACTAGTTTGGACAAAGATGAAAGTGGCAAAAATGTGTCAGAAAAGAATCACATTTAGTTGCTGTAAAAAGAATTTAGAGGAAAGATTGGATCACTTCTCTACTTAACTGCAAGTAGACCTGATATTGTCTTCTTAGTGGGACTATGTGCTAGGTTTCAATCATCTCCAAAAGAATCGCATTTAGTTGCTGTAAAAAGAATTTTTAGATACTTGGTTGGAACACAAAATGTTAACTTGTGGTACAAGAAAGGAACACATTTTGATCTACAAGCATACTGTGATGCTGATTATGCTGGAGATAAAATTGAAAGAAAAAGCACAAGTAGAGTATGTCAATTCCTTGGTGAAGCTCTTGTTAGTTGGTGTTGTAGAAAACAAAATACCATTGCACTATCAACTACTAAAGCAGAATATGTCTCTGCATCAAATTGTTGCTCTCAAGTGATATGGATCAAAAACCAACTTGAAGGCTTCTCTTTAAGGTACACAAATGTTCAAATATTTTGTGATAATACCAGTGCAATTAATCTATCAAAAAATATCATTCATCATTCAAGATCTAAACACATTGAAATCAAACATCATTTCATTCATGATCATGTAAACAAAAAGGATATTTCTTTAGTATTTGTTGATACTGAAAACCAGTTTGCTTACATTTTTACTAAACCATTGGTTGAGGATCGTTTTAATTTTATCAAAGAAAAATTGAAAATCATCAAAATTCCCAATCAAATTTAAATATTATATTTTTTGTTCATCTTAGAGAACATTCTGAGAATGATCTTCTGTTTGATATATATTTGAATGTCTATATGTGTTATGTGTTGTCTCCGTTTTTGGTTTAAATTCATGTCATAATTTTTAGTTTTATTTAATTAGCCAGAAAAAATTAGGATTGGTTCTCCCCTTAACACACTCAACGGTTACCTTCTCTCACTTCCATCATTCTCTCTCCAACTTATTTCTCTTAACAAAAGTACATCATTACTATTCCTATGTACACCTAGCCTACACTCTCTCTCACACTTCCCCATGATTTCTGTCCTTCAAATACCAACTTCCATCATCAACTATCTTCACAAACCTTTCTTCTTCTTCTTCTTCTTTCCCTTTCAAAAATTTCTAAACATTTTCTTTCAAAATCAAAATGGCTCGAACCAAAGGAAGAGGTGCAAGAATTCGAACTCCATCACCCACTCCATCTCCTCCTCCATGCAATCCACCATCACCTCAAAAAATCCCTGATGTTGTTGATGATTCTCCCGTTTCAACTCAGAATCCCAAAACAACTCAAAATCCCCAATCTGTACCAGAAGATATCGAACCCCGTTCAACCGTCTTTCCATCTCCCACTAACCCAGAATCTTCTGATAACGATCTCTCCGAACCTGAAATTGAAATGCAACTCACCCAAAATCAACCCATCAACACTGAAGGAATGGTAACCCCCAATTCCACCATTTTCGTTCCTAGCCAAGCTGAATCTCCACCCGTCATGGTCAAAACCAAAAAATCTCAAACCAAATCTCAATCAAAATCTCATGACTCCGCAAAAATTAGAAGATCAGCACGAATTCTGTCTGGAATTGGTACAGGGAAAAAGGTTGTGAAAGATACCACTGTGCTGTCATAGATGATGAAGATGATTCTGAGAACACTCTCTCAGATCATCATGAAGAAAACGTCACCATTGATGATGGACCTGAAACTGAAGTTGTTACCTCCACCAAATCACTTCCTCCCAAACCTAAACCTAAACCATCCCCTGTTTCAATCAAAAAATCCCAATCCGTTTCAAAAACCCCCAAACCAAAAGCCAAAACCATGTCTGTGAACAAAGGACCAAAAACAAAATTTGTTCCTATCCCTCTCATTCACCCTGATGACAGAGAGAAATTTGAAACATCTTGGAAGGTGAAACCTGTTGCTGCAAGAAGAATTTATGAGTTTGAAGACTTAGCATAAGGAGGAGTTGATTTGCTAAAATACACTGAACCCTTAGGATGGACAAGTTTCTTCAAAATCAAGGAATCAATTTTTCCTCAACTTGTTCAAGCATTTTACTTCAATGCAAAGGTTGATTCTGAAAAATGTCTGATCGTCTCATACATCAAAGGAGTGGAGATCCAATTGATCCAAGTGTCATTAGTGACATTCTTGGTTTAAAATTGGAAGGGGTTGAAGCTTATGGAGATAATTAGTACTCTGGTCTGGGTGTGAGCAAGGATGCTCTAATTTTGGAGATGTTTAATGAGCAAGGAGCTCAAAGAGAAAAACCACCATCATCGATGCTGAAGAAGGAATTCAAACTTCTCCACAACATATGTCAGCACTGCATCTTTCCAAGGACTGGTAGCAAGGACAAAGTAATTGACAATGATTTGCTAGTCATGCACCATTTGTCAAAAGGTATCAAACTCAATCTCCCTCACATAATCATACAGCAAGTGATTCATGTTGCAAATTCTGGGGTCAAGAAAGTTGCTTTACCATATGCAATGATACTAACCAAGATTTTTAAAATCTTTAAAATTGATGAAACCAATCAACGAGTTGAGAACTCATGTACCTCTTTTGGCTTCAAAAACATTCATCACATGAAGAAGGATATGGTCTCTGAAGATTCTGTTGATCTGGGTAAAAGAAAAAGGGATGATTTTGAGAAAGAAGGATTGGATATCCTTGCTGATACACTGATAGATCAAACTGAGAATGATCTCCAAGCTGGTAACAGTGCTGGAACAAATGTTGGAATAACAACTGATTCAATTCCCTCTCATATAAACACCTCTCTTCATTTTGGAACTCCATTCTCTCATGGAATTAGAGCCTCTGCACCCCCAAGAGCAGGTAAAGAACTTCAAGGCTTTTTCTCTACCACCACACCTTTTAATACCACCCTTTTTTCACCACTCATGACTTCATCTCAAGGAAGTCTTGATACTTTCAAAAGCACTGAATTTTTCAAAAACTTTGTGGACAATATTCCTGATTTTCCAAAATTCACACAACCTCTTTTCACTGCTGGATCACTACCATCACTGCCCACTACTTTTGGAACTCTTGATTCCTTTTGTTCTTCTGCAAACGCTGCTGCTACTGATGCTATTAACACACATGTTGGCTTTGAACCAAATGTGAATCTTGCTGGAGAAGGCACCTCTGATCAGAGGCTTGTCAAAAGGACAAAGATGGAAAAAGACTTGATGGAATGACAATCCAAAATAACATGCTCATGTATCTCATGATTGAGCATCAAATTATGAGATATTGGTTAATTGCAAATGTTTGCCCTGCTCTGACCGTCACTCCACCTCCACTTAACCCTCCTCCACATGTTCCTGAATTTCCACCACAAGATGATGCTACCTCATCCGATGATTCCAGCCCTACCGTACCTAAGTAACCACCCTTTTTAATGTTGACAAAAGGGGGAGAATTTAGGGGGAGCTTAGAGTATTTTGAAAAATGTTTGCTTGTTTTGTTATGTGTCGACTACGGTCTAGCAAGTGTACCAGTCTGTCGTCGAGTAATAATTCACACTTTACTGAGTAGAATGAGTTTGTATCCACAGGGACAGTGCCTCGGTTTCTAAGCTTATTCTATGATTTGTTGAGATTGCCTCCGCTTTATAAGTTGGGATAATTTTAGATTCAAGAAACAGAGAATATAACTAGAAAGAAAGACAATTTAAGAAGATAGGTTAAGTAGTTGGAATCCCTCCCTTATTCCTGCTGGGTAAGTGGTGCTATATCGTTGACTATTCCTTTTTATTACTGACGAACTAATATAAGTAGTAATAACCGCGTACGAGAATTACCCTAATTACGAGTATAAAAAGCATTAATTAATAGAACAGGGAACCCGTGTTAGACACGTTGTCACGTCCCCACGCTAGCAATTAGACTCTAAATATGTAGACAAATAAGATTGGTTTCAGTAGTTCTTTAGCCCTTAACCACGTGAATGGCTAAGCTATTATCTATTGATCGGGGTTGGTTGCCGGTTTTGAGGCACAATACTAGATCACTGACCCAATAAATTAGTTTCCGAACCTTGGGTAATCCTAACCTTGAGGCACAATATTAAATATCACTAACCCTATTGAGGTTAGTTGCCGGCCAGTGATAAACCATGGCCCTAGGCGCAATGCTAGATATCACCATCCCTAAAAGAGTTCCCTAATTGTAGCTATCAATCGGGTTACATAATTAAAGCATAGACAATAGAATAAATAAAACTGAATAGAAAATTATATAAACTTAGTACCAATTTACATGATTCCAGCATTCCTAAGGGAGTTCATCTTCTCCACCTAACCTAAAGGAGTTTAGCTACTATTTGACATAATTAAATTACAAGAATTAAATAAATGCATACCAATAACCTTGCTACCTTGCAGAGGAAGTTACCTTTCTCGTTGAAGGGGGAAAGTTCCTTCCCTAGAGCTCCTCCTCCTTTGCTCCTTATAGAGAAATAGTTCTCTAAATTTCTGAATGAACAATTGTGAAGGAGGAGAGCTCTATTTATAGTTTTTTGGACTTGGGCAGCAAGTCACATCGCACTGCGATGGGTCCATCGCAGTACGATGAGTAGATTTTCTTCAAAAATATAACTGAAGATTCTTTTCTTTTCATGGGCGCAAAGTTTTCTTCCCATCGTGCTGTGATGGGTGCTATCGTGCTTCGATGGGAAATTTAGGTTTTGGCTCCAACACCAAAGTTGTAGCTCTTCGTCTTTGCTTTCCAACGCATGGTCACAGACCTCATTCCGATACTCGTAGCTCAGGTTATGGTCCGCAGCCTGAAAGTTGCGTATTTTCTTCCTTTTAGCCTCTTTTTAAGCATTTTCTTCAATTCTTGACTTCTTGGACAAGTAGCTTCACTTCTTTAGGTTTTTGCCTTGTAATTGGTCTAAAACTAATACTAAACTATCAATAAATAATACTAAAAACATCACATAAATTACTGTCATCACAACCCTAAACTTAAACAGGTGCTTGTCCTCAAGTAACATGCCTGCCAAGCAAAATCGTCAGTGAAACAACAAGCAGATATAGATGACAGGAATTTCACAACCTTGTGTATTTGTCAGCAATGGAACCACTGAACTTTACCTCAGCGATCCTGCTCACACAACACTTGGGCTCAAGAGACATCAATAGTAGCAAATCGGACAAATGCCTGCAAGAGTCCATGTTCAACTTTTTCTCTCTCTCACATTTGTATTTTTCGCTCATAATTGAAAGGGTTATCTCTCAATCATTGTAAAACCTGCCATTTTACCATAGGCTTGCAAGAATTCTAAGCAACCAGTCAAAATTTAATACACATGCATTATTGGAGGTCTTTTCTAGGTTATAACGTGGCTTAGGTCAAGGTAGGACATTTTTGGGAATAGTAGGCTAAACATTGGAGTTAAGTTCTACGTTGTTGTTCCTTTTTGTGTACGCAACCTTTGTTCCTTAGGGTGCCTTTTTGTGTTGGTGTCAGAGATTAAGAACCGGATGTGTCTTTGTATGGTTCTTTTCAATCACTATTTTTGCCCTTTGGCTCTTTCTTTTTCATTCATTTTTTTTAAGAGACAATTTTTTTAGGGAATTTTTGATGTTTTCCCGTCTCTTTTTCTTTTATTTTTTTCTTTTTGTAGTGATAGTTCTCCGTACACCCACCCCAAACTTAAACGTTGCTAGTTCCATGAGCAACCCCAAACTTATTTTGTTGCCAAGACTTCGAGAACTATTACCTTACTCCAAAGAGTGTAATTTCATTGTTTTTTCTGGTCTATAGGCTTGTATCGTGGTTTGTCACCGAAACAAAAGGGATAATAATTTTTTTACGGCTCAAAATTGGTTAGCAAAGGATATAATATATAAAGGGTGGCTTGAAAAGGCTCTGGGTTATAACAAACAATTGCCTCAATGCATATAATATCAAATTAACCAGTCAGCAGAGAATTAGAGCAAGTTCTTGAAAATAAACAAGTGCACGGTACTCTCATAGTAGATCGAAAGAAAGTAGTAATACCGTTTGGAAATATTTGGCTCAAATCCTCACATGGCTTAGGTATATCTGAAAGTTGAACTCTTGTCTCACAGACACCAGCTTCATCACTCGTCTCTCTGTCTTTCAAACTTCCGTGCTTTTTGAGCAATCACCTTCGGTGTTCTTTGTATAAAGGCATGAAATTCAAATCATCCAAATCTAGTCGTTACGTCACTGGAACTTTGCCTATAAATTTTAACATGCACTAGATAATAAACAAATAAAGAGTTATTGCATTTTTTTAGTAAGCATAGGGGGCTGTCAGCAAATGACATTCATTACATAGATGATAAACTACAAAGATAGAAAGATAGAAGGGAACAACGGGAATGCTCCATGACTTACTGCCCGCCCTGGTTGATGATACACCAGGTGTAAAGAATATAGGGTTCAACTCCCTATTCAACAGGTCCATGATGTTATCTGAGTATTGACCTGCTTGTTGTGCCTGCTCTGAGTCTGATATGCAGCATGTTGCTGCTATGGGTTTGTTACCCCAAACTTTGAACTTTTGTAACGTTGTCATAGCTACTTCACCTTTTCAGCCACTGTGCACCGTGACTGATCAGGTTTGATAGTTGACTTTGTCTTCAATTGCTCAATTTGGTGGTAATCCTTTTTGCTCGGTTAAGAATGTATGCGTCTCTGTCCCAAGAGATCGTCTCTCCTTTACTTGGGACTTGAGACGTTCATTCATCCTTCCATCTTGACTGGATAAGAATCTGGAGGTTATTTTTATTTTTCTTTGGTGCAATGGGAATGAATTTGTGGTTTAATGGCTTTATAGAAGTTTTGGGAATGGAGGGGTAGGAAAATGTTGAGGTTTGATTTTTGTGGTGATGGATGAATGAATAGAAAAGAGATGATGATGGTGAATTTGAAGGTTTATAAGTGTAGGGTTAATTGGGTGGATGGTGTAAGTGTTGCAACCGGTGTTTCTTTTTGTAACTTCCAAACTTTCATCGTATCATGAGCAGTTTCGTTGCATGATGACTGTTCTAATGCCATGTTTTTCAAAAGTTTTTATTTTCATCGTAACACAATAGGAAATTTGTTGCACGATGGGCTTTGGAACAGTTCTTTTAAAATTCTTTTTGGCATAAATTTTTTGCAATCCTTCCATTTTGAAAACAGATCTTGTAGTTTTGAAAAATTACCTAATTTGAAAAGAAATTTTAAAATGCAAGAAAAATAAAAGAAAGCAATAAAAATACCTTGGGTTGCCTCCCAGGAAGCGCTTCTTTAAAGTCATTAGCTAGACGTCAGAAGACTGTTAGGGCGTCTTATATGAGAGATGAAATATATCATTCGTCTTCTTCCTCTTCTTTGTTAAGAATCCCAAGAATTTGAGAAACAAAGGATACTGCTTCCATACCCTCTTCAGCTTGACCGTAGCAAACAAAGGACAAATCATATCTATGACTATATCAATTTCTGCTTTTTCTTCGGCTTTGTTGCTCGGTTGTTCTTTTTGTTGGAGATCTTGCTCTTGAGACTTCATTGGTTGGGGTTCAGCTCCCATGTAGAAATCTTCATCCTGAACACTTGACGCGTTGCGTTGGTCCGTTTCTATTTCAACCAATTGTTTCTCTTGATCTTCTTGTTCATCATGTGCTTCTTTCAACCTGTCTACATGATACAAAGACATTGAATTTATGTTAGAATCAAGGTCACATGGTGCTTCTTTAAAATTCACCTCCCCAATAGAGCAAGGTATTGGGAGACTTCTTGGGTCGTCCCGTTGTTGTTGAGGTTTATTTTGTGGTTGCTCCTCTTTTGGTGATCTTGCTTCTAGCTTCTCTTCTGGAGTTTCTGTCTCCTTACTCCTTGAGGTTTTAGATGGTACTTCATTAACCTCAGAGTCTCAACTTTCATTGCCTATGGACTCTAGCTCATTCGGGGTGGCAACTGATTCAGTTGACATTCCTCCTTGTGCTTCAAACTCCTTTTCTTCATTGAATTCAACCCAATTATCCAAAAAGGACTCATGTCTTCGAGGTCTTTGGATGTACTCGTTGAATAATTCATAGGCTAGTTCTATGGGTGTATTGTATTCTTCACCCTCTTCGATGATAGTCTCCAGAATAGCTAGTTGTTCATCTTTGTCCCATTCTACTAACATGACTCAAAGAAACTTATTAGTAGTAAAACACAATGAAAAAGATAAAGACAAGATTTTAAAAAAGTTTTATATTTATTTTTATTATTTTGTTGTTTTTGCAAGTCTATTACCACAGGGATTCCCAGGTAAGGGAGGTGGATCACAATGGATCGCTTAAATACCAAGCCTTGCCTTAGCCAGAATCGTCTATAAGTTCAATATTGCAAGAACAAATTTTGAATTTGAATTTTATATATTTTTTTATATGATTTATATATATATATATATATATATATATATATAAATACAAATTCCTAAATTAGCTTAACAACTTCGTCTACACCGTCCCCGACAACAGCGCCAAAAACTTGACTACGGTCTGGCAAGTGTACCAGTCTGTCGTCGAGTAATAATTCACAATCTACTGAGTAGAATGAGTTTGTATCCACAGGGACAGTGCCTCGGTTACTAAGCTTATTCTATGATTTGTTGAGATTGCCTCCGCTTTATAAGTTGGGATAATTTTAGATTCAAGAAACAGAGAATATAACTAGAAAGAAAGACAATTTAAGAAGATAGGTTAAGTAGTTGGAATCCCTCCCTTATTCCTGTTGGGTAAGTGGTGCTATATCGTTGACTATTCCTTTTTATTATTGCCGAACTAATATAAGTAGTAATAACCGCGTACGAGAATTACCCTAATTACGAGTATAAAAAGCATTAATTAATAAAACAGGGAACCCGAGTTAGACACGTTGTCACGTCCCCACGCTAGCAATTAGACTCTAAATATGTAGTCAATTAAGATTGGTTTCAGTAGTTCTTTAGCCTTTAACCACGTGAATGGCTAAGCTATTATCTATTGATCGGGGTTGGTTGCCGGTTTCGAGGCACAATCTAAGATCACTAACCCTATAAGTTAGTTGCCGAACCTTGGCTAATCCTAACCTTGAGGCACAATATTAAATATCACTAACACTATTGAGGTTAGTTGCCGGCCGGTGATAAACCATGGCCCTAGGCGCAATGCTAGATATCATCATCCCTAAAAGTGTTCCCTAATTGTAGTTATCAATCGGGTTACGTAATTAAAGCATAGACAATAGAATAAATAAAACTGAATAGAAAATTATATAAACTTAGTACCAATTTACATGATTCCAGCATTCCTAAGGGAGTTCATCTAATCCACCTAACCTAAAGGAGTTTAGCTACTAATAGACATAATTAAATTACAATAATTAAATAAATGCATACCAATAACCTTGCTACCTTGCGGAGGAAGTTACTTTTCCCGTTGAAGGGGGAAAGTTCCTTCCCTAGAGCTCCTCCTCCTTTGCTCCTTATAGAGAAATAGTTCTCTAAATTTCTGAATGAATAATTGTGAAGGAGGAGAGTTCTATTTATAGTTTTTTGCAAGGTTGTCAGAACCAGACCGGTCATCGAACCGGTGAGCTTACCGGTTCAAGGTTCAATGGTCGGACCGAGGTCGGATCGGGGTCGGACCGTTTTTAATTAAATATATAATTTTTATATTTTAAATAATATATAATAATAATAATAATAAACTAAAACTTAGACAATATATATAATTTTACACTATTAAAAATTGAAGTCCATATAAAAACTTATAATTGTATAATTTAAATAAAAAAAACTAGTTATTGAGAAAGTTGGTTGCTTTTTTCTTTATATTTATTTTAGATTTGTTGGTAATTTACGACAAATATAAATTTAAGTATGTTTTATAAATAAAATAAATATGTCTTTTTTAATCTCATTACAAATTATTAATAAAAAATAAAGTTAAATGTGTTTTGTAAATAAAAATAGAGTGTCTTTGTATATGAACTACTCTATGAAGTCCCACATTGGAGAAATCTCATACTTGAAGTCTTCGTCTTGGTTATAAATAAGCCTTTGTTAGGATGTTTCTTAGTGCATTTGAAGTCTCCCACTTGATTGGTCATCAATTAATGTGACTTTTAGTGATATGAGATTGACCCCACTTAATTTGTGGATTTTTTTAATTTTTTCAATTAAAAAAATAAGTAATTTTTTTAAACCGGTTAAGGTTTTAAACCGCCGGTTATTTTCCGGTTTTCGGCCGGTTTTCCGGTTCATGCGCAGACCGGTTTTGCGGCCGACTCGGACCAGATGCAGGTCCGGTTCCCGGTCGAACCGGCCGGTCCGGTTTGGTTTTGACAACCTTGGTTTTTTGGACTTGGGCAGCAAGTCACATCGCACTGCGATGGGTCTATCGCAGTACGATGTGTACATTTTCTTCAAAAATATAACTGAAGATTATGTTCTTTTCTTGGGCGCGAAGTTTTCCTCCCATCGTGCTGCGATGGGTGCTATCGTGCTGCGATGGCAAATTTAGGTTTTGGCTCCAACACGAAAGTTGTAGCTCTTCGTCTTAGCTTTCCAACGCATGGTCACGGACCTCATTCCGATACTCGTAGCTCAAGTTATGGTCCGCAGACTAAAAGTTGCGTATTTTCTTCCTTTTAGCCTCTTTTAAGCATTTTCTTCAATTCTTGACTTCTTGGACAAGTAGTTTCACTTCTTTAGGTTTTTGCCTTGTAATTGGTCTAAAACTAATACTAAACTACCAATAAATAATACTAAAAACATCACATAAATTACTGTCATCATGTGTTTATCTTGCTTATCTCCCATTTAGAGGACTAGATATTTTGGGAAGTTCTCTTTGCTAATAGGATCTTCTCTTGCTATATTTAAATTCTAAACTATGTTTTAATTTCCTTTGAGTCTTTTTATTAAGGCTAAACTGTTCATTTGATCCCTTACGTTTATTTTATGTTTGAATCAGGTCCCTTACGATTTAAAAGTTTGAATTAGGTAGTATATTAGCACATTGGTCCCTTAAATACTCAAAAATAATCCTAATTTGCGGGATATGTAAGCCCATTAGGTTAACTTCTCTGTGTGTATATATATATTCAGAAAAGCGACCAAACAAACCATAACCTGAAACTTCACCCCGCGACCACAGAATGACAAGGCGGAATATGTATGATCCAGACAATCCCGCAGGTTTCCAGGTGCCTAGCATTAAAGCATACGATGGATCTTCAGATCCCGACGACCATCTGAAAATATACTATGCTAACATGTTAGTTTATGGATCCACAGACGCTATCATGTGCAGAGCCTTTCCCTCCACACTCACTGGCCCTGCCCTTCGTTGGTTTTATATAGGGGTGTGCAAAAAATCTGGTTAACCATAACCAAAATACTAACCAAACCAAATCCAATTTTAATAACCAAATCCATTTTATAAGAAAACCACACCAATCCAATAAAAAAAACCAATTGTAAACCATATCCATTTTTTTATAATTGGTTTGTAAACCATATCCATTTATTCGATATTTCAGATAAATACAATTCCGAAAAAACTTTCAATATTTTATTCGAAAAAAAGTTCTTGATTTGCAGCGGGAATTTTTTCTTCAGATTTTCCCGGAAAAAAAGTTCCCGATTTTTCCGGAAAAAAGTTTCCGGTTTTTCCGGAAAAAAAGTTTCCGGTTTTTTCCGAAAAAAAAGTTCTCGATTTTTTGCCGGGAAAAGAAGTTCCCGATTTTTCCGGAAAAAAAGTTCTCGATTTTTTGCCGGGAAAATGTTCCCGGTTTTTCTGGAAAAAAGTTTCTGATTTTTCCGGAAAAAAAAGTTTCCGATTTTTCCGGAAAAAAAGTTTCCGATTTTTCCGGAAAAAAGTTTCCGGTTTTTCTGGAAAAAAAGTTTCCGATTTTTTCCGGAAAAAAGTTCTCGACTTTTCCGGAAAAAAGTTCCCGTTTTTTTCCGGAAATAAGTTTTTGATCTTTTGCCGGGAAAAAAAGTTGCCGATTTTTCCGTGAAAAAAAATTCCGATTTTTTCCGTAAAAAAGTTTCCGATTTTTTCCGTGATAATTTCTAATATTTTTTCGGAAAAAAGTTCTAATTTTTTTTTGAAAAAATTCCTGATTTTTTAGAAAAAAAGTTGGTTCAATTGAATAATCCAATTTTTATTACTAACCGGTTATGAACCATATCCAAATTGATTTTATAAAATAACCGGTTTGTCATTGAAATGGTTTTGGTTATAAACCATATCCTAATTTATGGTTTGGTGTGGTGTGGTTTCAAACCATTGCACACCCCTAGTTTTATACCATCCCACCACACTCCATCTCCAAATTTTCACAATTAACCAAAAAATTCTTATCTCACTTTGTATTAAGCAAAACTTCCCCAAAATTGCCTGTCACACTTAAGTGCTTGAAGCAAGGAACTGATGAATCCTTGAAAGATTACCTTGATAGGTTCAATCAAGAGGCTAAAATAAAAAGTAAAAAATAAGGCGGATATATTAAACGGGGCCTAAGACTAGGTATAAGATGACTCCCTTGATTGCAGTAGTATAGTATGTTTTAAAAATGCATATAATTGCTCTACCAAAAAAAAATGCATATAATTGCGACGTCCCTTTTGGCCATTCTTATCAACAAGGAGACATTATTAAGTTTTCAACCCTCTTAGAACTGAAATTATGTGTTCTGTAAGGCTTAAAACATTTTCATGGGTAATTTGTGATTTATCTTGTCATAGTCTAGCTTAGTATGTTGTTTTTTGTAGGGTTAGCCCTTTTGATGTCCATAATAGTTTTTCTTCTTTTAATGTTGTTATAGTCTTTTTCCAAAGCTGTTGGCTTTTCCAAACTCTTCAACACAACTCTTTGCACCATTGATGCAATCCAATCTTGAGCATGTATTTCTCTATCTTCAATTTCCCCCCTTCATTTCTAATAAACTAGATACTTTATGTGATTGCGGAAATCATGGCTAGGGTTTTATCTTTTGTCTGTTCGATCATTGTAATCATCCAATCTTTCAAGCCTTACTTTGTAGGAGAGTAGATTTGAGTTGCCCTTGAGAGTTTCTTTTTTTCTTCCAATAATATTGTTTTGGTTAAGATTGTATATACCTGGCCTTTGTAATTTTTCCCACTCTTCAGTGAGATGGTATCTTTCAAACTATAGTTTCCATCCCGTTTTTCCCTTCCACAATACTCCATCTTCATATGTAAGGTTTATTATGGAAATTTTATTGATGACTTCTCTATCAATAACCAATAAGACATTTGTTATTTGGTTTCTCACACTTATGTTGCAGTAAGTATACACAAGCAGAACAAACTATAGTAGTGTATTTAGCACCTCTTTACGGTGGCATTTAGCATGGGCAAGCATAGTCTTATCTTCACCATTGGATCCTGTGAGATTTTAGATTCTATTATAGTATGTCCACATTGTATCTTTTTTCATGTTATTTTCATTCTCCAATCTCATAATTCTCTCCAAATTAACACAACTAATTTAATTTTTCTGAAACTAAGAAATTCTTGACATCTTTATCTTTTACTTAAATTGCATTGGTCCCAAACAACACAATCTTTAGATTTAAAAGCAAGTTCACAAATTTAAAAATTCAAATGGCCCGTGAATATTTATCAAATGTGAATTATTCTAATTACTCAACATGAAAGTATTTGAGCCTAGATATTTACCAATTCTTTTTAATTTATATATACTAGCCGCCAAACGGGCACGTTCCGTGTCCGTTTGTGTAATCGATATTCTTTCTTTTTTTTCGTGTGTGATCGATATTCTGTATTGTGCAAATATAAATAACTACTTAATCTCCTTTTATATTGGACTTTGTTAATTGATAACTACGTAACCTCCTTTTTTTGTTGTGGTTAGTTATTAAGAAGAAAAAAATATTTTTTTTGTTACTATAAAAAAACTGAAAACCTACTTTTATGTGAAAGTTGTGTTTAGTTATTAAGAAAAAAAAATTATTTATTAAAAAAACTGAAAATCTATTTTTATGTGGAACTTATTTTTTAAGGGTAAAATTAGAATAATAAAAAAGTCATCCCAAAAATTTGTTTCCCCTTTATATATTAGTATAGATATATAATTCTATAACACACCTACCCATTTTTACTAAGGTGTGTTATAGCAATGTTCACCTAGTTAGTTTGAAACAAAAAGCAAGTTCATTTCTTATTAAATTAATATATTTAATTGTGTATTTTACAATTCTTTTACTAGTTTTTATTTTTTTCCTTGACTTTTTAACTCCGGAAGTTGACTCTTTCTCTCTTGCCTCTGACCCATGTGCTGCAACTACCATTTCTTTTCTCTTCACAATCTCTTCCTTTTTTTGCTAAAAAAACACAATCTCAACCTTTCCATGTAAATTGAAAATAAGATCAATAACCCCTTCTCCCCATTCAAATTAGAAATAAAAGCAACAAGTAATAAAAATAGTCCAAGATTGCGGAGGTCTCCATGGCAGCCAGTGTAATATCCCACATCCTAAATTACCTAATTAATTTTAATTAGGGCTTTGCCTAATTTTTCATAAATTAATTAGTGGTGTTTAGTTAATTAATCTTGAGAAATTAAGTGAGTTGTGTGTGAACTAGGAGTTTTTAGTTAAACCTACAATACACAAATACAACTTAAGTAAACTCATGTGATCAATTACAACAAGAAGAAATTCAACTCCCCCTCATTTTCTCCTCCCCCTCGTGATCTCTCTCTCCCTCATGTGAGTCATTTCTCCACTCAAGGATAACACTCGATGTAGCCAACACCTCACCTTATTAGATGAGTCACACTTCCACCCAATTTTGATTAACCCACTACATGCAAAACTAACCCAATCTCTCTCATTTCAATTCAGCAAAAATCTGATCAAGCTAAGTTCTCTCTACCTCCCCCTTCACGAGCAACAACAACAACACTAGTATCCAAAATTTCCAATCACCTCCCAAGTCACATGCTTATCAAATTACTACTCAAACCACAAATGACAACAACCATGTAACAGAGATTCTTTCTGCATAACTCAGTTCTGAAACATTAAGCCATCATTTTCCCAAAGCATCACATGCCACAACACAACAACTTCAATTTCATCAATTGCAAACCAATGAGCTTACATGCATTCCAACTCCAAAACAAACATCATACTGTTCAATCACTCAGGAAAAACTACTATAAATACCCCTTATACTCAGCTGAGTTCATCATCAAACACAACTCAAAATTCTTAGAGCAAAATAAGGGTTCAAGAGTTCAAATTTCCAAATTCTGGTTTGGGGTTCGTGGGGCATTCTAGACGGTTGCAGTAGCTGTAGTAGAACTCAGAAGCAAGGATTAAAGCTTCATACAGGTGGGTTCTTAGGCTAGTTTAGTTAGTTTCCCAAAAATATGAACTTTGCATGATAACTTAAGAAATTAGGAAAAATGTTGTGGGAGAGGAATTAACTCCCAAATTCCTCTCCATTATGTCTTATATTATACATATTGTGTGACTGCATAGTTTAGAAAGAGGATTGTAGGTGTTAAATTTGTTAAAAATGGAATTTTCGTGAAACAGGGTACATTCTGTGTACACTCGCCGCAGCGTGTTGCAAGCGTGCATTCATAGCGAGCTGGGTTTTCTGGGCTGATGAAACTCGCCACAGCGTGCTCCAGCGCGCTTAGCGAGCTGATTTAGGCCAGGACCTATAATCTCGCCGTGGCGAGCTGACAACACGCCGTAGCGAGTTGATACAGGGCATACCCATAAACACGCTGTAGCGAGTTTTGACTCGCTGAGCGAGTTTAGCAGAACAGAACTACTTTTTAAAACTGTTTTCCAAATCAAACTTAAAGCACTTGTTTTATGTCCTCCTCTGAGCTATACATTTTGCAGTAGCATGTTTTGTATAATGTTATGCAGTATGTTAATCACGGATAACCTTAGGGTATAACTTAGGAATTTAGAAGTGCATGTTCCCCGGGACTTTGGTGAATCATGGTAGAATACAACTAAACTAGCATAAGTCAGTTTGCTGCGATTTATGTCGCTTTGTGGACTCCCAATGGGATAATCCATT
The DNA here is from genome assembly GCA_030408175.1 of Trifolium repens. NCBI lineage: Eukaryota > Viridiplantae > Streptophyta > Magnoliopsida > Fabales > Fabaceae > Trifolium > Trifolium repens. Next base: position 28,181,813 of record CP125842.1, read on the forward strand.
AGGTTATGATTATATGAGCTTTATGTCGTGACCGAATCGGTTGTCGGATATGGCAGGCCTCTGAGACATGCTCACCTCAGAGTGTCCTTGTGTTTAAAACGAATAAGATTAATTTTGTGATACACCTTTATTTATGCTTATGTATTATGTTATGTTATGAATTTATGCTATGACTGATTAGGATTCCCCCGGTGTAGTCACCTTAGGAGGGTAGTAGGACTCACTGAGGCTTAGTAGTCTCACCCCACTCCAACAATTTTTTTTCAGATAAACAGGTTGACTAAGGTATGCTCGTTGGTGTGCTAGTAGCTGTGCTTGGAGGATTTGCATTCGTTTTTGCTTTCCTTTTTCCGTATCTTGTTGTATTTCAATAATCCGTTGTTGTACCGTTGAACTTATGTTTTTGCTTCCGTTGTATCTTAAGCTGTGTTGTACTTAGCACCTGCGTGTGCTTTATTCTCAATGTAATAATAATGTACTCAGTTACCGATTATGATATTTCACTGATATTCTAGATATTTCATGTGGGGTGTTATAGCCAGTGATGCCGATGGCGACGCCACCGTCGTCGGCTACAAACAGAACAATATCAAAGACCGTTAACTACAAATTTCAGTTTATGATGTTTTCAAGAGTCTGACAAGCTTCCAAAAGCCGGCTATCTGAGCTTACACGCGGCCTTCATCACAACGTGAATTGAAACAATAATGGTGTAAAGCGGTTGTTCTTTGGCAAGCATAAAGCAACTTTTTTTTTAGTTACAGCACAGAGAAGATTTGGGAAGAAGAGCTGCAATTAAAAAATTAATATTAAATCACATTTTACATAATTACCCATCACATTCACTTGTGCCCAAAAAGAAATAATTGGGTTGTTTTGCTCCAAAGTAAAAGGTGTACATTGCTATAACACATCTTAGTAAAAATGGGTGGGTGTGTTATAGCATATATATATATATATATATGTATATATCTATTACTATATATATAAAGAGGATATAAATTTTTGGGATGGCTTTTTCATTATTCCCATATTACCCTTAAAAAAACTACCAACAAAAAAAGTAACAAACTATGTATAAAAAAGATACAAATTTTCGGGATGATTTTTTCGTTATTCTTATTTTGCCCTTCAATAAAACTACCAACAAAAAAAGTAACCACCAATTATGGTTTACTCTTTTTATAACAAGTTTTTATATAACAAAACCAGTTACAACAAATATAGTTTTACAATTTATATACCTCAGTAGAATAGAAAAAATGAATCACACAAACGGGGACGGAACGTGCCCGTTTGGCGGCTAGTATATATAAAGGGGATACAAATTTTTGGGATGACTTTTTTATTATTCCAATTTTACCCTTAAAAAATAACTCCCACATAAAAGTAGATTTTCAGTTTTTTATAGTAAGAAAAAAGGTATTTTTTTCTTCTTAATAACTAACCACAATCAAAAAGGAGGTTACGTAGTTATCGATTAACAAAGTCCAATAAAAAAGAAGTTTAAATAGTTACTTACATATGCACAGTACAGAATATCGATCACACATGAAACAAAAAAAAAAGAATATATCGATTACACAAATGGGCGGCTAGTATATATAAAGAATATATGTTTCATGCTTGAATTCAACATTGTAATTTAAAACTTTTTATACTGGTGAATTTTGGCCACACCCAAAAAACAATCCTATATCCATCCCTGACCACCATCATCTCCATTTGGTTTGGGTGTCTTGAGATAGAGTATTTGAGGAGTGTTTTCTTGAGAACTGAAATCTGAAAATTGAGACATGGGCTTGTTTGATTCATTTCTCAAAAACAGTTTTTTAGTTTTCAATAATTAAAAACAAAAAAACCTTGATTGGTTATCTAATTTTACAAAAGTGTTTTTAAAAACTATTTTCTGCTTTATTGAAAATAATGAACTACAAAAATAAAATACTTTTTTCGATCTAATCACATCTACTGTGATTTTAAAACTGGAAGATTTAAGTATCTAACAATTTACAAATCATGACATATATACTTGTATCCACTATTTATTTTTCCTTCATTCTTGGTATAAATGGTACCAGTTTAAAATGCTATAGTTGTCATAAAATTATATCTAAACCTAAAGAGGAATGGAGAAGAAAGGAGATGAATGAGAGAAGAACATAGCTCTTGTATTATATATTCACCAGTGTGCCTTATATTGTAACACTAGTCCTATTTATAGGACAATATATTGGGTCAACGATATGGGCCAAAACCTAGTGGACATCTACTAATTAGAATAATTTATAACACTCCCCCTTAGATGTCCATCGAGGATATGCCTCATTAAAACCTTACTAGAAAAAAACCCAGTGGAAAAAAATTCTAGTGAAGGAAAAAGAGTACATTCCTTTTACAATATATTTGTTTCTCCCCCTCGGCTAGACAATTATCTCCGAGTCGATCAAGACCAATCCTATGTACTAGTTTTTCGAAAATTCTACTTGGGAGTGACTTTGGAAAGAGGTCTCCGAGATTATCACACGAACGAATTTGTTGAATGCTTATTTCACCATTCTTCTGGAGATCATGGGTGAAAAAGAATTTTGGAGAAATATGTTTTGTTCTGCCTCCTTTAATTTACCCCTCCTTTAATTGAGCAATACATGCAATATTGTCTTCATAAATGATTGTTCTATTCTTTCTTTCGGAAGATAAACCACAATTCTTTTGTATGTGTTGAATCATGGACCTCAACCATACATATTTTCTACTTGCCTCATGTAGTGCTAAAAGTTTCGCATGAATTGATCATATTGTTGTTTCTTTAAGGTATAAATAATATGCTCGACTTTGTTCCAATATCAGCATTGGCTGAATTGACAAAAATAAAATACCACAACATGTATGTATAACTATAGCAAAATATATTAGCATCCTTAATTGAATTAAGATATGGTACTTCAGGACTAATTGTTCATCATTTTCTTTGAGACATGACAAGATCTTTTCATACATCAAATGATGCCACATCCATTTTAGTACACAACAAATTAGATTTGTTCATGTCAAACTATTTTGATACGTACTTTTGCTATATAGTTTTATTGATGCGCAAAATTGTATTATAAATTTACAATTGCAAATAAAATTTGCGCATCAGCATACATCATTTCAAAAATTTCTTTAATCTATAAATTCCAGAAGCTCTTCAGGAGTTCAAATAATATTTATAGCAAATGATTTCTCAATAAATAATTAGTAAAACATATTAGCATTTGATTGTTGTAATATATATTGTAACACAATTTTCAAATAAATTGAGTCTTTTTGTGTTACTAAACTTAATCAAGTAAGAAAATATTTTGATTTCACTTCAGGTGAATATTTCACATTTCACTTGAATACGAAGCTCATATAATTATACCTTTCGGGTATAGACTTCAAGTCCAAAAACCACTATATTGCTTCTTTATATTTTGGTTAACCACGTCCCTTAATTTGGGTTCAATGTTCTCGCACTTATAATATTTAGCGCTACCTCATTTGTCGACAATATTTCAATTTCTTGGTTCCTTGTTTTAACTGGTAGAGATGTAATCGATTGAGATCTCTTTATATCATATATGACAGGTACCTGAACCTCTTCAGGAGGTATAAAAACATTTAGCAATCTCTACTCTTTTCAAGATAGTTTTCCTCACCAACAAGACCATCTTCCTTCTCTATGATTTATTTCTGGAACCAAGTTTGGCATGCCTTAGGCTAATCAAATTTCAATAGAAAAAGACATTTGCAGCATAAAGGAATTTAGAAATCCCTTTTAGGTTAGAGAATGCATATTTTGAACATCAGGTTCATATTGTTCTGTGCGAGTATTTGAATGCATTCTATACAAATTTTCCAGAGCTGCTTAATTTTTTTCTCTCCCCCTAATGCCGGTAACTAATAACATGATATAAAATATCTAATGGAAAATATTCAAATTTATCACATAATCTCAATTTTCTTGTAGTTTTATCTAACATTTGTTTGTTGGACAATGAAGGACATATAGTTCACATAAAAATTCTTATATGAGTGATATAAGGTTTCTGACCATGAACAAATTATAAAGGGGAGAATTTTAATGATTCATTGGCTTGATGCACATAGATGTTGCTACTAGCAAAGTAACATGTCCAAGTAAGGACCTTTGTTCTCATAATAATTTTCCGGCTATAAATATGAAGCATTTAGCTAAATATATTTCCCAGACCATTCTAAATATAAACATGTGCAACTCGAGATTCAAAATAATGTCACACACCAACTTGATCAAGGTTGGTGACATTTACTTGGTCATTTAGTCGATGCATCGATAAAGTTATATCATATCCAAGTGGCCCACAAAAATATTAGATTTATGCACATGTATCACATCAAATAATGTGAATTTTAAACCCTTTATTTCGCCTTTTATTATTGGCTTTGAGAACAACATCTAATAATTCATTATATTGAGAAATGTTCATACTCTTCGATTGCATCATAAGACTCAGGATGGTCTAACTGGTCATGCCAATTATATTCGTTTTTCCAAAAGTAGAACTTTGCCATTAAAAAAATGATACTTCAATATTTCAAATAATATTTTCTCACAATTTGAATTCTTAAGGGATTTTCTTATTTTCTCATTTTATCTTCATACTTGAATATGAGAGTTTCTAAATCACACTTGAATTTTCAATATTCTTCCCCTCAAGTGTGATTTCCACCACATCATAGATCTCTGCCGGAGAATCACCATATAATTTCGTTTACACTATTATGTCCTTCTGGGACAATTTAATCATGCTTTAATAAAAGGATCACAACTTAGATTAAATATTAGCTTCAGGAAATATCTCAATTGTGCATATAATTCATCAACTAATTTATAATCAATAATGGTTGTAGAATAATGCACAGGATATTGTATCTAATTTTACAAAGATAATAACATCAATTGATTGAAAAGATAAATAAATAAATCATGTTCTATGTTCATAATGTTCTAGTGCATTTCAATGTTTGCACACTCTTTCTTTTAGAACTATTTATGAATCTTCTTGATTCATAGCTATATTGTATCATACTATGGTTCTCCTGGACTTATAGTTTATTTGTATTGTATAATCAACAACTATCACTATCACATGCCATAAATAATAGTAAAAAATTACTAGCCCATAAATAATAATTAAGGAAAACAAAATCAGTTTCTTGTATTTACAAGAATAATAATTGATCATTACAATAATATTATCAACAAATTAAATGCATTAGTAACGTTTTGAATATTTGACACATTATGGTACCAGAAAAAAATAGCATATTATGAATATTAAATGCTAAAATGTGCACATGAATAGTGAATGGCATAGAATAAGTAACGCACAAAAATTCGTGTATGACTATATGTTTAAATAGGCCTAAATAATAGATAGTTTTGTTATAAGATGCCATCATATTAGGTAACTTAGATTAAAAAATAGCACATGTGTTTGACCATGTAAATAACCAAGTCAGAGACTGTTAGTTTCAAAATACCATAATACAAGTGATATTTAGGTTGGTATCCGTTAAAAAAAATTGCACATGTGTTCCCTTTTTTTGTTTGAAAATGCCTTAATATTAGGTAAGTTGGTATCCCCTTTGTTTTTAACGTTATTACCTCATGCTGAAAAAACAAATGTTGCAATTTATGATACAGGCTCTCTATGAAATTTATTTAGTAATGGAAAAACAAAAGCTTATCATCATTATTGAGTTCTTCAAGAACTACATATATTAATATCAATTTACAATCCTTCGAGGATGTAAAAATATTGAATTCGTCTTAGAATTCATAAAGAGAAAAAAATAGATTTTTTTTTAAAGTTCTTCAAGAACTATATAATAAATTTAAACATCATAAATTCATTTCTATGTGCGATCCATCAGAGATGCATGATAATTGAAATTCTTCAAGAATTCATAATAAATGGTGATACTTTGTATGTTCATCAGGAACTAAAATTAGTGAATTCTTCCGGAATTCGTGATGGAAAATTGAGTTTTCTAAATTCTTCGGGAATTAAGTTTATTGAATTCTTCGAAAACTCATAAATTATTTTTAAGTTCTTCCGGAACTAATATTATCAAATTCTTCGGGAATTTCTAAATTAAATTTATATGTTATTCAGGAATTATATAATATAATAAAAGTATTGTTTGCAATCCTTCAAGGACGCATAAATATATTTCTTCCGGAATATATATGAAACAAATGAATTAAACAAAATAAAAGGTAACAGTGATGTAACATCCCAACTCCTAAATTGTCTAGCTAATTTTAATTAGAGAATGTCTAATAAAATTAGAATCAATTAAAGGTGGTTAGTTAATTAAATCAAGGGATTTAAGTGTAATGTGTGTAAATTAGTAATTACAATTAAACCTAAATTACACAATTGGTACCTTAATCCTACTCTTAAGATTGATTAGCTTTAAGATTTGAAATATCTCCCTCCCTCTTGTGACTCACAATCCCACTCAAGCCTACACCTCATCCTAAGCAATGTGTCACCATTCCACTTAGATGCTAACCACTCCCACTACATGCAAAGACAACTCTCCAATTCATTTTACTCACTTCAGAAAATCAGCATCATACTCTCCCTCCCCTCCCTCATTCACGAGCCAACAACAACAACAATAAGTTCCAAACTCCTCATTTTTCCTTTTCACATGAACTTGTCATTTTCTCACCATAAACAATTCACTAAATAAACCCTAACCATCAGAGATTCCCTCACATGCATCCTCACACAGAGACTCAGCTCTGAAACCCCTCAATCTCACCTTTCCAAGCTCACCAAACCACAAAGCAACAACAACCTCATTCTCACCATTTTCTCAACCAATAAGGAAGCATGCAAAACCAAACCAGAACAAATTCTCCACTGTATAGACCTCAGAAACTCCACTATAAATACCCCTTAATCTCAGCTGAATCATTCACCAATCCATCTCCCAATTCTTAGAGCAAAGTAAAGGTTTCAAGGGTCAAAGTTTCAAATTCTGGTCTGGAGTTCGTGGGGCTTTGTGGGAGGTTGCAGTAGCTGTTAGAAGAGCCCAGAAGCAAGGATAAAGCTTCTTCTCCAGGTGGGTTCTTAGGCTAGGTAGTTTAGATTCCCCAATTTTACAAAATTGCATGATAACTTAGGATTTAAGAAAAATGTTGTGTGAGGGGAATTAACTCCCAAATTTCCCTCCATTCTATCTTATATTATATGTTTTATGTTTCTGCACTATCTTAAATGAGGAATGTAGGTGAAACCATTGGAAATTTATGATTTTCGCAAAATAGGGGCCATTCTGCATGAACTCGCCATGGCGGATTGCTGGCGAGCATTCATGGCGAACAGTGGGTTCTGGGCTGAAGAACTTCGCCATGGCGGGCAATTACTCGCCAGGCGAGTTGTTTAGGTCAGAACCTGGATTTCGCCATGGCGGACCGGCATTTCTCCGTAGCGAGATTGTACAGAAATGACCTGTAAACCTGCCATGGCGAGCAGGTAACTCGCCACGGCGAGCTTACACAGAACAACCTGCAACTTTTTAATTTCAATTTGTTTTCAACGCTCGTTTTATTTCCTCATCTGAGATAGATAATTTGTAGAAATGTGACTGATATAATGTTAAATAGAACGTTAATCACAGATGATCTTAGGGTATAACTTAGAAATAATTAAGTTGTATGTTCTCCGGGTTTTGGGATAATTATGGTAGAATGTTCAATACTAGTAATAGTCACTTAGGAAGCGATGCTGAATTGTCGCATATGAATTCTCCCAATGGGATTATTGTTTACTGTGAAATTTGGTAAACAACGCTAGTTTGATTATTACAAGAGAGACCAACTAGTAAATCTCAGGACATAGTGCTTTTGTTTATATTTTCAAAGTAAATGATATTCATTATTGTTCTTATGTTCACAAAGTATTGTTTTGTTTTATGTGTTACTTGAAATACAAGAAAGAATGTTTATTCTAGTGAATAAACAGAATGGAAGAAAGAGTCGAAATAAAGATTAATTGGGGATAGAGATAAAAGAACTGTAAATTTTCATTCAAATGTAAATGTTTACAGGAAAAGAAATGGTACACAGAACATACATTTTCCCTTTCGAACTCGTTTCTCTCGTTAGCATGGGTACTTTGAGTTTTATAAGGATTTTGTATAATGATTGTGACCCCTATTTCGATCACAGAACTAAACTATTTATAGACACTAATTCCTAACTGCTAATAACGCCTAAATAACTACAGAGAGGACGCGTGTCTTTGACACGTATTTTGAATTTGAATCCTTTCTTATCTTCTGAATTAGCCGTTGTATCCATCGAAGTCGAAATGATAACTCTTTTCTTTGAATATTTCGCTAAGTCCACAATTTAATCTTGCACTACTGGGTGTTTCGACCCTACTGACACTTCGACCAAATCGAAAGGACCCTGAAGAATACGCAATTTTAAAGAGAAATGTTCAATAATAGAACATTTATTATATGTTCCTGCATGACTGATCATTAAATTCATTGGCTCTGAAAACCAAATATATTTAATGACTTTTAAAATAATTATATATTTAAACATAATTATTTTAATTATCCATTTGGAACATATTTTTTACTTAGTAAAAAATATGGGCTAACAAATTGCCCCCAAATGCCTGTTTCGATCAAGTGGTCGAACGAGAAAGGAAAAGGCATTTTAAGCCACGTGCTTGACACTGTTACCAATGACGGCGCTTATGTCACATTCAGGAGTAACTGTCACCTTGATTCCCACAATCCATCATTGTTCCTAGGTTTTAGCATAGTGGATGACGTGGCAATGTACAACTTCATAGCTTTATTCCTACTAGGAGGCATTAGAACTGGAGGCTTTATTAAATATTCTTTGATGTCATCAAAAGCCTTTTGATGCTCTTCGTTCCATTTGAATGGATCATCTTTCTTGAGTCGAAGTAGTGGTGAGAAAGCTTGAGCTTTTCCACTTAGATTCGAAATGAATCTTCTCAAGAAGTTGATTTTTCCCAACAGAGATTGAAGTTGTTTTTTGGTCGAAGGAGGCTTTGTCTCTAAGATAGCCTTTGTCTTGTTTTGGTTTATTTCGATGCCTTTTTTATGCACCACAAAACCAAGGAAATCTCCTGCATGCACACAAAAAGCACATTTTAATGGATTCATTTTTAATCCATGTTTCCTCATTCTTTCAAAAGATTGCCTAAGATATAGCAAATGGCTATCTTCAGAAGAGGATTTAATGATGATATCATCAATGTAAACTTGCATGAATGTATCTATAAAATCATGAAACATGGAATTCATTGCCCTTTGATAAGTGGCACCAGCATTTTTTAAGCCAAAGGGCATAACAACCCACTCATAGGTGCCTAAAGCACCAGGGCATCTAAATGCTGTTTTAGATACATCCTCCTCAGCAATAAATATTTGGTTATAACCAGAATAACCATCTAACATGCTCAAGAACTCGAAGCCTGCTGCTGAATCTACTAACATTTCTGCCACAGGCATGGCATACTCATCTTTAGGTGTAGCATTATTTAAGTCCCTAAAATCTATGCATACTCTAAGTGTACCATTCTTTTTAATAACAGGAACTATATTTGCTAACCATTTTACATACCTGGCAGCTCTGATGAATTTACTCTTCAGCAGCCTTTCGATCTCTTCTTTGATCTTGGACATGATTTCTGGTGCAAACCTTCTTGGCAATTGTTTCACTGGTTTTTTACCTGCCTTGATTGGTAGCTTTAGTTCGACCTCTACTGAGTCCAGGCATTTCATTATAATCCCAAGCAAAACAATCACTAAATTCCTTGAGAAGTAGTACAAATTTTCCTTTCAAATCAGGACTAATATTAGCACTAATGTATGTTGGCCTTTTTATTGAGCCATTTCCAATGTCAATTTCCTCCAAAGGGTCTTGGGCATGCATCTTAGGAGTTTCATTCAGTGGATCCTTTTCGAATCCCAAGGGTTCTTCATCATAGATGCAATCAAGCCTTTGTGCTTGTGGCATAGAAATGCCATCACTTTCGACCTTGGCTTCTGTAGCCATATTTTGATGAACATCAGCTTCCAAAGCCGTATTTAACTTAGTTTCGGCCATATAAGCTGTAATCCTGGCCCATGCACTAGACTCAGTCATCGTAATCTTCATAAACATTCCACCCAGATGGTGGTACAACTTCATCTTCTGAGGACACAGCATTTATTTCCTCTCTTTCCCATATAAAGCCTTGGGTTGGGTGGAGTTTCACAGAATGAATCACATTATCAGAGGGTGTGAAAGCATTCTCTCTATCATAACATGGCACAATGTTCGCAAAATTCTTGTCAAAGGTTTGATGATTTATGGTATCTACCTCTGACATATAGAAACTCTGATCAGCTTCTATATTTTCAACGCAGCCATCCTCCCTCCAAAGTATCAACTTCTAGTGAAGGGTCGAAGAAACAACTCCTACTCCATGAATCCACTCTCTCCCTAACAAAAAGTTGAAATTTGCCTTAGATTCAACCACTAGGAACAGAGTTGGTCGAACTATGCTGCCCACAGCAGCATCCACTTGGATTGCCCCCCTTGAATGTCCTGTTTTGCCTTCATAATTGGACAAAACAATGTTATGGGCTGACAAATCACAGTCATATTTGCCAATCTTGGCTAACATAGATAGAGGCATTAGATTCACAGCAGCTCCTCCATCTATCAGCACTTTGTTAACTCCAACTCCTTCAACTTTTGCTCTGATGAAGAGGGGTTTGAGATGATTTTTCATGCCTAAGTCTGGCCTTTCGAATGTAGCCTGTTGCTCTTCGATACAACCATTGTTCATGACATAATAGCATATTGCCTTAGGATCAGCCATTTCTAACTGGTCGAAATCAGTTTCGAGCTCAGTTACTTCTGATTGAACATCATATTCTGATGGTAATATGGAAACCACACATATTACATCAAAATCTGGCTCAGAGTCCAGCAGATCATCATCTTCCATTTTGTTTTCTTCTATAGGGGGAAGGATCCTTTCTTTTGCTGGCCTTCTAGCCACTTCTTTATATTGGCCTGTTTGAAGATTAGTTGCAGCCAATTTCTTCTGGCGTTGGAATCTACGCCATTGAGTCCTTGTCATTGGATGTTTACCCTTATAATTATTCCTGTAAGAGTATTTGTTAACATCCTCTGAGTAGCTTAGTTTGGTGCCACTAGAGCCACCAACTTCCATTGCACCTTTGTTGAATTTTATGGTTCCTTGGTGCATCCCGCGTTCCACAGGGATCGAACCAGAAGGAAGGAAAGTGGGCCTTCGATCAGCTTGGACCCTATTATTTGGTCGAGTTAGAATGCCCTTTCCTTTATCATGTGGCTGTTTTGGGTTTGCCCCCTGCCTATTTGCCATTGGTTGGAACTTCATAAGGCCTGCAGTAGCCTCTTTATCACAAACAGCACTGCAACGAGCACAAAGCATCACTCATTTGTTCTCTAGCTTGCATCTGTTCAGAAAGTCAATCAAATCCTCTTCAGCTCGAGGATATACCACCTTCATTTTTTCAAAGTATTCATCTTCAGGGATTTTCTCCACTTGCACCTCTGTATCCTCCATGGCTTCGACCATCATGATAGCATGTGGTTCAGCATAGAGGGTATCAGCATTCTGTGAAGACTCTGGATCTGCCTTTGTGGCTTTGGGTTTTTCACCAAATTTAAGTCTTCCTTCGTTCAAAGCTTTTTGAACCAAGTCCCTGAAAAGTACACATTGTGAGGTTCTATGTCCAAGAAAATTATGATATTTACAATAACCTCTTTTCTTTCTCATATCTAATAGTGGTATTTTAACACCTTTTGGAACCACTATTTGGCCATCAGTAACCAACAAATCAAAGATTTCATCACATTTTGTTATATCAAAAGTATAAGTCTTTGAAACATATTTATCATTTTTTGGTTCAACAGGGTTTTTCCCATTTGAAGGTTTTAAAAGTTTACAAGTGTAAGGGGGACCAGGTTTTAATTCTGCTAGGTCTACTTCCCCTTGTTCAACATCCTCATAGGAGATATCATATTCTTGGTCGCTATCATGTGTTTCCACATAAGCAACTTTTTCTTTTTTATGATACTTAGAATTTCTAGCCTTTTCTGCTTTCAAGCGTTCGACCTGTCGAACCCTATCAGCCAATTGGGCCATATCTCTTAGATGCTGAGTATCTAACTTCTTTCGGATCGAATAATCTAGGCCACCAGCAGCCATTTCGACCAATTCATGTTCAGGCACCTGAGTAAAACATCTAGCCTTAAGTAAGCGGAATCTATTCAAATAATCATCCACAGACTCAGGAGTTTTGCGCCTAACACTTGCTAATTCTTTGAGACTTATTTTAGATTGTACCATGTAAAATTGCTCATGGAAAACCCTCTCCAATTGATTCCAATTGAAAATTGAATGTGGAGGAAGGGTAGTAAACCATGTAAAAGCATTTTTTGTTAGAGAATTTGGAAAATACTTCATTCTTAAATTCTCATTATTTGCTAAATCTCCTGCCTCAGTTAAGTATCTTGCTATGTGTTCAACAGTGGATTCACTAGTATCACCTGCAAATTTAGTAAACTTTGGGATCTTCCAACCCCTTGGTAGTTCTGCTTGAAGCACATATTCTGACAAGGCAGAGACAAAATGAGGCCTATGCATGCCTATGTTTAAACCATTTTGTGCCAGGATGGTTTCGACCAAATTGGCTATGTTATTTTGCCCAGCAAAGTTATTATTCTGGACATTTCTATAACGCCCCAACTAAAATATCTAGAATATTTAGTCAAGACATAAATAATGGAATCTGAGTACTATAAATTTAACGAGTTAAAACAGATGAATTACAATTAAATCATTACAACAGTTGATGAACATCAATAATACAGCGGAAATAGAATAGAATTCCAAGTATACAGGTAAACTAAAACAAAGGAAGACTAAATCGTCTAGTACGATGATCCAAGCTCAGCTCCAAATCATCAGCTCCATCCTGGTCCTTGCTCCAGTTAACCTGTCTACCTAAAAATTGATTTGGAGTGGGGTGAGACTACTAAGCCTCAGTGAGTCCTACTACCCTCCTAGAGGTGACTACACCGGGGGCACCTAAATCAGTCGTACATATCTAACTTAACTAGCATGACATAATAGCTTTAAATAAAGGTGTATCACAGATTAATAAACTCTTATTCATTTTAAACATGAGGTCACTCTGAGGTGAGCAGGTCTCAGAGGCCTGCCATATCCGTCAACCGATTCGGTCACGGCATGCAGCTCACAATAACATATCCTAATGGATTATCCCATTGGGAGTCCATAAAGCGACATCAAAAATCGCACCTAACTGACTGATACTAGTTTTAGTTATTACTACCATAAATACCCAAAACCCGGGGAGCATACAAACCTAATAATAGTCTAAGTTATGCCCTAACAATTATCTGTGATTAACATTCTGTTCGACGTTATATTAATTATATTACTGCAAACTATCTGGCTCTGATGAGTATATAAAACGAGTGTGTGGAGTTCGTTAAGAAATTAGAAAATGTAGGCAGGCTCTGTACAAGCTCGCTGTGGCGAGTCACCAGCTCGCCATGGCGAGATTATAGGTCCTGACCTAAATCAACTCGCTGTGGCGAGCAGAAGCTCGCTACGGCGAGTTTCATCAGCCCAAAACCCAGCTCGCCATGAATACTCGCTGCTTACTCGCTACGGCGAGTTCATGCAGAACTTACCCTGTTTTGTCAGAAATCATAGTTTTCCAAGAAACACCTACAATACTCATTTAAAACCAGTGCAGCAAGATAAATTGTATAACATAAAACAGAATGGAGGTGAATTTGGGGATTAATTCTCCTCACACAACAATTCCCTAAATTCCTATATTAACATGCAATTTCATGATTTTGGGGAAGCTAACTAAACTATCCTAAAGAACCCACCTGTAAAAGGAGCTTAATTCTGACTCTGCGTGTTCCCTACGATTTTGAGATCAATCCCGGTTGCTTCAAGGAGTCCCCAATAGTGCCTCCAACACCCTAGCATCAAATTTCCACACTTATAGAGCATTTCTGCCCTGAGAGACTCGCCGGGCGAGCTCTTACTCGCTACAGCGAGTACACCAGAAATTCAGCACAACTCAGCATCAGATCTCCAACTTCAAAATACTCTACAGACTTCAATTTTAAGGCAAAACCTACGAAGTTTGTACTCAAAACGAAGGGAATTTTGTCAGCTATCCATAGAAAAAGGAATCGTTTCAAACGGAGTTACGAGGAGAGAGTAATTACCGTTTTAGTGAGACTCTGTCCAAGAATACGGGTTTGCACAATTCTTCCAATTTCCACTTCTCTATGATACCCATACTTTCCAATCATCTCCAAACTCGTATTCCAGGGAAATAAACACACATGCAACAAGAATTTCAAGTGAGGGTTCAAGGTTAAGTGTTTGAATCAAAAGAGGGATTTCATAAGATTGAGAAGATTGAGTTTCTTACCTTAATTTTCTGAGCAACAAAACCCAATCCAAACTGGTGGCAACTTACAGAGAGGCAAGGACCCAAATCCTCTCATTGATGATGAAGAATTTGAAACTAAAGGGGTTGATACATGAAAGGGGTTTTCGGCCAAGAGGGAAAAGGATTTAGAATAATGGAGCTTGCTTGATTCCTTGACTCATGGGGATTTCAGAATTGCTTTTGCATGTTTCATTTAGTAAGAATCATAAGACTTAGGAGAGGGAAAGGTAATGGCGTGAGAACAAGAGAGGGAGAGAAGCTTGGCTTTCTGTTTCATGACTTCAGAAAGTAGGAAAAATTGAATGAATGAATTTTGTTCCAAGAGGTCAAGTACTAATACAAAGATGTGGGCCCCACTTGCTCAAGTATTGGTCTCTCTCTCACGTGAAAGAAAAGAAATAGGTAGAAAAAGCTTCATGACATTAGTTATCCCATTTTCATTAAATAGAAACATCCCAATTAATTCCTAAATTTTAACTCTAATTGATATCCTTTATTAATTAGAGTTGGGATGTTACAATCTACCCTCCTTAAAGAAATTTCGTCCTCGAAATTCAGAATCCTTCACTACACCACGTCAGGGTAGGTTGTTTAGGTCTGCATCTGAAGCTACACTTCGTTTACTCTTCAGTTTAACGCATTCAATCCCTTGGAATAAAACTTTCCTCTCTTAAGGTTACTAGTTAAGGGTTATCCTCACATTCTCAAAGTTGCAGTGCTGCACACTCTGGTTCCACTTCTTACTACTATTACACTTCTTCCATTTCCAATGGATGTAGTTCCAGTTCTAATTGATTTAGAGTGTCGGTATCTGGCCTGGTTTTGATATTGTCATATCCAATTCTCTCAGACATATTGTCGCTTCTCCTTTCTGAACACCACCAAGCTTGACATGTTAGATGTACCTCTGCATCACGTGTTGTGTAATTACTCCGGAATCGATCGAAATATAAAACGAGTGGAAAATTTTCTAGACACTACTGGTTCCTCTGCCAACGAGTGGAACTCATCCGCAGACGAACTTATAGTCATCCGATAAAATCCCACCTACAATCTCTATCTATCCCGACACGACACGATGATCAAGTTGTACATTTAACACGTGGACGCACTTAGGTTCAGATCATTCTCAGGGTTACAGGTCAAACTTGTTTGAAGTTCTTCACTGGTAACTAATGTATGGAACTTGGCTTGCTGGAAGCATAAGGTCTGAATTTGTAACGCTAAGGCTGGATCGAATGGTTTGGCTTAGAACGGTTAACTGAATTATCTTAACAGATCAATCGGTTAGGAAAGGGTTTCCAAATGAGGACGGCACATTACTTCAATCGAGTAATTAACTCTTACACTTACACTAACTAATTACTGGCAACTAGACTTGGAATTGGAAAGCTCTAGTTCAGGCGTTCAGGCTTCTGTACTTGATCTCACGAGATTATAGGAATTGAATTTTGGAAAGTTGGAATATTCGGGCAGAGACACTCAAGGTTAACACACTGATCTTACATGGTTAGGAGCACGGAGTTAGCAGGTCTTGATCCCTCATACTGCTTTCACTGGTATAACTTAATTCCACTGATTTAGGGGCTGGTCCAAACTTAATTCTAAGTTCGACTGATAAGGCTACGAAAGATAGATAACTAAATTTATGGAAGAACAGATTACTGGTTGTGAGTGCACGAAGTTTAACTGATTTGCTGATACTGAGCTAGATAAGTTTTACCGGAGTGGTTTTGAAGCATGTTGATTAACAGATCAACTGAGACGAGCAAGAAATTGAATTGAAATTATTCTTGACCTTCTCAAGAATAATTGACTCCCGCAGGTAGGATGGAACTACTGATAACACAACTGAAACAGACACTGAGGACAGGTAATATGATTACCTAAGAGTGACGTTGATCACTATTAGTTTAACCAACTGGCTTCGAGGGAATTTAGAAAGTTTGCATCCTAATTGAATTTAGGCACTGCACATGGTTGTCAAGTTAGTAAGGCACGAGAAGAATTGTCCAACTGAGGCGTGATTAGACGGGTTAGAGAATATACACGTTCATGGTGTTCCAAGACTTGCGAATATTGAATTGAGCATTGTTCGGTTCGATGACTCTGCTAAGTTAGGATCCCTAGAGATACATAGACAATTGAAGATTTGTCTTCCACTGGTTTATACTCATATTCTACAATTCTAATTCTTCTATCAATTCTCCCAGGTTAGGGCAACTATGTTTCCACTCAAGCCTTCTTGCTGGCTAAGCTCTCATAAGAAGAGTTAGCTTATTCCAATGGTTTCCTGGTTGACAGGTCTGGATGCGTGAAGGTGTCGACGGCTGGCTGAAGCTAATGTTAAACTTAATTCCTTATCTCTGGGTAACTATTCTATACTTAATAGATCGGTTTGAGAGATTGAGTCACTAATAGTGTCCCTTATTTGGTGTCCTCATTAAGTTACGCCCTGCAATGTCTGGTACTAAGGTAGTTGACAAAATGTGGCTGATTATCTCTAATCCTAGAACTGGGTAGTTAGTTGGGTTATAATGCTGATTTACTACTCCAAGGATAATTGATGGGCAACTCTCAAGAGCACGGTTACTGGTCCTGCTATTTTCTTAGCTGGGTGGTCATATGTGTGAGTTTTGTTTGGTTAATGTCAAGCTGGTATTAATCTGAATTATCGGTCTCTAAACTATCTAATGGTAAGGCAACGACGGTTCGACTCTGGCGTCTGATCGTACTAAAGGTAACTCTCAATTGTTATTACTAATCAAAACTTAACCTATAATGGTTCGGTGTAATTTCCAGTTTAAGTGATAGACTGTCCTATTTTATTGGCATCTAAAAGTAGTTGTCGCAAGTATTAACTTAATAGGTTTGCAGTGAGAAAATATTAAGGTACAAATGCTAAGATTCCACTATGCTTATCGAGATAATTAACTGGTCAGAAGTGTTGGGTTACAAGTTTACGGATACTTAATTTAACGGCCTTTAACAACCTATTTGAGTGACGATAACGTTAAGAAAAATTCAGCTCTAACGTTAGTCAAGGTTATACTTATGTGACAAGGTCCTATCATCGGTTTGGTTGCTAACTATTCGGTGATGATGTCCTAGGGATTTTGATTGAAGGCTCCCAGAATGTCATATGGACTCCTATCTGTTGATCTAGTTTATGTTTGGGTCTCTAAAGTTTGCTGGATATACTGCTAAAGACTGGTGTGGTTGGAAAAGAAATTTCTAATTGTTGTACTAAATGTAAATTGATTTTCAGTGGCGGGGTAGAAATGTTCTTACGAGTTGAAAGGTAAGAGTAGCTTATTTAAGGGCATGCTAAATGATAACCTAATAAGGTGTCCTAAGGAGATAGTTGAATGTACTTTTGTCCTGATTGGGTTCCTCAAATACGGACGGTTCGATTTGAACTTCTATTACGGTGATATCTATCAGGTTCACTATGCTGGTTTGCTAATTCAGAATCCTATGCGTGACAGAACTTACATAGGCTTTCTCGGGTACGGATATGGATTGCAAGGATTCTAATTGTCACGTTAATTACAATTAAGCTCCTAATAGTTTCACCACACTTATAGGTCTCTAATTGAAGGGTACACTCAGTCCAATTTTTTATTGTCTCCTAATCCTAATATCATTTCAAACGTAACTCCTCAACAACTCTTACGCTCACAAGGTAGCTTGGGATAGCTTACTCCAAATTCAAAAAGTAGAATGATAAGATACATAAGGAGGGCTTGAGACTGTTCACCATAACTAAGAATGACTGAACAGAGATCCATGTTGCAACAAGCAGTAGCAGCAGCCTGCTAAGCTCGCTGCAACGTGTGTTTGCTCGCTAAGCGAGTTAGACAGAGTGTAAAGGAATAATTATGTGGTTCGTCCAATTTTCTACTCTATACAACACCGTAACTCCCAGTCATATATTAACTTGAATTTAGGATGAGTTTTTGGTTTACTGCCTAATGTTCTTGGGTGTTGGTTGGCTCACAAACTTGGTTGAATTTAGGCTCTCGCTAGGATAAGGGTACTTATAGGTTCAGAGAGTTTACCTGACACTCAGTGTCAGTTGAATACTAGTATATGGCTGTACGGGCATATTTTCAACTACAGCTCTACTCCTGACTTGTCACTTCACAAAATTAATATATACATCAGACTGCGCTTACTCCGGTGGCACCAGTTGTCACTGTTTCCAAAATTTCACTTATAAGAACCTTCTTCGGCGACTGCTCCTCGATTGCCTCTGTGCTACGATCTTAACGCTGAAATTCCAGAGTTCACTTCAGTTCTAAACCATAATACCCTGCCTACCATAAACAATACTGAGTTGATCAGGCTCAGCACGCGATGGTTTCAGCGTAAACAGTCCAGATCCAAAGGGTCTGTATTACTTAGGAAAGGATTGGAATGACTCATGGCAAGGTTCGATACTGGATCGACCTGCTCTGATACCAAATATAACGCCCCAACTAAAATATCTAGAATATTTAGTCAAGACATAAATAATGGAATCTGAGTACTATAAATTTAACGAGTTAAAACAGATGAATTACAATTAAATCATTACAACAGTTGATGAACATCAATAATACAGCGGAAATAGAATAGAATTCCAAGTATACAGGTAAACTAAAACAAAGGAAGACTAAATCGTCTAGTACGATGATCCAAGCTCAGCTCCAAATCATCAGCTCCATCCTGGTCCTTGCTCCAGTTAACCTGTCTACCTAAAAATTGATTTGGAGTGGGGTGAGACTACTAAGCCTCAGTGAGTCCTACTACCCTCCTAGAGGTGACTACACCGGGGGCACCTAAATCAGTCGTACATATCTAACTTAACTAGCATGACATAATAGCTTTAAATAAAGGTGTGTCACAGATTAATAAACTCTTATTCATTTTAAACATGAGGTCACTCTGAGGTGAGCAGGTCTCAGAGGCCTGCCATATCCGTCAACCGATTCGGTCACGGCATGCAGCTCACAATAACATATCCTAATGGATTATCCCATTGGGAGTCCATAAAGCGACATCAAAAATCGCACCTAACTGACTGATACTAGTTTTAGTTATTACTACCATAAATACCCAAAACCCGGGGAGCATACAAACCTAATAATAGTCTAAGTTATGCCCTAACAATTATCTGTGATTAACATTCTGTTCGACGTTATATTAATTATATTACTGCAAACTATCTGGCTCTGATGAGTATATAAAACGAGTGTGTGGAGTTCGTTAAGAAATTAGAAAATGTAGGCAGGCTCTGTACAAGCTCGCTGTGGCGAGTCACCAGCTCGCCATGGCGAGATTATAGGTCCTGACCTAAATCAACTCGCTGTGGCGAGCAGAAGCTCGCTACGGCGAGTTTCATCAGCCCAAAACCCAGCTCGCCATGAATACTCGCTGCTTACTCGCTACGGCGAGTTCATGCAGAACTTACCCTGTTTTGTCAGAAATCATAGTTTTCCAAGAAACACCTACAATACTCATTTAAAACCAGTGCAGCAAGATAAATTGTATAACATAAAACAGAATGGAGGTGAATTTGGGGATTAATTCTCCTCACACAACAATTCCCTAAATTCCTATATTAACATGCAATTTCATGATTTTGGGGAAGCTAACTAAACTATCCTAAAGAACCCACCTGTAAAAGGAGCTTAATTCTGACTCTGCGTGTTCCCTACGATTTTGAGATCAATCCCGGTTGCTT
This sequence comes from Trifolium repens, assembly GCA_030408175.1. NCBI lineage: Eukaryota > Viridiplantae > Streptophyta > Magnoliopsida > Fabales > Fabaceae > Trifolium > Trifolium repens. The sequence goes on from CP125842.1 coordinate 28,202,163, forward strand.
CAAGGAGTCCCCAATAGTGCCTCCAACACCCTAGCATCAAATTTCCACACTTATAGAGTATTTCTGCCCTGAGAGACTCGCCGGGCGAGCTCTTACTCGCTACAGCGAGTACACCAGAAATTCAGCACAACTCAGCATCAGATCTCCAACTTCAAAATGCTCTACAGACTTCAATTTTAAGGCAAAACCTACGAAGTTTGTACTCAAAACGAAGGGAATTGTGTCAGCTATCCATAGAAAAAGGAATCGTTTCAAACGGAGTTACGAGGAGAGAGTAATTACCGTTTTAGTGAGACTCTGTCCAAGAATACGGGTTTGCACAATTCTTCCAATTTCCACTTCTCTATGATACCCATACTTTCCAATCATCTCCAAACTCGTATTCCAGGGAAATAAACACACATGCAACAAGAATTTCAAGTGAGGGTTCAAGGTTAAGTGTTTGAATCAAAAGAGGGATTTCATAAGATTGAGAAGATTGAGTTTCTTACCTTAATTTTCTGAGCAACAAAACCCAATCCAAACTGGTGGCAACTTACAGAGAGGCAAGGACCCAAATCCTCTCATTAATGATGAAGAATTTGAAACTAAAGGGGTTGATACATGAAAGGGGTTTTCGGCCAAGAGGGAAAAGGATTTAGAATAATGGAGCTTGCTTGATTCCTTGACTCATGGGGATTTCAGAATTGCTTTTGCATGTTTCATTTAGTAAGAATCATAAGACTTAGGAGAGGGAAAGGTAATGGCGTGAGAACAAGAGAGGGAGAGAAGCTTGGCTTTCTGTTTCATGACTTCAGAAAGTAGGAAAAATTGAATGAATGAATTTTGTTCCAAGAGGTCAAGTACTAATACAAAGATGTGGGCCCCACTTGCTCAAGTATTGGTCTCTCTCTCACGTGAAAGAAAAGAAATAGGTAGAAAAAGCTTCATGACATTAGTTATCCCATTTTCATTAAATAGAAACATCCCAATTAATTCCTAAATTTTAACTCTAATTGATATCCCTTATTAATTAGAGTTGGGATGTTACAATTTCTCACTACATCATCAGCATTTTGGTTCCTATTTACCAACACAATTCCATACCCTCTTCAGCTTGACCATAGCAAACAAAGGACAAATCATATCTGTGACTTTATCAATTTCTGCTTTTTCTTCGGCTTTGTTGCTCGGTTGTTCTTTTTGTTGGAGATCTTGCTCTTGAGACTTCATTGGTTGGGGTTCAGCTCCCATGTAGAAATCTTCATCCTGAACACTTGACGCGTTGCGTTGGTCCGTTTCTATTTCAACCAATTGTTTCTCTTGATCTTCTTGTTCATCATGTGCTTCTTTCAACCTGTCTACATGATACAAAGACATTGAATTTATGTTAGAATCAAGGTCACATGGTGCTTCTTTAAAATTCACCTCCCCAATAGAGCAAGGTATTGGGAGACTTCTTGGGTCGTCCCGTTGTTGTTGAGGTTTATTTTGTGGTTGCTCCTCTTTTGGTGATCTTGCTTCTAGCTTCTCTTCTGGAGTTTCTGTCTCCTTACTCCTTGAGGTTTCAGATGGTACTTCATTAACCTCAGAGTCTCAACTTTCATTGCCTATGGACTCTAGCTCATTCGGGGTGGCAACTGATTCAGTTGACATTCCTCCTTGTGCTTCAAACTCCTTTTCTTCATTGAATTCAACCCAATTATCCAAAAAGGACTCATGTCTTCGAGGTCTTTGGATGTACTCGTTGAATAATTCATAGGCTAGTTCTATGGGTGTATTGTATTCTTCACCCTCTTCGATGATAGTCTCCAGAATAGCTAGTTGTTCATCTTTGTCCCATTCTACTAACATGACTCAAAGAAACTTATTAGTAGTAAAACACAATGAAAAAGATAAAGACAAGATTTTAAAAAAGTTTTATATTTATTTTTATTATTTTGTTGTTTTTGCAAGTCTATTACCACAGGGATTCCCAGGTAAGGGAGGTGGATCACAATGGATCGCTTAAATACCAAGCCTTGCCTTAGCCAGAATCGTCTATAAGTTCAATATTGCAAGAACAAATTTTGAATTTGAATTTTATATATTTTTTTATATGATTTATATATATATATATATATATATATATATATATATATATATATATATATATATATATATATATATAAATACAAATTCCTAAATTAGCTTAACAACTTCGTCTACACCGTCCCCGACAACAGCGCCAAAAACTTGACTACGGTCTGGCAAGTGTACCAGTCTGTCGTCGAGTAATAATTCACAATCTACTGAGTAGAATGAGTTTGTATCCACAGGGACAGTGCCTCGGTTACTAAGCTTATTCTATGATTTGTTGAGATTGCCTCCGCTTTATAAGTTGGGATAATTTTAGATTCAAGAAACAGAGAATATAACTAGAAAGAAAGACAATTTAAGAAGATAGGTTAAGTAGTTGGAATCCCTCCCTTATTCCTGTTGGGTAAGTGGTGCTATATCGTTGACTATTCCTTTTTATTATTGCCGAACTAATATAAGTAGTAATAACCGCGTACGAGAATTACCCTAATTACGAGTATAAAAAGCATTAATTAATAAAACAGGGAACCCGAGTTAGACACGTTGTCACGTCCCCACGCTAGCAATTAGACTCTAAATATGTAGTCAATTAAGATTGGTTTCAGTAGTTCTTTAGCCTTTAACCACGTGAATGGCTAAGCTATTATCTATTGATCGGGGTTGGTTGCCGGTTTCGAGGCACAATCTAAGATCACTAACCCTATAAGTTAGTTGCCGAACCTTGGCTAATCCTAACCTTGAGGCACAATATTAAATATCACTAACACTATTGAGGTTAGTTGCCGGCCGGTGATAAACCATGGCCCTAGGCGCAATGCTAGATATCATCATCCCTAAAAGTGTTCCCTAATTGTAGTTATCAATCGGGTTACGTAATTAAAGCATAGACAATAGAATAAATAAAACTGAATAGAAAATTATATAAACTTAGTACCAATTTACATGATTCCAGCATTCCTAAGGGAGTTCATCTAATCCACCTAACCTAAAGGAGTTTAGCTACTAATAGACATAATTAAATTACAATAATTAAATAAATGCATACCAATAACCTTGCTACCTTGCGGAGGAAGTTACTTTTCCCGTTGAAGGGGGAAAGTTCCTTCCCTAGAGCTCCTCCTCCTTTGCTCCTTATAGAGAAATAGTTCTCTAAATTTCTGAATGAATAATTGTGAAGGAGGAGAGTTCTATTTATAGTTTTTTGCAAGGTTGTCAGAACCAGACCGGTCATCGAACCGGTGAGCTTACCGGTTCAAGGTTCAATGGTCGGACCGAGGTCGGATCGGGGTCGGACCGTTTTTAATTAAATATATAATTTTTATATTTTAAATAATATATAATAATAATAATAATACTAATAATAATAATAATAATAATAATAATAATAATAATAATAAACTAAAACTTAGACAATATATATAATTTTACACTATTAAAAATTGAAGTCCATATAAAAACTTATAATTGTATAATTTAAATAAAAAAAACTAGTTATTGAGAAAGTTGGTTGCTTTTTTCTTTATATTTATTTTAGATTTGTTGGTAATTTACGACAAATATAAATTTAAGTATGTTTTATAAATAAAATAAATATGTCTTTTTTAATCTCATTACAAATTATTAATAAAATATAAAGTTAAATGTGTTTTGTAAATAAAAATAGAGTGTCTTTGTATATGAACTACTCTATGAAGTCCCACATTGGAGAAATCTCATACTTGAAGTCTTCGTCTTGGTTATAAATAAGCCTTTGTTAGGATGTTTCTTAGTGCATTTGAAGTCTCCCACTTGATTGGTCATCAATTAATGTGACTTTTAGTGATATGAGATTGACCCCACTTAATTTGTGGATTTTTTTAATTTTTTCAATTAAAAAAATAAGTAATTTTTTTAAACCGGTTAAGGTTTTAAACCGCCGGTTATTTTCCGGTTTTCGGCCGGTTTTCCGGTTCATGCGCAGACCGGTTTTGCGGCCGACTCGGACCGGATGCAGGTCCGGTTCCCGGTCGAACCGGCCGGTCCGGTTTTGACAACCTTGGTTTTTTGGACTTGGGCAGCAAGTCACATCGCACTGCGATGGGTCTATCGCAGTACGATGTGTACATTTTCTTCAAAAATATAACTGAAGATTATGTTCTTTTCTTGGGCGCGAAGTTTTCCTCCCATCGTGCTGCGATGGGTGCTATCGTGCTGCGATGGCAAATTTAGGTTTTGGCTCCAACACGAAAGTTGTAGCTCTTCGTCTTAGCTTTCCAACGCATGGTCACGGACCTCATTCCGATACTCGTAGCTCAAGTTATGGTCCGCAGACTAAAAGTTGCGTATTTTCTTCCTTTTAGCCTCTTTTAAGCATTTTCTTCAATTCTTGACTTCTTGGACAAGTAGTTTCACTTCTTTAGGTTTTTGCCTTGTAATTGGTCTAAAACTAATACTAAACTACCAATAAATAATACTAAAAACATCACATAAATTACTGTCATCATGTGTTTATCTTGCTTATCTCCCATTTAGAGGACTAGATATTTTGGGAAGTTCTCTTTGCTAATAGGATCTTCTCTTGCTATATTTAAATTCTAAACTATGTTTTAATTTCCTTTGAGTCTTTTTATTAAGGCTAAACTGTTCATTTGATCCCTTACGTTTATTTTATGTTTGAATCAGGTCCCTTACGATTTAAAAGTTTGAATTAGGTAGTATATTAGCACATTGGTCCCTTAAATACTCAAAAATAATCCTAATTTGCGGGATATGTAAGCCCATTAGGTTAACTTCTCTGTGTGTATATATATATTCAGAAAAGCGACCAAACAAACCATAACCTGAAACTTCACCCCGCGACCACAGAATGACAAGGCGGAATATGTATGATCCAGACAATCCCGCAGGTTTCCAGGTGCCTAGCATTAAAGCATACGATGGATCTTCAGATCCCGACGACCATCTGAAAATATACTATGCTAACATGTTAGTTTATGGATCCACAGACGCTATCATGTGCAGAGCCTTTCCCTCCACACTCACTGGCCCTGCCCTTCGTTGGTTTTATATAGGGGTGTGCAAAAAATCTGGTTAACCATAACCAAAATACTAACCAAACCAAATCCAATTTTAATAACCAAATCCATTTTATAAGAAAACCACACCAATCCAATAAAAAAAACCAATTGTAAACCATATCCATTTTTTTATAATTGGTTTGTAAACCATATCCATTTATTCGATATTTCAGATAAATACAATTCCGAAAAAACTTTCAATATTTTATTCGAAAAAAAGTTCTTGATTTGCAGCGGGAATTTTTTCTTCAGATTTTCCCGGAAAAAAAGTTCCCGATTTTTCCGGAAAAAAGTTTCCGGTTTTTCCGGAAAAAAAGTTTCCGGTTTTTTCCGAAAAAAAAGTTCTCGATTTTTTGCCGGGAAAAGAAGTTCTCGATTTTTCCGGAAAAAAAGTTTCCGGTTTTTTCCGAAAAAAAAGTTCTCGATTTTTTGCCGGGAAAAGAAGTTCCCGATTTTTCCGGAAAAAAAGTTCTCGATTTTTTGCCGGGAAAATGTTCCCGGTTTTTCTGGAAAAAAGTTTCTGATTTTTCCGGAAAAAAAAGTTTCCGATTTTTCCGGAAAAAAAGTTTCCGATTTTTCCGGAAAAAAGTTTCCGGTTTTTCTGGAAAAAAAGTTTCCGATTTTTTCCGGAAAAAAGTTCTCGACTTTTCCGGAAAAAAGTTCCCGTTTTTTTCCGGAAATAAGTTTTTGATCTTTTGCCGGGAAAAAAAGTTGCCGATTTTTCCGTGAAAAAAAATTCCGATTTTTTCCGTAAAAAAGTTTCCGATTTTTTCCGTGATAATTTCTAATATTTTTTCGGAAAAAAGTTCTAATTTTTTTTTGAAAAAATTCCTGATTTTTTAGAAAAAAAGTTGGTTCAATTGAATAATCCAATTTTTATTACTAACCGGTTATGAACCATATCCAAATTGATTTTATAAAATAACCGGTTTGTCATTGAAATGGTTTTGGTTATAAACCATATCCTAATTTATGGTTTGGTGTGGTGTGGTTTCAAACCATTGCACACCCCTAGTTTTATACCATCCCACCACACTCCATCTCCAAATTTTCACAATTAACCAAAAAATTCTTATCTCACTTTGTATTAAGCAAAACTTCCCCAAAATTGCCTGTCACACTTAAGTGCTTGAAGCAAGGAACTGATGAATCCTTGAAAGATTACCTTGATAGGTTCAATCAAGAGGCTAAAATAAAAAGTAAAAAATAAGGCGGATATATTAAACGGGGCCTAAGACTAGGTATAAGATGACTCCCTTGATTGCAGTAGTATAGTATGTTTTAAAAATGCATATAATTGCTCTACCAAAAAAAAATGCATATAATTGCGACGTCCCTTTTGGCCATTCTTATCAACAAGGAGACATTATTAAGTTTTCAACCCTCTTAGAACTGAAATTATGTGTTCTGTAAGGCTTAAAACATTTTCATGGGTAATTTGTGATTTATCTTGTCATAGTCTAGCTTAGTATGTTGTTTTTTGTAGGGTTAGCCCTTTTGATGTCCATAATAGTTTTTCTTCTTTTAATGTTGTTATAGTCTTTTTCCAAAGCTGTTGGCTTTTCCAAACTCTTCAACACAACTCTTTGCACCATTGATGCAATCCAATCTTGAGCATGTATTTCTCTATCTTCAATTTCCCCCCTTCATTTCTAATAAACTAGATACTTTATGTGATTGCGGAAATCATGGCTAGGGTTTTATCTTTTGTCTGTTCGATCATTGTAATCATCCAATCTTTCAAGCCTTACTTTGTAGGAGAGTAGATTTGAGTTGCCCTTGAGAGTTTCTTTTTTTCTTCCAATAATATTGTTTTGGTTAAGATTGTATATACCTGGCCTTTGTAATTTTTCCCACTCTTCAGTGAGATGGTATCTTTCAAACTATAGTTTCCATCCCGTTTTTCCCTTCCACAATACTCCATCTTCATATGTAAGGTTTATTATGGAAATTTTATTGATGACTTCTCTATCAATAACCAATAAGACATTTGTTATTTGGTTTCTCACACTTATGTTGCAGTAAGTATACACAAGCAGAACAAACTATAGTAGTGTATTTAGCACCTCTTTACGGTGGCATTTAGCATGGGCAAGCATAGTCTTATCTTCACCATTGGATCCTGTGAGATTTTAGATTCTATTATAGTATGTCCACATTGTATCTTTTTTCATGTTATTTTCATTCTCCAATCTCATAATTCTCTCCAAATTAACACAACTAATTTAATTTTTCTGAAACTAAGAAATTCTTGACATCTTTATCTTTTACTTAAATTGCATTGGTCCCAAACAACACAATCTTTAGATTTAAAAGCAAGTTCACAAATTTAAAAATTCAAATGGCCCGTGAATATTTACCAAATGTGAATTATTCTAATTACTCAACATGAAAGTATTTGAGCCTAGATATTTACCAATTCTTTTTAATTTATATATACTAGCCGCCAAACGGGCACGTTCCGTGTCCGTTTGTGTAATCGATATTCTTTCTTTTTTTTCGTGTGTGATCGATATCCTGTATTGTGCAAATATAAATAACTACTTAATCTCCTTTTATATTGGACTTTGTTAATTGATAACTACGTAACCTCCTTTTTTTGTTGTGGTTAGTTATTAAGAAGAAAAAAATATTTTTTTTGTTACTATAAAAAAACTGAAAACCTACTTTTATGTGAAAGTTGTGTTTAGTTATTAAGAAAAAAAAATTATTTATTAAAAAAACTGAAAATCTATTTTTATGTGGAACTTATTTTTTAAGGGTAAAATTAGAATAATAAAAAAGTCATCCCAAAAATTTGTTTCCCCTTTATATATTAGTATAGATATATAATTCTATAACACACCCACCCATTTTTACTAAGGTGTGTTATAGCAATGTTCACCTAGTTAGTTTGAAACAAAAAGCAAGTTCATTTCTTATTAAATTAATATATTTAATTGTGTATTTTACAATTCTTTTACTAGTTTTTATTTTTTTCCTTGACTTTTTAACTCCGGAAGTTGACTCTTTCTCTCTTGCCTCTGACCCATGTGCTGCAACTACCATTTCTTTTCTCTTCACAATCTCTTCCTTTTTTTGCTAAAAAAACACAATCTCAACCTTTCCATGTAAATTGAAAATAAGATCAATAACCCCTTCTCCCCATTCAAATTAGAAATAAAAGCAACAAGTAATAAAAATAGTCCAAGATTGCGGAGGTCTCCATGGCAGCCAGTGTAATATCCCACATCCTAAATTACCTAATTAATTTTAATTAGGGCTTTGCCTAATTTTTCATAAATTAATTAGTGGTGTTTAGTTAATTAATCTTGAGAAATTAAGTGAGTTGTGTGTGAACTAGGAGTTTTTAGTTAAACCTACAATACACAAATACAACTTAAATAAACTCATGTGATCAATTACAACAAGAAGAAATTCAACTCCCCCTCATTTTCTCCTCCCCCTCGTGATCTCTCTCTCCCTCATGTGAGTCATTTCTCCACTCAAGGATAACACTCGATGTAGCCAACACCTCACCTTATTAGATGAGTCACACTTCCACCCAATTTTGATTAACCCACTACATGCAAAACTAACCCAATCTCTCTCATTTCAATTCAGCAAAAATCTGATCAAGCTAAGTTCTCTCTACCTCCCCCTTCACGAGCAACAACAACAACACTAGTATCCAAAATTTCCAATCACCTCCCAAGTCACATGCTTATCAAATTACTACTCAAACCACAAATGACAACAACCATGTAACAGAGATTCTTTCTGCATAACTCAGTTCTGAAACATTAAGCCATCATTTTCCCAAAGCATCACATGCCACAACACAACAACTTCAATCTCATCAATTGCAAACCAATGAGCTTACATGCATTCCAACTCCAAAACAAACATCATACTGTTCAATCACTCAGGAAAAACTACTATAAATACCCCTTATACTCAGCTGAGTTCATCATCAAACACAACTCAAAATTCTTAGAGCAAAATAAGGGTTCAAGAGTTCAAATTTCCAAATTCTGGTTTGGGGTTCGTGGGGCATTCTAGACGGTTGCAGTAGCTGTAGTAGAACTCAGAAGCAAGGATTAAAGCTTCATACAGGTGGGTTCTTAGGCTAGTTTAGTTAGTTTCCCAAAAATATGAACTTTGCATGATAACTTAAGAAATTAGGAAAAATGTTGTGTGAGAGGAATTAACTCCCAAATTCCTCTCCATTCTGTCTTATATTATACATATTGTGTGACTGCATAGTTTAGAAAGAGGATTGTAGGTGTTAAATTTGTTAAAAATGGAATTTTCGTGAAACAGGGTACATTCTGTGTACACTCGCCGCAGCGTGTTGCAAGCGTGCATTCATAGCGAGCTGGGTTTTCTGGGCTGATGAAACTCGCCACAGCGTGCTCCAGCGCGCTTAGCGAGCTGATTTAGGCCAGGACCTATAATCTCGCCGTGGCGAGCTGACAACACGCCGTAGCGAGTTGATACAGGGCATACCCATAAACACGCTGTAGCGAGTTTTGACTCGCTGAGCGAGTTTAGCAGAACAGAACTACTTTTTAAAACTGTTTTCCAAATCAAACTTAAAGCACTTGTTTTATGTCCTCCTCTGAGCTATACATTTTGCAGTAGCATGTTTTGTATAATGTTATGCAGTATGTTAATCACGGATAACCTTAGGGTATAACTTAGGAATTTAGAAGTGCATGTTCCCCGGGACTTTGGTGAATCATGGTAGAATACAACTAAACTAGCATAAGTCAGTTTGCTGCGATTTATGTCGCTTTGTGTGAAGGTGGAAAAACACAAGAAGGGGGGGTTGAATTGTGTTTTTAGAATTAAAACTTTTTCGAAATAAAACCAAGTTTGCAGCGGATAAAACACAAAATAAAAGAGGATGCTGAGAGAGAGAAAGAAAGACACAGAATTTATCCTGGTTCCCCTCACAAATCGAGAGTACTCCAGTCCCCTTGTTACTAACAAGAGATTTTCACTATAATCTACTTAAGATTACAAACTGCTCAAGCACACTTGCAAGAGACTTCTCAGATGCTCAAGTTTCACTAAACAAGAGACTTCTCAAATGCTCAAGTTAAACTTAACAAGAGACTTCTCAAACAAACTTAAGAATAAGAATGAATGTTAAGGAACACTTGATATACTATCAGAGGTGTTTACAAAATACAACTCAATTTGTTTAAAGACTTTGAATGACAGATAAAACGATAATGTCAGAATGCTTCAGAGTCTTAAACGTGGTGATAGAACAGTAGTCATTTCTTCCATTTGAGTCTTCTATTTATACTTGGAAGAAGATGATGACCGTTGCAGAGAGCTTTGTGCCAGCTGGAATTTACTCGTACAATTGATAGCTGTATATTGCCTTCTTTGGTAAGGAATTCCAATTCCACTACCTAGCTATTCAATTTATCACTCATCCATTTTGAGTAATAATAGTACAATTGTACAATCCTCAAATACGCTCCACTTATGGATAAGGTTAACGTTGTACCAACGAATATTCCTTCCTGTAGATGTGACAGAGCCTTGAAGTAGTTAGTTCTTCAATCATTGAATCTGATTCTGTCAGTTCTTGAGTGATGTAAATTCTTTTTGCTTCTGATGCTGTTGCCATAGCTTCTTGAGGTCTTTTAGCTTCTGAGTCCTTCAGAGCCTTGTTTTATCCTCAGAGTCACTTTCTTCAGCATTCAAAATTCAAGCTTCTGACGAACAGTGTCGTGCTTTCAGAGCTTGTTTTGACTGGCTTCTCTGCTACTATTCATAGTGCTTCTGAATGAATTTTGACTTGTAATTCTGCACACTAGAATAATCATTAGTAATACCAATTGTAATTTTAATACTTTGTTATCATCAAAACCACTTAAAACATTAGAGGTTCATGTCAGACCCACTTTGTTCCAACAATCTCCCCCTTTTTGATGATGACAAACCAAAGCATTAAAATTCAATTGTTGTTGATTTAATTTAATTATGATGACTTCAGGTTTCAAAGGTTTGCAATCTCCCCCTGAGTCTGATAATCCATAAGGGTAGGTTTGTAAGCTCCCCCTAAGTTTTATCCATAATTAATTAAAACAGTTTAAGAGTTGATTTATTAACTTAAAATAAATTTTCATATTTAACTCTCAGAAGCATAGTTTTGCAAGCTTTGTTTCTTAGAGTTTGATAATGCTCAGAAGCGGTTTGCAAGCTCTTCTGACACTGTCTATGAATTTTATTTTAGGTTCTTAAATTTTCTCCCCTTTCAATAATCGTTCAGAATGAGAAAGAATCATAAGAGATAAATATTGATTCATAATGCTTTTAACATTACAGTTTCAGATTGAGCAGTATATGAATGAATCAACATTAATTTTAACGCTACTCTTACTCCCCCTTTTGGCATCAGTCAAAAAGACACAGAAAACCAAGCAGTCAAAGCACCAAACAAGGTAGTCAAGTCAAAAAGTGATGACAACTAAATTCATTTAATGAATTGTGTTGAAAACCGTCCTGACAAGAGAGCTTGATGACACTATAAAAAGGGATGATTCCTCTCATTTTACTCATCCAGAGTAATCAAGTAACATCAAAAGAAAAACATACAATGGAAAGGCAGGTTACCAAGGATGCTTCAGGCTCAAAAGGAAAGAGCAAGAAGGGAGCAGAGCCCTGGCGCTGCGAAGAAAACAAGCTTCGCTACGAAAGGAACAAGCAAGAACTGATTTTGACAGAGTCAGAGGAGGAGGAAATGGGCTCTGATCTGGAAGAATTTTTATGGACATACAATGATGATACTCCATACGAAGAGTACGAGGCTGCTGTTCAGAAGAACACTGAAGAACTAGTGCAAAAAGCCACTGCCAACTTGCTTGCTTACATTAAGGAAAAACATAAGAAGCTAGATGCAGAGTCTTCTGAAGTTAAGCCTAGCTCTAAGTAGAGTCTTATCATTCTATGTAATAGAAATTCTTCAATAATATTAATAAAGGAGTTTATGCTATTAATTCCCTTTGTTTTGAGCAAGTTTCTTATATATATATACCTCATTCCTATTGTCAGAAAACCAGTTACCAGACACGCCTCATTCGGTATTGGTGCCCCGTTGTTAAACAGGCTTTAATACTAAGAAGCTATTTCATGAGTAAACAGGAGTACTGATGAGAGGGACTCTTAGGTTTTGAAAATCCTAGGCTTATTAGTTTAAAAACTAAGATGCTCTTCAGCATCTTTCACTAGAGTCAGAATTCTCAAGAGTACCAGACAATATCATGGTATATAGAAAAGTTAAATTTTGAAAAACAAATATAAGACAAACATATAAGCAAATAACAAACACACAAATATGGATAATATAGATATGAATTAAAGAAAAATTATCCAAAAATTACACAAGAACTAATAACAAATAAGTGCTCAAACATAAGGGTTAAGGTTTGGGTTGCTGTTGAGTAAGCTTTAGAAGAAGTTCCATCATTGCATCTATCTTGTTAGTAGCTTCACCAGATCTGTTCATGTCTTCTCTTATATCGGCCCTGAACTCATCCATTTCATTTCTTAGTTCATCTCTTAAGTCATTCTTGATTACATCCAGAGCTTCTTGCATAACAGAAGGTATAGCAGATGAAGAAGAGCCTTGGACAAGTACAGGTGGAGATCTAGGAGGAGAGGAAGCAACAATGGGAGCTTTACCTTTATCAGAATCTGGTTCACTAAGATTCTGATCATTCATAACAAAATCTTCTGCAGCTCCTTGATTCTCAATAATCTTATTAGTCTCAATGACAGCAATGTGAACAGCTCTATCAACCAATAACTTGAAGGCTTCTTGTTCAGCAAGCCTCTGACGTTCCATTTCAGCAGCTATCTTAGCCTGCTCTTCATCCAGAGATCTTTTCATACTTTCATTTACAGCAGCTAAAAATGCTAACCTCTGACATTCTTCTTCATGGTTGAAAAAAGTAAGTCTCAGAGCATGAGAGCGTTCAGCAGCATTCATAATCTGAGACAGAGCTTCCATTGCTCTTCCCTCAATCCTTCTTTTCACATAGCCTCCCAACAACCTCAGAGACTGACTGAACTTCTCCTCTAATTCCCTGACCTTAGCATCAATATCTGAGGGAAATATCAGTACTTCTTCTTCCATGCTTTTAAAATTCCTTAGACTAATATTAATAGCACTTTCTAGAAGCTCAAGGTTTGGTTCAGAGTTGTAGTTGAAGAAGGGCTGGTTTTTATTGAAAGGAATGGTGGGTTCAGGCCTTTTTCTTTTGAGGGGAATTATTTTGATTCTTTTGATTTTGTCAAAGGGATCAATGGTTATGATATCATCATCAACATTAATTTCTGCTTTTAGCAGATCCTCCAGAATTGGTTGGGCAAAGTCAATGGGTAGACAGAGTTCTTCTATGGTTAAGGGTTTGTAAACTGGGTCATAGATGGGTTCTGATGAGGTTGTTTGTGGTTCTGGTGTTGGTTTAGGAGTGGAAAGTTCAGGTTGTGGTGTGGGTGGTTTAGTAGTGATATGATCAGAATGAGTCATGACTTCATCCTGGGCTGGTGTGAATGTGGGTGGATTTTCTTGTTCTATGTCAGCAAGAGAGGAGGGTGGAGATTGAATTTGTGGTTCTGGAAGAGGTGGATCACTAGGTAAATTAGAAGTAGTATTTACAAAGTGAAAATGGTCAGGTGATGCTGTGTTGGAGTGAGTGAAGGCATCACCAGATAGGTGAGTGGACAGATGATCAAGAATGGTGGGTGATTTTATTGTTGTTGTGTTGGTAGGTTGGTCAAGGATGGAAGTATCAATGATAGTGGGGGATTCTTCATCAGAAACGATGAGGATGGGTTTTTTAGTGATTCTTTTGGTAGGTTTATGTACAGGTTTCTCTTTCTCTAATTTGTCAAGTTCAGCAATTAACTCAGTAGAGTCAATGCTGGAGTCAGAAAGAGTTTCTTCAGATGATGATGATTTAGGAGAAGGTTGGATCATTCGAATAGGCTGTGTATAGTCTATGGGAGGTGATTGGGTAGAGGGATGAGCACTAGCAGTACTATCAATATTAGGCATAGAATGTTTACCTGAATCTGCAGCCTTTTGTTTGGATACAACTGACTTCTTTCTTTTTGTGGCTCTGACAGGTTGTTCCTCCTCAGCATCTGCAGGCCTATCCTGCCTTTTCTTTGTTCTTCTTTCTTTCTGAGCAGCCTTTCTCTGAGCAATCTTAGCTACTTGCTCCTTACTGACTTCTTCTGTTTCTTCAGTGGTTATTCTTTCAGCACCATCAACCCTTTCTTCAGATTGTTCTTCCTCAACAATATCTTGTTCAATTGGTTGAGGTTTTCTTTTAGACCTTGTGATTTGCTTGGGTCCTTTGAAGATGTCCCAGTTTGGTACACCAACCACCATACTCCTGGGCACACTTACACCAGAGTCCAATCTAACCAACTCCAAGAAGTTCTTGATAACCTCATCATTATCAAATTCTGATATGGTTGGGAAACCGTCACACCAGAAGTACTTCTCATAAACTTGCTCCAGAGGGCTCTTGGCTGACTTCAGCTCCTCTTTTGTCTTCAGATGCATGTTTACCAAAACACTTGCATCATACTTAGCCGTGTTGAAAACCCTTAGTTTTTCTTTGGTACTGATAATTTGAGTAAGCTTTGTCTGTCGAATGATTTCAGAAATCAACCTTGGATGATGAATCATTGAAGGTGATTTGGATCTGCTTTTGGATATAGTAAAGCATAGGTGATCAAACAGAAGCTTTGCCAGATTTATCTTCACCTTCTTGTACAGAAACCAGATGAAGTGACGATGTGGTAGAGAAATAGTATCATATCCTCCTTCTCTAGTGATGATGGAGGCCAGAAACACTTTGAAGGCAAAACTGAAGTTTTGCTTCATGAATTTAGCTTTTCCAAAGTCATTGTTGGCACAGCCAGGCAGGAATAAATCCTTCTTAATGGATTCAATGTGTTTGCTCTTCTCACCATATTCATCCACATTCTCACCTTCATTGTCCAGACCCAGAATTTTGGCAATATGTTCTTGAGTGATAAGAACATTGATACCCATGATATTTGATCTTATCTCCTTTCCTCTAAAGGGTCTTAAGCCAAGTTGAGTTCTAGTTTTACCTTTAAGAGAACCATCCTTCTCTACCATCTTTCTAAGCTCTTCATCAGCATTGAACTTGTCAAAGATGGTAGCTTTCTGCCAGAAGTATTTCACAATGTCATAATAGACAAACCCATTCAGCATCTCGAAATAATTCTTCCATTGTTGATCGTAGAATAAACTCTGAATGTCGATTCCATTCTCCTTCAAACTCTCAAAATCAACAAACTTTTCCGTTATAAACTCAAAGGATTCTGGACCAGCGACGGTTTCGTTATCTTTGAATACAAGTTTTTCTTGAGACTTGAGATCAATAACGGGTGGTAATACCGGGTTGAACGGACGTTGAACGATTTCGTTTGACGATCTAGCAGCCATGATTTCAACGCAGAGCAATTTGGGAATTTCTGAGTTTTAGGTTTGTGTGGGAAGTGATTATGTGTAAAAGTTGTGCAAAGTGAGTGAAGTGACTTATAAATAGTAACTAGCACACATACACAGAGAAAGCAAACATTGGGAGGGAGCGTGAGTAGTTTTAAAATTAATTTTAAATTGCATAACTGCATTTTCATCATTAACTGTTCTCTACCCATCAGGATCTAGACACGTGCAGGAGAGGCTTAATCAAGCTGACACGTGTACAAACAACTGTTGTACACTAACTAGTACTAAACGTTTCATTTCCGTTTAGTTCAGAGCCAAACTCATTTGTATCTTTCACCTCATCAGAATCTGTTACTTTTCAGAACCCGTTTTATTCAGAGCTTCCCAAAGGAGACTCTAAATTACCAGAGGTTCTGAAGGAGCTTCAGATGCTAAATTTAATTTACATCTCAGAGCTAATTTTCTTCAGAGATATAGTGCATGTTCAAATTCTTTTTAATAAAATCAAATCTTTCAATAGCTAAAGGCTTAGTAAATATATCAGCCCATTGATGTTCAGTATCAATGAATTGAATATCTATTGTGCCTTTTTGAACATGATCTCTTATAAAATGATGTTTTATTTCAATATGTTTAGCTCGGGAATGCAAAATTGGGTTCTTAGATAAATGAATAGCAGCAGTATTGTCACAATATAGTGGAATACTACTCTCAGCTATATTATAATCCTCTAACTGATATTTCATCCAGAGAAGCTGTGTGCAACACTTAGCAGCTGAAATGTATTCTGCTTCTGCTGTAGACAAAGCAATAGTTGTTTGTCTTTTGCTGGCCCAAGATATGAGATTCTCACCAATAAATTGGCAGTTTCCACTAGTGGATTTTCTCTCTATCTTGTCTCCAGCATAGTCAGCATCACAGAATCCAACTAGCTTACTATCTAGGGATTTTTTATAAAGAAGTCCTAGATTAGTAGTTCCTTTCAGATATCTAAAGATCCTCTTAACTGCAGTTAAGTGAGGTTCTCTAGGATCTGACTGGAATCTTGCACACAAGCATACACTATATAAAATATCAGGTCTAGAAGCTGTTAGGTAGAGTAAAGAACCAATCATACCTCTATATAGCTTCTGATCCACTTTGCTTCCAATTTCTTCCTTACTTAGGCTGCTTGAAGGATGCATGGGTGTTGACATTATCTTACAGTCTTCAAGATTAAACTTCTTCAGAAGCTCTTTTGTATATTTGCTTTGATGAATGTAAGTGCCATCTTTTCCTTGGTTGATTTGAATTCCAAGAAAGAATTTTAGCTCACCCATCATACTCATTTCAAATTCATCCTGCATAAGCTTAGAAAAATTCTTGCAAAGAGAAGCATTAGTTGAACCAAAAATTATATCATCTACATAAATTTGAATAATTAAGATGTCTTTCTTATTTGTCTTTCTGAATAGTGTATTGTCAATTTGGCCTTTTTGAAAACCATTTTCTAAAAGAAAATTACTCAGTCTTTCATACCAAGCTCTTGGAGCTTGTTTGAGACCATAGAGTGATTTCTTAAGTTTATAAACATAATCAGGGTTTTTTAAATCCTCAAAACCTGGAGGTTGTTTGACATATACTTCTTCAGAAATAACACCATTTAGAAAGGCACTCTTAACATCCATTTGGTATAAGGTTATTCCATTGTTAACTGCATATGATAATAATAACCTGATTGCTTCCAGTCTTGCCACTGGAGCAAATGTTTCAGTGAAGTCAATCCCTTCTTGCTGACTGTAGCCTTGTGCTACTAGTCTAGCTTTGTTTCTTACCACTTCACCTTGTTCATTCAGTTTGTTCCTGAATACCCACTTGGTTCCAATGATGTTCTTGTGTGTTGGTCTTGGTACTAAATCCCACACATCATTTCTTTGAAACTGATTGAGCTCATCTTGCATTGCTACAATCCATCCATCATCAGAAAGAGCTTCATCAACATTTTTAGGTTCTATCATGGATATGAGTCCTAGAAGTGAATCATGTTGTTGATAATCTGATCTTGTTTTTCTTGGACTCTCTTTATTTCCAAGAATAAGATCTTCTGGATGTGATGATCTGTATTTGAATTTTCTCTTTGGAGCTTCATTAGTTTCAGCATTTGTTTGGGTATTATCTTCTAAGATATCATCATGTTCTTCAGATGCTTCTGTTGGAGGTTCTTCTTCAGAGGCTTCTTCCAATACTGCGTCTGAAGTTTCATTTGTCTCTGATGCTTTCTCAGATTCTGAATTGTTATATAGATATGGAATACCTGCATAACTATTATCTTGCTCTGACATTTTATTGTCAGGCTCTTTGTCATCAAACCTCACATGTATAGATTCTTCCACTGTATTGGTTTCAGAATTATACACTCTGTATGCCTTTGAGCGTTCAGAGTAACCTATAAAGATTCCCTTACAAGCTTTGGCATCAAATTTTCTTTTGTAGGCCTTATTGTTCAAAATGTAACAGGTACATCCAAACTGATGAAAATAAGAGATGTTGGGCTTTCTTCCTTTAAAAAGTTCATATGTAGTTTTATTCAATATAGGTCTGATATAGATCCTATTTTGAATATAACAAGCTGTGTTGACAGCTTCTGCCCAGAAGTGCTTAGCAAGTTTTGTCTCATGCATCAAGGTTCTTGCCATCTCTTGTAAAGACCTGTTCTTTCTCTCTACAACACCATTTTGTTGTGGTGTTCTAGGAGCAGAGAACTCATGGACAATGCCATGATCTTCACAAAAAGTTGCAAATGGTTCGTTTTCAAACTCACCACCATGGTCACTTCTTACCTTTAAGATTTTGAGACCTTTCTCATTTTGCACTTGAGTGCAGAAGATGCTGAACACATCATATGCATCATCTTTCACTCTTAGAAACTTTACCCAAGTCCATCTACTGTAATCATCAACAATGACTAATCCATATTTCTTCCCATTGATTGAGGCAGTACTTACTGGACCAAACAAATCAATGTGAAGCAGTTCTAAAGGTCTTGAGGTGGAGACAACATTTTTAGGTTTAAAAGATGTTTTTGAAATCTTGCCAATCTGACAAGGACCACACAGAGCATCTGAATGATAGTTGAGATTTGGTAAGCCTTTAACCAGGTTTAGTTTGCTAAGCTTAGAGATTAATCTCCAGTTAGCATGTCCTAAACGTTGGTGCCAGACCCATTTCTCATCATTAACAGATAAAAGACACACTATCTTTTGCTCTGTGAGTTCTGACAGATTGATTTTATAAACATTGCCTTTCCTTAGACCTCTGAACACTATGGACTTGTCAGAATCTCTGATTACAGTACATGCTTCTTTATCAAATTTAACAACAAATCCACTATCACAAAATTGACTAATGCTAAGTAGATTGTGTTTAAGGCCATCAACTAACCAGACATTATTAATTGAAAGAGAAGAATTACCAACTGTACCAGTACCAGTGATCTTCCCTTTTTGATTGCCTCCAAATCCCACAGTACCTCCCTCTTTCAGAGTCAGGGTTTGGAACATACGCTTTTCTCCCGTCATATGTCGTGAGCAGCCACTGTCCAGGTACCAGCATTGCTGCTTTGGCCTTCTTGGTGTGCAAACCTGAAGCAAATATTATTTGAGATTTTGGTACCCATATCTTTATGGGTCCTTTTGTGTTAGTCTTTACAGGTCCAGGTGGTCTTTGTTTGAAAGACCTATCAGAGCCTCTAGAGTTAACCACCCTTGTTGAAAAGTTTTTGGGTTTAGTATAGCTCTTGAGCTTTGTTCTTGAATGTGTCAGAGCTTCTTTAGATTTAACATTAGCTTGAGGCTTAAAAATCTTAGGTTCTGAGGTTTTATCCTTCAGAGTCTTTGACTTTTGAGCCTCTGGCTTTGATGTTCTATTAGAGGCTGACTCATTTAGAACTTCTGATTGACTCTTTACAAAGACAACCTTAGGTTTTGATTTATCTATATTAGAGGATTTTGAAGATAATGGATTATCTTTAAAACGTGAGAATCCAAGACCTTCTCCTCTATTTCTACTTACATGATAAATTAAAGAGGCTATTTTACTTCTTTTCATTCCATTGATAAGGAATTCCTGAAGAGCAAATTCATGTTCTGGAGGAACCTTATCATCAAGAACATAATGAGTTTCCATAAATTCATTTCTTGATTTTAGAGACTCATTTTGTTCAATTATTTCATTTGCCTTTTCGGTCAGGTTGTTATAGGCCTTTTTAAGAACCTTACACTCACCTGCCTTTTTGGTTAAAAGTTTTAAGGCATCTTTTAAGGAATCTATTAATTCAGAACGAGAAAGTTTAGCAAGTACCTCATCTTCATCTTCTGAATCTGAGTCAGCTTCGTGCTCAGAGTTCTCTTGGTCAGAAGCGGTTGCCATCAAGGCTAGGTTTGCTTCTTCTTCCCCATCAGAATCTGATTCCTGATCCAAATCATCCCAAGTGGCAAGGAACCCCTTCTTGAGCTTACTTTTGTATCTTTCTTTGTTAGAGGTTCTCTTGGATGATTTACTCAGGTTCTCTGGGCAGTCAGCAATGAAGTGTCCTGGTTTGTTGCACTTAAAGCATTTGTTTTGTTCTTCCTTTTTATCCTTAGAAGTACCAACCTTCTTGGAAGAACCTCCAAACTTACCAGCATACTTCTTGCTTCTCTTAGCCCATTGCGATACTCTTGCAGCCATTAGAACCATTTCTTCTTCTTCATCAGAGTCCATCTCGTGACCTTCTTCAGAAGCTTCTTCATCAGATACTATAACCTTCGCCTTCAGAGCCTTAGAGGAACTCTTGGTGCTCAGTGCTATCCCTTTTAGCTTCTTAGTCGATTCATCAGTCATGAGTTCCATCTCATGACTCTTTAGAGAACTAACCAAGCTTTCAAGAGACACAGTATCTAAATCCTTAGATTCCTGAAACGCTGTCACTTTTGGTCTCCACTTTGGCGGCAAGCTTCTGAGTACTTTCCTAACATGATCAGCCTCAGTATAGCTCTTATCTAAAACTTGAAGTCCAGAAACAAGAATTTGAAACCTAGAGAACATTGTCTCAATGTCCTCTCCGTCCTTCATTTTAAATAATTCATACTGATGTACTAACAAGTTGGCCTTAGCCTCCTTAACTTGTTTATTTCCTTCATATTTGGATTTAAGAGAATCCCAGATAGACTTAGCCGTTCTCTTATCTCCAATTTTCAAGTACTCATCATGAGAGATGGCATTTGTCATCATCCCTTTTACACTATGATGCTTCTTATACTCCAGCTTTTGAGTAGTGTCATACCCTAATTTTGCCCCATGATTTTTCACTTTTGCATCTTTTAGAAAATAAGTCAACAAAGTCAAAATGTTGACTAAAAAGTCAACAAAATCCCTTTTTGACTTAAAAAAATCAATGTTGACACAAAAAACACATGGAATTATTTTTCTTGCATGATTATAGCTTAGCATGATCATAAGAGACAAAATTTTACCATTTTGCCCTTCCAATATTTTTATTCTTTATTTTTTTTAATTAGTTACTTGCATTACAAGAAACCTTTAAAAAATCAAATTTCAATTCTTTTTCCTTTCATTTTTAATCCATAAATATTTCACACAATCATATCTCATCATGCATATTTTTATTCTTGCATTTTTATTTTTTTATTATATCATATATTATTTTTAATTTGTTCAAAAAATGATAAAAAAAATCAAAGAAGGGTGACAAAATTTCTCATTTCATTTACACCTCATCAAAAACCTAGAATGTTCTATCCCTTAACACCTCATCACCATTTCCTTTTGGAACAAAAAAAAAGGATCAAAAGATAGTACAAAAAAAAAAAGGAGCTCAATCACAAAATTACCCTCACTAACTCTCACAAACCACAATGCCATTCAACCTAATCCTTCTCTATAAATAGATGCCTCAATTTCAGTGCCCTAGGGTTAGAAATATACAGAAAACGGCGCAGCTACAGTGACTCAAACAATTCCATTTTTTTTTTTCTTCATTTCCAAAAATTCCAAATCTCACAATCTTACCCCAAGCTCTGAACTTATCCATCAAAACACCTTCATCACATACTCAGAAGAAAGAAACAACCATTTTCAACGCAAAAAGGTGCAGGAATTGGCTTGAAGAGCAACCACGGCACCAAGGAGAAAGGCGAGCTCAAATAGGACGATTCAGAAGCCCATTCAGGTAAATATCTGCACCATTCAACTCCTCTTCATGTCAGGATACTTTCTGGTTTGCTACCTTGCCTCAATTCGTACTGAATCTTGAGTTTGATTTTTTGTTTTGAAAACTTGTTCGCTTCGTTTTTGATTTTCTAAGATGATTTGTTGAAAATTAATAGCATATTCGTGTTCTATGTGAAAAAACGAAGCGAACCATGTATGATTTGTGCGTTTTCGTGGCGTTTTTGTAACGCCGGTGACCGGAGTTGTCACCGGAAAACTCATGGTTCGCCGGAGAAGATGATCTAGGCGTGATCCATCTTCTTCGCCAAGTTTAAATCTCAGCCATTTGATCTTATTTTTATTTCTGTTCGTTGATTTCCTGTTTAAAACGGAGCCGTCAGATCTCATTTAAATGAGATCTGACGGCGATGATGACCTTGGCGCACGTTTTTCCTTGATGAAGCGCCGCACCAGATCCTTGATCTGGATCAGTAAGCCCAGACCGTTTGATCTTGATCAGATGGTCCAAACCACGCGTGCGTACGCTACGCTGCGTTTCAGTGGCTACACCTGTTTGTTTTTTGGTTGACTTTTGTTTTTTTTGTCTGACCAGCGCATGGGTTGGGCTTCAGGCCCAGAAGCGCTATTCACACCCCCATGTTTTTACGTGTCTTCCTTATTTGCACCCCCTCTGTTTGAACTTTTTTTAATTTATTTTTTAGCTTATTCAAAAAAGTACTTATTTAGCCAATGGCTTATTTAAGCTAGTCTGGCAATTTTAGTTGTGCTAAATTTTTTTATCTCGTGGTTCATTAATTATGTTATGGCTTAATTTATTTATTTAAGTTAATCTAGCGTATTTGTTTATTTTTGATTATTCCAAAAGCACTTATTGGAGCAATAGCTTTTTTAAGCTTATTGACCCAATTCAAGGTGCTGAGATGTTTAATTAATTTCCAGAATTGCTTATTTTCGATTTAGCTTATTTACATAGGTCATTTTGTGGTTATTTAATTTTAGCTTATTTGAATAAGTACTTAAGTGAACCAAATTATTTTTCTAAGTACTTTTGGGGCTACTTTTTCTTGTACAATATTTTATCTAGCTTTAATTAGTTTAGGTTAGCCTTGTGTTGTTTGTATTTGAGCATTTATTCATGTTTACGCGTATTTGTTTAATTGCTCGTAACTTTATTTTTTTTGCTACAATTATTTTTCTGCTTTATATATAGTCATATATCATTGCATCTCATGCTTTATTTACTTTATACTATGATTCATGCATTTTTATCTATGATTTGCATTCATGTTTCATCATTCTTTTAGCATCTGTTTGTCTTTGTTGTATGTCTGCTTCTTCACTTCTCATCCCTCCTTCTATGCTTGGGCCTGTTTAGTTAGAACTTGAGACTTGTTTTTTACAATAAACATAGTGAAAAAGGGTTGATCTGACGTATGACTTTTCACACCCGGATAACCCCTATCCCTGACGTATGACTCGTGATCTTGGGATTATCCTCACTATTGGTTAATAAAAGTTTTCATAATAAACAAGGATGAAAAGGGGTTGATCTGACGTATGACTTTTCACACTCCGAATGGTCCTTATCCCTGACGTATGACTCGCGATCTTGGGACCATTCTCATCCTAAAGCGTTAAAATAAACCAACATTCGGCTTTTTCCTTTTGGAATACTTTCTTAATCAAGTTAAATCAAGATTTTTATAATAAACAAGGATGAAAAGGGGTTGATCTGACGTATGACTTTTCACACCCCGGATGGTTCTTATCCCTGACGTATGACTCGTGATCTTGGGACCATCCTCATCCTAATCAAGCGTTAAAACTAACCTCCACTCACTCAAACTTCTTTTCAGAAAAACATGGATATACGCTTTATCCATTCCTCTGACACATACACAGCTTAAGCCTCTAATTAGAGCATACAAGCGTCGTTGTATCAGCGGAATGCGAAATAAGCAACATCCGTTATTCAACCTTTTTTCAATGGATACACGTTTTATCTACTCCTCTGACACATACACAGCTTAAGCCTCTGATTAGATAGAGCATACAAGCGTCGTTGTGTCAGCGGAATACGAAATAAGCGTTATCCACTAAAATCAACCAACCACACAACATTTTTTACCAGAACTACGTGAGTTTTGAGTTTCCCATTGCACCGGGGAATACGTAGGAGCGGGCTCCTACAACCGTCAAACTCAACTAATAAAAAACCTTTTTTTTAATTTATTTGGAAACGAAGTAGAGATTAGCCCAGTGACAGATTAATTCAATTTAAACCTGCGCAAACAACCCCAAACCACCTAAACGGTTCCCATCGAGTACGATGGATGCGAGGGGTGCTAACACCTTCCTCTCGCATAACCAACTCCCGAACCTAAACCAAGGTTTTCGCGATATTTTCCTTTCCCTTCACGGGATAAATAAACGTCAATGGCGACTTCATTGTATGAAAAATGGAAGTAATTTTCCAGCCCGCTACAGCTGGCGACTTCACTGGGGACTATGGAGAGTTAAGCCCAGTTTAGTTGGTTTGTTTGTTTGTTTGCTTTGCCAGGTTTGCAATATCTTGCCTTTATCTTTTACTTTTCTGTCAATTATATCTGCTTGGATTGGCTGTTTCTCTTCTTCTACTCCTTCTTTTATTTTTCTTTTTGCCCTTGTGGCGTGGATACTGTGTGAAGCTCTATACCCGAGCTTGAGGAAAACTTAAGTTAAGCTAGGGGTATTTATGCTGGCCTCCCTGACGTATGACTCGTGAGCGCTGGCATAATCACCTCGCCTAGGGTAGATTCTTTTGAAAATGTTGGCCGTCCTGACGTATGTCTCGCTAGCGCCAGTGTTTTCTTGGAGAGTCCGTGACCCTAGGGACCTTTTGTAAACCGGTCTAGAACCAAACCTTGTTATTAGGGACCTCTGTTTAGAACCCGAAAGATTCCTCTTTGGACGCGTTTGCCGTGCAATAACGGCATCGTTTCCAAAGAGGTGATCTGTGATTCAACCATGTTAAACTTAGAACAACATGTGAGAGGGGTGGGTTGCAGGTAACTTTGAGCCTTTTGACCTCAGAAATGATAATTAAACCTCTGCTTCAGCGCGACAGACTCTGCTACGAAAGTGCATCCATGCATCCATGCACTCATGCATTCATTCATAAAAAATTCATGATAAAAACTTTTTTGCATAACATTTGCATAAAAAAATAAAATGATGAAGCATAAAAACTTTTGCATGCATTTGCATTCATACAAAGGACCTTTGTCTCATCTTCATCTGTCCACCAAACAGCTTCATTCCTGACACTGATCCCGGACTTCAAACATTTCAAGGAAACCATGGAAAACATGCAGAAGCAGATTGATACCTTGAGAGGCGATGTGGACCAAGTGACCGATAAGTTGGACCGTGTTTTGGAAATGCTAACTAGTCTTGGTTTGCCTCCACATCAAGATATAAGAGTGGACGATGCAACAGTAGGGGCAAATCCTCCAATTGATTTCCCATTGTCAAAAGTGGTACGTCCTTCATTCGGCTCCTCGTCTGGATATACTTCTGCAGTTGCTCAAGTCACCCAAGAGCCAATGGCCACCAACAATGAATTTCTGATTGGCCAGCAACCCAGGTTTGCTATACCGCAAAGCCCCGAGGATCACATGAATGCTCATCAAGGTGATAATTCCAAGGGAAAATCTGTTGCATCCCCAAGTGAGGAGACTCGCCAAAAGTTCAAGGCAATGGAGGACAAGCTAAGGATGATGGAATCATTTTTGCCCAACAATGTCAGCCCACCTCACTCTCACTCTCGCCCAACGGTGCCTGCTCGCACCCCATGCTTCAATCATCAGTGTCCAACAGTTGTTCAACCTCAACAATCCCAAGGGTTCCCAAAGCAGGCAATACAGAGGCCTTTGAATCATTCTCAGTCAAGGCAGTTTGCACCGAACCCAGGACAACAGCAGAGTCAGCCAACGGCCACTCGGGGAAAGAAAGTCATTGAGCCAATCTCAATGCCATGTAGTCGACTCTTATCATATCTGGTTTACAATGGGATGGTGACCCTAAGAGCTTTAAAGCCAATGATCGCGCCATTGCCGGCTTGGTATGATCCCAAAACAAAATGTGAATTCCATCTTGGGGCAGAAGGACATACTATTGAGAACTGTAGGAGTTTCAAACGCAAGGTTCAAGAGCTCATTGATCAGAAACTATTAACTTTCAAGGAAGATGAGGCAAATGCCGCCACTTCCCAAAACGGTCCAACATCACCAACTCAAACCTCATACCTCCAGTATCCATACAGGGCAGCTGCACATCATCAGCAACCTCAGGGGTACTCATTCCAAATGCCTGTGAATCTTGTGCCACAAAGAACTCAGCAAGTACAGCAGACTCAGCAGCGAGCTAAAAAGGTCTTTGATCCAATTCCTGTGTCATACAGTCAGCTTTTGCCATATCTGGTGCACAATGGGATGGTGACTCCAGTAGCTTTAAGGACAATGACTCCACCTTTCCCTGCTTGGTATGACCCTAAGGTCAAATGTGCATACCATGCTGATGCCGAAGGTCACTCTACGGAAAATTGTAGGGTATTCAAAAACAAGGTTCAAGAGCTCATTGATAAGAAACTGTTGAGTTTCAAAGAGGGAGGGCCCAACTATGAAGGATAATTCATTGCCAAGTCATGCAGACCCTTCTGAGTATGCCAGTTGAAGAGTTCAGGGATTGAATCAAGCTACAAAGATTATCATTTAGGCTGTTTCCCTTTTGTATTTCCCTTTGTTTTGCTAAGTATTTACTTACAGTTAAACTTTGTTTGTTTGAAATATTAATCTTAATGAAATGATAATGCATGTTTTGAATTCATTCTTTCATGTCCATTCAATTTTCTCTCTTCTACTTCTCAAAAGCAAAAAATATATATCAATACTTGTCATTTCTTTCATTTCTTTATCATTTCTGTTTGAACAAAGATTGGAGAGAGGATGATGAAAAGCGAAATAACCAAGTTGCTACGGTATGCTTTCAAATAAAACTTTGTTGATGATGTAAGGCATTGTTTCAAATTCCCAAACACCGGAGAAATAAGGGAGATAATCCGTAGTCAACCCCTTTGAGCCTAGAAGTTGGTGTTTCTTTCTATACGAAAAAACCCGCAATCTTAACCCGGGGCAAGGTAGTGTTCAGTTAACTCGGCCATACGTTTGAGTTTCAAGAGAAAAGCAAAAAATCAATAAGGTGTTCCTCATCACCTATATCAAGGCAGTCACAATTCGCCAAACAAAATTCAAACAAAAAGAGAGAAAGAAAAGCCCGCTAAGTCAAAACCTCAAAATGGCTTAGGCAAAAGTTAGGGTATCCCGCTAGACTAAAAATGCAAAAAGAACAGTCTAGGCAAAAGTTAGGGAGTGAAAAAATGAAGAAAAATTGAAAGTCACCAAGATTCATGACAAAACAAAATCATGTGACCAAAACAAAAAGGCAATGTGGCTGCCACAAACAAAAGGGAAATACATCCTCGATTCCCAAACCATCACAATCTCAAAAACCTCTTAGGACTTAAACTTGGGAGTTTGAGTTAATTGAACTTAGGGATGAAGATCATCACGAAGAATGGGATGGGTTGAAATTAAACTTTGAGCCTTATATCTTTTTATTCAGAAACCGTGAACCAGGCCACGTTATAACCCTCAAAAGACCTAATTGAAGCAAGGTTTAGCTTGAAAGCATACGGTAGCAAGGTTGCGTTAACCTGACTCCCAAAAATCTTTTGTTAATATCATACTCTCACACTTTCTTCCACAATATACATCCATTGTACATAAATACCATCTCAACTTCCATTTCAAAACTTGCATTAAAATAGCATTAGAATTACTATTTCAAGCAAACAGGTTTATCTGCAAGTCAACACTTGACAATAAAGAAGTTCCAACTCTGAGTTGTCACCAAGCAATCAAGAAGAACCTTGGGCTAATCTGGGGCAACTATCTCAGAACTTCACTTAATCTTGGAGCATATCCCTTCGAAAGGTCATTCGGCATGGATTGAGTATCCTAAGATCGCATCATGGAAAGCGGTATCGAAACTCAGTTTTCAAGGACCTAACAAATCAGATCAAGACACTCCTAATCAGGGGCAAATCATCTTGGGATTCAGCCAATCAAGAGCAAACTTTTATGACTATGGGGCAGATCACCTGAAGATCTTGTTGGCCCAACCAAACATGTTTCAGAATGGCTCAAATCTAGGGGCATACCTCTCAGAGAGGGAGAACCGATATCAGTAAGTTAGCCGAAGTCAAGGCAAAGCACTTCAAATGCCCAACAGACTAGGGCAAGATAAGATACACAGGGGCAGGTTCTCCCTATACCTTCAAGCTACTCAAGCATCTACAACCATTAAGTCCGGAACTTGTGTCGGGGACTAACTTCAAGCCACCATCCAACGAAAGGTCATGATACCATCTCCAATCATTCACCACCCACCATAGGGGCAATAATCATTGTCATGCATTGGTCATGTCATTTCATTCACACCAATAATCGTCATGCATTAGCCATGTCATTTCATGCATGCTAGCAATAATCGTCATGCATTTGTTATGTCATTTCATTCATGTAAATCATTAGCATGCATTAATCATGTCATTTCATTCATGTAAATCATTAGCATGCATTGATCACGTCATTTCATTCAAGCATCAAGTATGCCCCATACCACAAGACCAATGACTCAGAAAAAAACCAAGAAGCCAAATCAAACATCCACAATCAAGAACCTAACCTTGCATTGACAATCCCTCAAAGTCCAATGATTGTGGACACACTCTCAAAGTCTAGTCATTATTGGCGAGCCCCCCTCAAAGTCCGATCATTGTGGACACACCCTCAAAGTCCAGTCATTATTGGCAAGCCCGACTCAAAGTCCAATCATTGTGGACATACCTTCAAAAATCCAATCATTATTGGCAAACACCCTCAAAGTCCAATCATTATTGGCATCCACTCAAAATCCAATATTCAATGGAACCCATATAAAACCCAGTGCTCATAAACACCCATGTTGAAACCCAGCATCCTTTAGCACACAATCGTTGCATGTCATCATATACATTAATCATGCATTTCATTTCATGCATAAATATTCATGATAAACATGCATTCATAAAGCAGGTTCAAAGGTTACTCCCTGCAGAATACAGCTTTTGGTCACTTAATCACAAAAAAAGGCAGATTAACCTTTTTTCAAAGCAGGATGGTTGGTAAAACGGTCTCCCAAGCAGATTAGTTGAAGAACCATATTCAATCTCTTCCCCAGTGAATTGCAAACTCCAGGGAAAATTTCTTCTACAAAGACAACCACAGCAGTTTGCATAAACACCTCATTACAACTTCAGATTGATCTTCAGTGGAAGCGGCTGGATAAAATCTACTCAACTTCAGATTGATCTTCAGTGGAAGCGGCTGGATAAAATCTACTCAACTTCAGATTGATCTTCAGTGGAAGCGGCTGGATAAAATCTACTCAACTTCAGATTGATCTTCAGTGGAAGCGGCTGGATAAAATCTACTCAACTTCAGATTGATCTTCAGTGGAAGCGGCTGGATAAAATCTACTCAACTTCAGATTGATCTTCAGTGGAAGCGGCTGGATAAAATCTACTCAACTTCAGATTGATCTTCAGTGGAAGCGGCTGGATAAAATCTACTCAACTTCAGATTGATCTTCAGTGGAAGCGGCTGGATAAAATCTACTTAACTTCAGATTGATCTTCAGTGGAAGCGGCTGGATAAAATCTACTCAACTTCAGATTGATCTTCAGTGGAAGCGGCTGGATAAAATCTACTCAACTTCAGATTGATCTTCAGTGGAAGCGGCTGGATAAAATCTACTCAACTTCAGATTGATCTTCAGTGGAAGCGGCTGGATAAAATCTACTCAACTTCAGATTGATCTTCAGTGGAAGCGGCTGGATAAGATCTACTCAACTTCAGATTGATCTTCAGTGGAAGCGGCTGGATAAAATCTACTCAACTTCAGATTGATCTTCAGTGGAAGCGGCTGGATAAAATCTACTCAACTTCAGATTGATCTTCAATGGAAGCGGCTGGATAAGATCTACTCAACTTCAGATTGATCTTCAGTGGAAGCGGCTGGATAAGATCTACTCAACTTCAGATTGATCTTCAGTGGAAGCGGCTGGATAAAATCTACTCAACTTCAGATTGATCTTCAGTGGAAGCGGCTGGATAAGATCTACTCAACTTCAGATTGATCTTCAGTGGAAGCGGCTGGATAAAATCTACTCAACTTCAGATTGATCTTCAGTGGAAGCGGCTGGATAAAATCTACTCAACTTCAGATTGATCTTCAGTGGAAGCGGCTGGATA
The DNA here is from genome assembly GCA_030408175.1 of Trifolium repens. NCBI lineage: Eukaryota > Viridiplantae > Streptophyta > Magnoliopsida > Fabales > Fabaceae > Trifolium > Trifolium repens. The sequence goes on from CP125842.1 coordinate 28,232,378, forward strand.
AGATCTACTCAACTTCAGATTGACCTTCAGTAAGAGCGGCTGGATAAGATCTCCCCTACTTTACTAAGCTTTTCAGCATGGATGGCTGGTTAAGGTTAGTCCTACTTCTGAGGTTGCCCGGTTCCACAAAAGGAATGACAACAGGTATACTCGATCCACTTATCTCATCACTATTCACTTCCTGGCAAAATTAGGGCATTCTGTATTTAATTATCTTCCACCAAAAGAATACGAATACCAGGACTATTCGCATTCTTATGGTTTAAGCTAATTAAATAGGGGCAGCTGTCATACCCTAATTTTGCCCCATGATTTTTCACTTTTGCATCTTTTAGAAAATAAGTCAACAAAGTCAAAATGTTGACTAAAAAGTCAACAAAGTCAAAATGTTGACTAAAAAGTCAACAAAATCCCTTTTTGACTTAAAAAAATCAATGTTGACACAAAAAACACATGGAATTATTTTTCTTGCATGATTATAGCTTAGCATGATCATAAGAGACAAAATTTTACCATTTTGCCCTTCCAATATTTTTATTCTTTATTTTTTTTAATTAGTTACTTGCATTACAAGAAACCTTTAAAAAATCAAATTTCAATTCTTTTTCCTTTCATTTTTAATCCATAAATATTTCACACAATCATATCTCATCATGCATATTTTTATTCTTGCATTTTTATTTTTTTATTATATCATATATTATTTTTAATTTGTTCAAAAAATGATAAAAAAAATCAAAGAAGGGTGACAAAATTTCTCATTTCATTTACACCTCATCAAAAACCTAGAATGTTCTATCCCTTAACACCTCATCACCATTTCCTTTTGGAACAAAAAAAAAGGATCAAAAGATAGTACAAAAAAAAAAAGGAGCTCAATCACAAAATTACCCTCACTAACTCTCACAAACCACAATGCCATTCAACCTAATCCTTCTCTATAAATAGATGCCTCAATTTCAGTGCCCTAGGGTTAGAAATATACAGAAAACGGCGCAACTACAGTGACTCAAACAATTCCATTTTTTTTTTCTTCATTTCCAAAAATTCCAAATCTCACAATCTTACCCCAAGCTCTGAACTTATCCATCAAAACACCTTCATCACATACTCAGAAGAAAGAAACAACCATTTTCAACGCAAAAAGGTGCAGGAATTGGCTTGAAGAGCAACCACGGCACCAAGGAGAAAGGCGAGCTCAAATAGGACGATTCAGAAGCCCATTCAGGTAAATATCTGCACCATTCAACTCCTCTTCATGTCAGGATACTTTCTGGTTTGCTACCTTGCCTCAATTCGTACTGAATCTTGAGTTTGATTTTTTGTTTTGAAAACTTGTTCGCTTCGTTTTTGATTTTCTAAGATGATTTGTTGAAAATTAATAGCATATTCGTGTTCTATGTGAAAAAACGAAGCGAACCATGTATGATTTGTGCGTTTTCGTGGCGTTTTTGTAACGCCGGTGACCGGAGTTGTCACCGGAAAACTCATGGTTCGCCGGAGAAGATGATCTAGGCGTGATCCATCTTCTTCGCCAAGTTTAAATCTCAGCCATTTGATCTTATTTTTATTTCTGTTCGTTGATTTCCTGTTTAAAACGGAGCCGTCAGATCTCATTTAAATGAGATCTGACGGCGATGATGACCTTGGCGCACGTTTTTCCTTGATGAAGCGCCGCACCAGATCCTTGATCTGGATCAGTAAGCCCAGACCGTTTGATCTTGATCAGATGGTCCAAACCACGCGTGCGTACGCTACGCTGCGTTTCAGTGGCTACACCTGTTTGTTTTTTGGTTGACTTTTGTTTTTTTTGTCTGACCAGCGCATGGGTTGGGCTTCAGGCCCAGAAGCGCTATTCACACCCCCATGTTTTTACGTGTCTTCCTTATTTGCACCCCCTCTGTTTGAACTTTTTTTAATTTATTTTTTAGCTTATTCAAAAAAGTACTTATTTAGCCAATGGCTTATTTAAGCTAGTCTGGCAATTTTAGTTGTGCTAAATTTTTTTATCTCGTGGTTCATTAATTATGTTATGGCTTAATTTATTTATTTAAGTTAATCTAGCGTATTTGTTTATTTTTGATTATTCCAAAAGCACTTATTGGAGCAATAGCTTTTTTAAGCTTATTGACCCAATTCAAGGTGCTGAGATGTTTAATTAATTTCCAGAATTGCTTATTTTCGATTTAGCTTATTTACATAGGTCATTTTGTGGTTATTTAATTTTAGCTTATTTGAATAAGTACTTAAGTGAACCAAATTATTTTTCTAAGTACTTTTGGGGCTACTTTTTCTTGTACAATATTTTATCTAGCTTTAATTAGTTTAGGTTAGCCTTGTGTTGTTTGTATTTGAGCATTTATTCATGTTTACGCGTATTTGTTTAATTGCTCGTAACTTTATTTTTTTTGCTACAATTATTTTTCTGCTTTATATATAGTCATATATCATTGCATCTCATGCTTTATTTACTTTATACTATGATTCATGCATTTTTATCTATGATTTGCATTCATGTTTCATCATTCTTTTAGCATCTGTTTGTCTTTGTTGTATGTCTGCTTCTTCACTTCTCAGCCCTCCTTCTATGCTTGGGCCTGTTTAGTTAGAACTTGAGACTTGTTTTTTACAATAAACATAGTGAAAAAGGGTTGATCTGACGTATGACTTTTCACACCCGGATAACCCCTATCCCTGACGTATGACTCGTGATCTTGGGATTATCCTCACTATTGGTTAATAAAAGTTTTCATAATAAACAAGGATGAAAAGGGGTTGATCTGACGTATGACTTTTCACACTCCGAATGGTCCTTATCCCTGACGTATGACTCGCGATCTTGGGACCATTCTCATCCTAAAGCGTTAAAATAAACCAACATTCGGCTTTTTCCTTTTGGAATACTTTCTTAATCAAGTTAAATCAAGATTTTTATAATAAACAAGGATGAAAAGGGGTTGATCTGACGTATGACTTTTCACACCCCGGATGGTTCTTATCCCTGACGTATGACTCGTGATCTTGGGACCATCCTCATCCTAATCAAGCGTTAAAACTAACCTCCACTCACTCAAACTTCTTTTCAGAAAAACATGGATATACGCTTTATCCATTCCTCTGACACATACACAGCTTAAGCCTCTAATTAGAGCATACAAGCGTCGTTGTATCAGCGGAATGCGAAATAAGCAACATCCGTTATTCAACCTTTTTTCAATGGATACACGTTTTATCTACTCCTCTGACACATACACAGCTTAAGCCTCTGATTAGATAGAGCATACAAGCGTCGTTGTGTCAGCGGAATACGAAATAAGCGTTATCCACTAAAATCAACCAACCACACAACATTTTTTACCAGAACTACGTGAGTTTTGAGTTTCCCATTGCACCGGGGAATACGTAGGAGCGGGCTCCTACAACCGTCAAACTCAACTAATAAAAAACCTTTTTTTTAATTTATTTGGAAACGAAGTAGAGATTAGCCCAGTGACAGATTAATTCAATTTAAACCTGCGCAAACAACCCCAAACCACCTAAACGGTTCCCATCGAGTACGATGGATGCGAGGGGTGCTAACACCTTCCTCTCGCATAACCAACTCCCGAACCTAAACCAAGGTTTTCGCGATATTTTCCTTTCCCTTCACGGGATAAATAAACGTCAATGGCGACTTCATTGTATGAAAAATGGAAGTAATTTTCCAGCCCGCTACAAGTAGGTGTAAAAGCCTTTCTGTCTTTAGAGCTAACAACGCCTTCTAAGTCCATATTTTCAAAGTTCACTCCATCTTCTACCAAGTCCCACAGATCACAATCAATCGCCATGATGTGACTGTACATCTTGGTTTTCCAGAATGGATAACCAGTCTCAGTTCCATTGAAAAAGGGAATTTTGTCAGAAGACCTTCTGTCTTTAGAATTAGAATCATAGTCAAATGGAACTTCATTGAGATTCTTCTCAGCAGACATGTTTTTCCTCCCTGAATCTTAACTGTTTCACTGATAGGTGAGAGTTAGGCAACAGCCCAGCTCCTGATACCAATTGAAGGTGGAAAAACACAAGAAGGGGGGGTTGAATTGTGTTTTTAGAATTAAAACTTTTTCGAAATAAAACCAAGTTTGCAGCGGATAAAACACAAAATAAAAGAGGATGCTGAGAGAGAGAAAGAAAGACACAGAATTTATCCTGGTTCCCCTCACAAATCGAGAGTACTCCAGTCCCCTTGTTACTAACAAGAGATTTTCACTATAATCTACTTAAGATTACAAACTGCTCAAGCACACTTGCAAGAGACTTCTCAGATGCTCAAGTTTCACTAAACAAGAGACTTCTCAAATGCTCAAGTTAAACTTAACAAGAGACTTCTCAAACAAACTTAAGAATAAGAATGAATGTTAAGGAACACTTGATATACTATCAGAGGTGTTTACAAAATACAACTCAATTTGTTTAAAGACTTTGAATGACAGATAAAACGATAATGTCAGAATGCTTCAGAGTCTTAAACGTGGTGATAGAACAGTAGTCATTTCTTCCATTTGAGTCTTCTATTTATACTTGGAAGAAGATGATGACCGTTGCAGAGAGCTTTGTGCCAGCTGGAATTTACTCGTACAATTGATAGCTGTATATTGCCTTCTTTGGTAAGGAATTCCAATTCCACTACCTAGCTATTCAATTTATCACTCATCCATTTTGAGTAATAATAGTACAATTGTACAATCCTCAAATACGCTCCACTTATGGATAAGGTTAACGTTGTACCAACGAATATTCCTTCCTGTAGATGTGACAGAGCCTTGAAGTAGTTAGTTCTTCAATCATTGAATCTGATTCTGTCAGTTCTTGAGTGATGTAAATTCTTTTTGCTTCTGATGCTGTTGCCATAGCTTCTTGAGGTCTTTTAGCTTCTGAGTCCTTCAGAGCCTTGTTTTATCCTCAGAGTCACTTTCTTCAGCATTCAAAATTCAAGCTTCTGACGAACAGTGTCGTGCTTTCAGAGCTTGTTTTGACTGGCTTCTCTGCTACTATTCATAGTGCTTCTGAATGAATTTTGACTTGTAATTCTGCACACTAGAATAATCATTAGTAATACCAATTGTAATTTTAATACTTTGTTATCATCAAAACCACTTAAAACATTAGAGGTTCATGTCAGACCCACTTTGTTCCAACATTGTGGACTCCCAATGGGATAATCCATTAGGTTATGATTATGTGAGCTTTATGTCGTGACCGAATCGGTTGTCGGATATGGCAGGCCTCTGAGACATGCTCACCTCAGAGTGTCCTTGTGTTTAAAACGAATAAGATTAATTTTGTGATACACCTTTATTTATGCTTATGTATTATGTTATGTTATGAATTTATGCTATGACTGATTAGGATTCCCCCGGTGTAGTCACCTTAGGAGGGTAGTAGGACTCACTGAGGCTTAGTAGTCTCACCCCACTCCAACAAATTTTTTTCAGATAAACAGGTTGGCTAAGGTATGCTCGTTGGTGTGCTAGTAGCTGTGCTTGGAGGATTTGCATTCGTTTTTGCTTTCCTTTTTCCGTATCTTGTTGTATTTCAATAATCCGTTGTTGTACCGTTGAACTTATGTTTTTGCTTCCGTTGTATCTTAAGCTGTGTTGTACTTAGCACCTGCGTGTGCTTTATTCTCAATGTAATAATAATGTACTCAGTTACCGATTATGATATTTCACTGATATTCTAGATATTTCATGTGGGGTGTTATAGCCAGTGATGCCGATGGCGACGCCACCGTCGTCGGCTACAAACAGAACAATATCAAAGACCGTTAACTACAAATTTCAGTTTATGATGTTTTCAAGAGTCTGACAAGCTTCCAAAAGCCGGCTATCTGAGCTTACACGCGGCCTTCATCACAACGTGAATTGAAACAATAATGGTGTAAAGCGGTTGTTCTTTGGCAAGCATAAAGCAACTTTTTTTTTAGTTACAGCACAGAGGAGATTTGGGAAGAAGAGCTGCAATTAAAAAATTAATATTAAATCACATTTTACATAATTACCCATCACATTCACTTGTGCCCAAAAAGAAATAATTGGGTTGTTTTGCTCCAAAGTAAAAGGTGTACATTGCTATAACACATCTTAGTAAAAATGGGTGGGTGTGTTATAGCATATATATATATATATATATATATATATATATATGTATATATCTATTACTATATATATAAAGAGGATATAAATTTTTGGGATGGCTTTTTCATTATTCCCATATTACCCTTAAAAAAACTACCAACAAAAAAAGTAACAAACTATGTATAAAAAAGATACAAATTTTCGGGATGATTTTTTCGTTATTCTTATTTTGCCCTTCAATAAAACTACCAACAAAAAAAGTAACCACCAATTATGGTTTACTCTTTTTATAACAAGTTTTTATATAACAAAACCAGTTACAACAAATATAGTTTTACAATTTATATACCTCAGTAGAATAGAAAAAATGAATCACACAAACGGGGACGGAACGTGCCCGTTTGGCGGCTAGTATATATAAAGGGGATACAAATTTTTGGGATGACTTTTTTATTATTCCAATTTTACCCTTAAAAAATAACTCCCACATAAAAGTAGATTTTCAGTTTTTTATAGTAAGAAAAAAGGTATTTTTTTCTTCTTAATAACTAACCACAATCAAAAAGGAGGTTACGTAGTTATCGATTAACAAAGTCCAATAAAAAAGAAGTTTAAATAGTTATTTACATATGCACAGTACAGAATATCGATCACACATGAAACAAAAAAAAAAGAATATATCGATTACACAAACGGGCGGCTAGTATATATAAAGAATATATGTTTCATGCTTGAATTCAACATTGTAATTTAAAACTTTTTATACTGGTGAATTTTGGCCACACCCAAAAAACAATCCTATATCCATCCCTGACCACCATCATCTCCATTTGGTTTGGGTGTCTTGAGATAGAGTATTTGAGGAGTGTTTTCTTGAGAACTGAAATCTGAAAATTGAGACATGGGCTTGTTTGATTCATTTCTCAAAAACAGTTTTTTAGTTTTCAATAATTAAAAACAAAAAAACCTTGATTGGTTATCTAATTTTACAAAAGTGTTTTTAAAAACTATTTTCTGCTTTATTGAAAATAATGAACTACAAAAATAAAATACTTTTTTCGATCTAATCACATCTACTGTGATTTTAAAACTGGAAGATTTAAGTATCTAACAATTTACAAATCATGACATATATACTTGTATCCACTATTTATTTTTCCTTCATTCTTGGTATAAATGGTACCAGTTTAAAATGCTATAGTTGTCATAAAATTATATCTAAACCTAAAGAGGAATGGAGAAGAAAGGAGATGAATGAGAGAAGAACATAGCTCTTGTATTATATATTCACCAGTGTGCCTTATATTGTAACACTAGTCCTATTTATAGGACAATATATTGGGTCAACGATATGGGCCAAAACCTAGTGGACATCTACTAATTAGAATAATTTATAACACTCCCCCTTAGATGTCCATCGAGGATATGTCTCATTAAAACCTTACTAGAAAAAAACCCAGTGGAAAAAAATTCTAGTGAAGGAAAAAGAGTACATTCCTTTTACAATATATTTGTTTCTCCCCCTCGGCTTGACAATTATCTCCGAGTCGATCAAGACCAATCCTATGTACTAGTTTTTCGAAAATTCTACTTGGGAGTGACTTTGGAAAGAGGTCTCCGAGATTATCACACGAACGAATTTGTTGAATGCTTATTTCACCATTCTTCTGGAGATCATGGGTGAAAAAGAATTTTGGAGAAATATGTTTTGTTCTGCCTCCTTTAATTTACCCCTCCTTTAATTGAGCAATACATGCAATATTGTCTTCATAAATGATTGTTCTATTCTTTCTTTCGGAAGATAAACCACAATTCTTTTGTATGTGTTGAATCATGGACCTCAACCATACATATTTTCTACTTGCCTCATGTAGTGCTAAAAGTTTCGCATGAATTGATCATATTGTTGTTTCTTTAAGGTATAAATAATATGCTCGACTTTGTTCCAATATCAGCATTGGCTGAATTGACAAAAATAAAATACCACAACATGTATGTATAACTATAGCAAAATATATTAGCATCCTTAATTGAATTAAGATATGGTACTTCAGGACTAATTGTTCATCATTTTCTTTGAGACATGACAAGATCTTTTCATACATCAAATGATGCCACATCCATTTTAGTACACAACAAATTAGATTTGTTCATGTCAAACTATTTTGATACGTACTTTTGCTATATAGTTTTATTGATGCGCAAAATTGTATTATAAATTTACAATTGCAAATAAAATTTGCGCATCAGCATACATCATTTCAAAAATTTCTTTAATCTATAAATTCCAGAAGCTCTTCAGGAGTTCAAATAATATTTATAGCAAATGATTTCTCAATAAATAATTAGTAAAACATATTAGCATTTGATTGTTGTAATATATATTGTAACACAATTTTCAAATAAATTGAGTCTTTTTGTGTTACTAAACTTAATCAAGTAAGAAAATATTTTGATTTCACTTCAGGTGAATATTTCACATTTCACTTGAATACGAAGCTCATATAATTATACCTTTCGGGTATAGACTTCAAGTCCAAAAACCACTATATTGCTTCTTTATATTTTGGTTAACCACGTCCCTTAATTTGGGTTCAATGTTCTCGCACTTATAATATTTAGCGCTACCTCATTTGTCGACAATATTTCAATTTCTTGGTTCCTTGTTTTAACTGGTAGAGATGTAATCGATTGAGATCTCTTTATATCATATATGACAGGTACCTGAACCTCTTCAGGAGGTATAAAAACATTTAGCAATCTCTACTCTTTTCAAGATAGTTTTCCTCACCAACAAGACCATCTTCCTTCTCTATGATTTATTTCTGGAACCAAGTTTGGCATGCCTTAGGCTAATCAAATTTCAATAGAAAAGGACATTTGCAGCATAAAGGAATTTAGAAATCCCTTTTAGGTTAGAGAATGCATATTTTGAACTTCAGGTTCATATTGTTCTGTGCGAGTATTTGAATGCATTCTATACAAATTTTCCAGAGCTGCTTAATTTTTTTCTCTCCCCCTAATGCCGGTAACTAATAACATGATATAAAATATCTAATGGAAAATATTCAAATTTATCACATAATCTCAATTTTCTTGTAGTTTTATCTAACATTTGTTTGTTGGACAATGAAGGACATATAGTTCACATAAAAATTCTTATATGAGTGATATAAGGTTTCTGACCATGAACAAATTATAAAGGGGAGAATTTTAATGATTCATTGGCTTGATGCACATAGATGTTGCTACTAGCAAAGTAACATGTCCAAGTAAGGACCTTTGTTCTCATAATAATTTTCCGGCTATAAATATGAAGCATTTAGCTAAATATATTTCCCAGACCATTCTAAATATAAACATGTGCAACTCGAGATTCAAAATAATGTCACACACCAACTTGCTCAAGGTTGGTGACATTTACTTGGTCATTTAGTCGATGCATCGATAAAGTTATATCATATCCAAGTGGCCCACAAAAATATTAGATTTATGCACATGTATCACATCAAATAATGTGAATTTTAAACCCTTTATTTCGCCTTTTATTATTGGCTTTGAGAACAACATCTGATAATTCATTATATTGAGAAATGTTCATACTCTTCGATTGCATCATAAGACTCAGGATGGTCTAACTGGTCATGCCAATTATATTCGTTTTTCCAAAAGTAGAACTTTGCCATTAAAAAAATGATACTTCAATATTTCAAATAATATTTTCTCACAATTTGAATTCTTAAGGGATTTTCTTATTTTCTCATTTTATCTTCATACTTGAATATGAGAGTTTCTAAATCACACTTGAATTTTCAATATTCTTCCCCTCAAGTGTGATTTCCACCACATCATAGATCTCTGCCGGAGAATCACCATATAATTTCGTTTACACTATTATGTCCTTCTGGGACAATTTAATCATGCTTTAATAAAAGGATCACAACTTAGATTAAATATTAACTTCAGGAAATATCTCAATTGTGCATATAATTCATCAACTAATTTATAATCAATAATGGTTGTAGAATAATGCACAGGATATTGTATCTAATTTTACAAAGATAATAACATCAATTGATTGAAAAGATAAATAAATAAATCATGTTCTATGTTCATAATGTTCTAGTGCATTTCAATGTTTGCACACTCTTTCTTTTAGAACTATTTATGAATCTTCTTGATTCATAGCTATATTGTATCATACTATGGTTCTCCTGGACTTATAGTTTATTTGTATTGTATAATCAACAACTATCACTATCACATGCCATAAATAATAGTAAAAAATTACTAGCCCATAAATAATAATTAAGGAAAACAAAATCAGTTTCTTGTATTTACAAGAATAATAATTGATCATTACAATAATATTATCAACAAATTAAATGCATTAGTAACGTTTTGAATATTTGACACATTATGGTACCAGAAAAAAATAGCATATTATGAATATTAAATGCTAAAATGTGCACATGAATAGTGAATGGCATAGAATAAGTAACGCACAAAAATTCGTGTATGACTATATGTTTAAATAGGCCTAAATAATAGATAGTTTTGTTATAAGATGCCATCATATTAGGTAACTTAGATTAAAAAATAGCACATGTGTTTGACCATGTAAATAACCAAGTCAGAGACTGTTAGTTTCAAAATACCATAATACAAGTGATATTTAGGTTGGTATCCGTTAAAAAAAATTGCACATGTGTTCCCTTTTTTTGTTTGAAAATGCCTTAATATTAGGTAAGTTGGTATCCCCTTTGTTTTTAACGTTATTACCTCATGCTGAAAAAACAAATGTTGCAATTTATGATACAGGCTCTCTATGAAATTTATTTAGTAATGGAAAAACAAAAGCTTATCATCATTATTGAGTTCTTCAAGAACTACATATATTAATATCAATTTACAATCCTTCGAGGATGTAAAAATATTGAATTCGTCTTAGAATTCATAAAGAGAAAAAAATAGATTTTTTTTTAAAGTTCTTCAAGAACTATATAATAAATTTAAACATCATAAATTCATTTCTATGTGCGATCCATCAGAGATGCATGATAATTGAAATTCTTCAAGAATTCATAATAAATGGTGATACTTTGTATGTTCATCAGGAACTAAAATTAGTGAATTCTTCCGGAATTCGTGATGGAAAATTGAGTTTTCTAAATTCTTCGGGAATTAAGTTTATTGAATTCTTCGAGAACTCATAAATTATTTTTAAGTTCTTCCGGAACTAATATTATCAAATTCTTCGGGAATTTCTAAATTAAATTTATATGTTATTCAGGAATTATATAATATAATAAAAGTATTGTTTGCAATCCTTCAAGGACGCATAAATATATTTCTTCCGGAATATATATGAAACAAATGAATTAAACAAAATAAAAGGTAACAGTGATGTAACATCCCAACTCCTAAATTGTCTAGCTAATTTTAATTAGAGAATGTCTAATAAAATTAGAATCAATTAAAGGTGGTTAGTTAATTAAATCAAGGGATTTAAGTGTAATGTGTGTAAATTAGTAATTACAATTAAACCTAAATTACACAATTGGTACCTTAATCCTACTCTTAAGATTGATTAGCTTTAAGATTTGAAATATCTCCCTCCCTCTTGTGACTCACAATCCCACTCAAGCCTACACCTCATCCTAAGCAATGTGTCACCATTCCACTTAGATGCTAACCACTCCCACTACATGCAAAGACAACTCTCCAATTCATTTTACTCACTTCAGAAAATCAGCATCATACTCTCCCTCCCCTCCCTCATTCACGAGCCAACAACAACAACAATAAGTTCCAAACTCCTCATTTTTCCTTTTCACATGAACTTGTCATTTTCTCACCATAAACAATTCACTAAATAAACCCTAACCATCAGAGATTCCCTCACATGCATCCTCACACAGAGACTCAGCTCTGAAACCCCTCAATCTCACCTTTCCAAGCTCACCAAACCACAAAGCAACAACAACCTCATTCTCACCATTTTCTCAACCAATAAGGAAGCATGCAAAACCAAACCAGAACAAATTCTCCACTGTATAGACCTCAGAAACTCCACTATAAATACCCCTTAATCTCAGCTGAATCATTCACCAATCCATCTCCCAATTCTTAGAGCAAAGTAAAGGTTTCAAGGGTCAAAGTTTCAAATTCTGGTCTGGAGTTCGTGGGGCTTTGTGGGAGGTTGCAGTAGCTGTTAGAAGAGCCCAGAAGCAAGGATAAAGCTTCTTCTCCAGGTGGGTTCTTAGGCTAGGTAGTTTAGTTTCCCCAATTTTACAAAATTGCATGATAACTTAGGATTTAAGAAAAATGTTGTGTGAGGGGAATTAACTCCCAAATTTCCCTCCATTCTATCTTATATTATATGTTTTATGTTTCTGCACTATCTTAAATGAGGAATGTAGGTGAAACCATTGGAAATTTATGATTTTCGCAAAATAGGGGCCATTCTGCATGAACTCGCCATGGCGGATTGCTGGCGAGCATTCATGGCGAACAGTGGGTTCTGGGCTGAAGAACTTCGCCATGGCGGGCAATTACTCGCCAGGCGAGTTGTTTAGGTCAGAACCTGGATTTCGCCATGGCGGACCGGCATTTCTCCGTAGCGAGATTGTACAGAAATGACCTGTAAACCTGCCATGGCGAGCAGGTAACTCGCCACGGCGAGCTTACACAGAACAACCTGCAACTTTTTAATTTCAATTTGTTTTCAACGCTCGTTTTATTTCCTCATCTGAGATAGATAATTTGTAGAAATGTGACTGATATAATGTTAAATAGAATGTTAATCACAGATGATCTTAGGGTATAACTTAGAAATAATTAAGTTGTATGTTCTCCGGGTTTTGGGATAATTATGGTAGAATGTTCAATACTAGTAACAGTCACTTAGGAAGCGATGCTGAATTGTCGCATATGAATTCTCCCAATGGGATTATTGTTTACTGTGAAATTTGGTAAACAACGCTAGTTTGATTATTACAAGAGAGACCAACTAGTAAATCTCAGGACATAGTGCTTTTGTTTATATTTTCAAAGTAAATGATATTCATTATTGTTCTTATGTTCACAAAGTATTGTTTTGTTTTATGTGTTACTTGAAATACAAGAAAGAATGTTTATTCTAGTGAATAAACAGAATGGAAGAAAGAGTCGAAATAAAGATTAATTGGGGATAGAGATAAAAGAACTGTAAATTTTCATTCAAATGTAAATGTTTACAGGAAAAGAAATGGTACACAGAACATACATTTTCCCTTTCGAACTCGTTTCTCTCGTTAGCATGGGTACTTTGAGTTTTATAAGGATTTTGTATAATGATTGTGACCCCTATTTCGATCACAGAACTAAACTATTTATAGACACTAATTCCTAACTGCTAATAACGCCTAAATAACTACAGAGAGGACGCGTGTCTTTGACACGTATTTTGAATTTGAATCCTTTCTTATCTTCTGAATTAGCCGTTGTATCCATCGAAGTCGAAATGATAACTCTTTTCTTTGAATATTTCGCTAAGTCCACAATTTAATCTTGCACTACTGGGTGCTTCGACCCTACTGACACTTCGACCAAATCGAAAGGACCCTGAAGAATACGCAATTTTAAAGAGAAATGTTCAATAATAGAACATTTATTATATGTTCCTGCATGACTGATCATTAAGTTCATTGGCTCTGAAAACCAAATATATTTAATGACTTTTAAAATAATTATATATTTAAACATAATTATTTTAATTATCCATTTGGAACATATTTTTTACTTAGTAAAAAATATGGGCTAACAAATTGCCCCCAAATGCCTGTTTCGATCAAGTGGTCGAACGAGAAAGGAAAAGGCATTTTAAGCCACGTGCTTGACACTGTTACCAATAACGGCGCTTATGTCACATTCAGGAGTAACTGTCACCTTGATTCCCACAATCCATCATTGTTCCTAGGTTTTAGCATAGTGGATGACGTGGCAATGTACAACTTCATAGCTTTATTCCTACTAGGAGGCATTAGAACTGGAGGCTTTATTAAATATTCTTTGATGTCATCAAAAGCCTTTTGATGCTCTTCGTTCCATTTGAATGGATCATCTTTCTTGAGTCGAAGTAGTGGTGAGAAAGCTTGAGCTTTTCCACTTAGATTCGAAATGAATCTTCTCAAGAAGTTGATTTTTCCCAACAGAGATTGAAGTTGTTTTTTGGTCGAAGGAGGCTTTGTCTCTAAGATAGCCTTTGTCTTGTTTTGGTTTATTTCGATGCCTTTTTTATGCACCACAAAACCAAGGAAATCTCCTGCATGCACACAAAAAGCACATTTTAATGGATTCATTTTTAATCCATGTTTCCTCATTCTTTCAAAAGATTGCCTAAGATATAGCAAATGGCTATCTTCAGAAGAGGATTTAATGATGATATCATCAATGTAAACTTGCATGAATGTATCTATAAAATCATGAAACATGGAATTCATTGCCCTTTGATAAGTGGCACCAGCATTTTTTAAGCCAAAGGGCATAACAACCCACTCATAGGTGCCTAAAGCACCAGGGCATCTAAATGCTGTTTTAGATACATCCTCCTCAGCAATAAATATTTGGTTATAACCAGAATAACCATCTAACATGCTCAAGAACTCGAAGCCTGCTGCTGAATCTACTAACATTTCTGCCACAGGCATGGCATACTCATCTTTAGGTGTAGCATTATTTAAGTCCCTAAAATCTATGCATACTCTAAGTGTACCATTCTTTTTAATAACAGGAACTATATTTGCTAACCATTTTACATACCTGGCAGCTCTGATGAATTTACTCTTCAGCAGCCTTTCGATCTCTTCTTTGATCTTGGACATGATTTCTGGTGCAAACCTTCTTGGCAATTGTTTCACTGGTTTTTTACCTGCCTTGATTGGTAGCTTTAGTTCGACCTCTACTGAGTCCAGGCATTTCATTATAATCCCAAGCAAAACAATCACTAAATTCCTTGAGAAGTAGTACAAATTTTCCTTTCAAATCAAGACTAATATTAGCACTAATGTATGTTGGCCTTTTTACTGAGCCATTTCCAATGTCAATTTCCTCCAAAGGGTCTTGGGCATGCATCTTAGGAGTTTCATTCAGTGGATCCTTTTCGAATCCCAAGGGTTCTTCATCATAGATGCAATCAAGCCTTTGTGCTTGTGGCATAGAAATGCCATCACTTTCGACCTTGGCTTCTGTAGCCATATTTTGATGAACATCAGCTTCCAAAGCCGTATTTAACTTAGTTTCGGCCATATAAGCTGTAATCCTGGCCCATGCACTAGACTCAGTCATCGTAATCTTCATAAACATTCCACCCAGATGGTGGTACAACTTCATCTTCTGAGGACACAGCATTTATTTCCTCTCTTTCCCATATAAAGCCTTGGGTTGGGTGGAGTTTCACAGAATGAATCACATTATCAGAGGGTGTGAAAGCATTCTCTCTATCATAACATGGCGCAATGTTCGCAAAATTCTTGTCAAAGGTTTGATGATTTATGGTATCTACCTCTGACATATAGAAACTCTGATCAGCTTCTATATTTTCAACGCAGCCATCCTCCCTCCAAAGTATCAACTTCTAGTGAAGGGTCGAAGGAACAACTCCAACTCCATGAATCCACTCTCTCCCTAACAAAAAGTTGAAATTTGCCTTAGATTCAACCACTAGGAACAGAGTTGGTCGAACTATGCTGCCCACAGCAGCATCCACTTGGATTGCCCCCCTTGAATGTCCTGTTTTGCCTTCATAATTGGACAAAACAATGTTATGGGCTGACAAATCACAGTCATATTTGCCAATCTTGGGTAACATAGATAGAGGCATTAGATTCACAGCAGCTCCTCCATCTATCAGCACTTTGTTAACTCCAACTCCTTCAACTTTTGCTCTGATGAAGAGGGGTTTGAGATGATTTTTCATGCCTAAGTCTGGCCTTTCGAATGTAGCCTGTTGCTCTTCGATACAGCCATTGTTCATGACATAATAGCATATTGCCTTAGGATCAGCCATTTCTAACTGGTCGAAATCAGTTTCGAGCTCAGTTACTTCTGATTGAACATCATATTCTGATGGTAATATGGAAACCACACATATTACATCAAAATCTGGCTCAGAGTCCAGCAGATCATCATCTTCCATTTTGTTTTCTTCTATAGGGGGAAGGATCCTTTCTTTTGCTGGCCTTCTAGCCACTTCTTTATATTGGCTTGTTTGAAGATTAGTTGCAGCCAATTTCTTCTGGCGTTGGAATCTACGCCATTGAGTCCTTGTCATTGGATGTTTACCCTTATAATTATTCCTGTAAGAGTATTTGTTAACATCCTCTGAGTAGCTTAGTTTGGTGCCACTAGAGCCACCAACTTCCATTGCACCTTTGTTGAATTTTATGGTTCCTTGGTGCATCCCGCGTTCCACAGGGATCGAACCAGAAGGAAGGAAAGTGGGCCTTCGATCAGCTTGGACCCTATTATTTGGTCGAGTTAGAATGCCCTTTCCTTTATCATGTGGCTGTTTTGGGTTTGCCCCCTGCCTATTTGCCATTGGTTGGAACTTCATAAGGCCTGCAGTAGCCTCTTTATCACAAACAGCACTGCAACGAGCACAAAGCATCACTCCTTTGTTCTCTAGCTTGCATCTGTTCAGAAAGTCAATCAAATCCTCTTCAGCTCGAGGATATACCACCTTCATTTTTTCAAAGTATTCCTCTTCAGGGATTTTCTCCACTTGCACCTCTGTATCCTCCATGGCTTCGACCATCATGATAGCATGTGGTTCAGCATATAGGGTATCAGCATTCTGTGAAGACTCTGGATCTGCCTTTGTGGCTTTGGGTTTTTCACCAAATTTAAGTCTTCCTTCGTTCAAAGCTTTTTGAACCAAGTCCCTGAAAAGTACACATTGTGAGGTTCTATGTCCAAGAAAATTATGATATTTACAATAACCTTTTTTCTTTCTCATATCTAATAGTGGTATTTTAACACCTTTTGGAACCACTATTTGGCCATCAGTAACCAACAAATCAAAGATTTCATCACATTTTGTTATATCAAAAGTATAAGTCTTTGAAACATATTTATCATTTTTTGGTTCAACAGGGTTTTTCCCATTTGAAGGTTTTAAAAGTTTACAAGTGTAAGGGGGACCAGGTTTTAATTCTGCTAGGTCTACTTCCCCTTGTTCAACATCCTCATAGGAGATATCATATTCTTGGTCGCTATCATGTGTTTCCACATAAGCAACTTTTTCTTTTTTATGATACTTAGAATTTCTAGCCTTTTCTGCTTTCAAGCGTTCGACCTGTCGAACCCTATCAGCCAATTGGGCCATATCTCTTAGATGCTGAGTATCTAACTTCTTTCGGATCGAATAATCTAGGCCACCAGCAGCCATTTCGACCAATTCATGTTCAGGCACCTGAGTAAAACATCTAGCCTTAAGTAAGCGGAATCTATTCAAATAATCATCCACAGACTCAGGAGTTTTGCGCCTAACACTTGCTAATTCTTTGAGACTTATTTTAGATTGTACCATGTAAAATTGCTCATGGAAAACCCTCTCCAATTGATTCCAATTGAAAATTGAATGTGGAGGAAGGGTAGTAAACCATGTAAAAGCATTTTTTGTTAGAGAATTTGGAAAATACTTCATTCTTAAATTCTCATTATTTGCTAAATCTCCTGCCTCAGTTAAGTATCTTGCTATGTGTTCAACAGTGGATTCACTAGTATCACCTGCAAATTTAGTAAACTTTGGGATCTTCCAACCCCTTGGTAGTTCTGCTTGAAGCACATATTCTGACAAGGCAGAGACAAAATGAGGCCTATGCATGCCTATGTTTAAACCATTTTGTGCCAGGATGGTTTCGACCAAATTGGCTATGTTATTTTGCCCAGCAAAGTTATTATTCTGGACATTTCTCACTACATCATCAGCATTTTGGTTCCTATTTACCAACACAATTCCAGGATTTTGCTCGACCTGGGGCAAAGCTTGTTGCTGTGCCTGAATTTGCACTTGTGGTTCGACCACTGGCACTGGCTGTTGGATTTGGTTTAAAGGGTTTACAACATTATTTGGTGCAGGCATAATGGCATTATTTGGTGCTTGTGCAATTTGCAAGGGCACCACATTTTGAATTTGGGGAACTGGTTGATTAGGGACTTGAGGAGCCCCAAAGAAATCAGCAATTCTTCCCATTTGATTAGCCAACAATTGGTAACTTTGGTTTGTATTTTGAATTAATGGGTTAAATACTGTACCAATTTGTTGTGTTAACATATTGACCATATCATGATTACTTTCATCCATTTGTTGCCTTAAAGCATTCAAGACATTGTTGGTTAAAGAGGGGTTAATGTTTCAAGTAGCAGAACCAGAAACTATCTGATTATTAGGGACAAATACGCCTGGTGCTGACTCTGTAAATAATGATGCACTTGTTTGCAAACCTTGCATCATGCTGGTAGGCATACCATATGGGTAGTTCCTACTTGTGCCTTGACCCACATATTGGGAAAAGGGTAATGAGAAAGTAGAGGAACTAGCGCCACCCCCATTAACATTTGACCTATTTGGAGAGAAATTCCCTCCATAGCATGGGAAAGAGTCAAGATAGGTTCTGTAGTGGTCGAAGGTACCACTGTAGACGTTGGCATTGTCATTGTGGCACTTACCACAGACGATGTTGGGGCAGAAACTGTTGCCCCACTAGCGTTGGGCACAATCTCACTGATTACAGGAGAGATTATGGCCTCAGAAACGCTCGAAGCGGTTGATGCATTCGAACCGTTATTATTATTGTTTCCGTTTGGGTTTTCCATATTTTGTCTTAGGTTACTTCTGGGTGGTGGTCTAACCATTTCAGGGAGTGATTTCCCGTTCCTCAAAAGCATACACTACACACAAAACTTTTGGAAACAATTCAAAAAATGCAGAACAAATTAACTACACAAACTTTGAAGAAATTTAAACACAAAGCACACAGTCCCACTGGGCGTGCCAATTTGTTTACTGTGAAATTTGGTAAACAACGCTAGTTTGATTATTACAAGAGAGACCAACTAGTAAATCTCGGGACATAGTGCTTTTGTTTATATTTTCAAAGTAAATGATATTCATTATTGTTCTTATGTTCACAAAGTATTGTTTTGTTTTATGTGTTACTTGAAATACAAGAAAGAATGTTTATTCTAGTGAATAAACAGAATGGAAGAAAGAGTCGAAATAAAGATTAATTGGGGATAGAGATAAAAGAACTGTAAATTTGCATTCAAATGTAAATGTTTACAGGAAAAGAAATGGTACACAGAACATACATTTTCCCTTTCGAACTCGTTTCTCTCGTTAGCATGGGTACTTTGAGTTTTATAAGGATTTTGTATAATGATTGTGACCCCTATTTCGATCACAGAACTAAACTATTTATAGACACTAATTCCTAATTGCTAATAACGCCTAAATAACTACAGAGAGGACGCGTGTCTTTGACACATATTTTGAATTTGAATCATTTCTTATCTTCTGAATTAGCCGTTGTATCCATCGAAGTCGAAATGATAACTCTTTTCTTTGAATATTTCGCTAAGTCCACAATTTAATCTTGCACTACTGGGTGCTTCGACCCTACTGACACTTCGACCAAATCGAAAGGACCCTGAAGAATACGCAATTTTAAAGAGAAATGTTCAATAATAGAACATTTATTATATGTTCCTGCATGACTGATCATTAAATTCATTGGCTCTGAAAACCAAATATATTTAATGACTTTTAAAATAATTATATATTTAAACATAATTATTTTAATTATCCATTTGGAACATATTTTTTACTTAGTAAAAAATATGGGCTAATAATTATTCATCAGGTTATGTATTGTGAGTTGTATGCCGTGATCGGATCGATCGACGGACAAGGCGGGCCTCTGAGATATGCTCACCTCGGAGAATCCTTGCGGTTAAAATGAATAAGAGTTAATTTCTGTGATACACCTTTATTTTCTGCTTTATGTTATGAATATGATTATGTTAGCATGATATGACTGTTTAGGTTCCCCGGTGTAGTCACCTCTAGGAGGGTAGTAGGACTCACTGAGGCTTAGTAGTCTCACCCCACTCCAAACAATTTTTTTCAGATAAGCAGGTTGGCTAAGGTATGCTGGTTGGTGTGCTCGTGGCTCATGCTTGAGGATTGCATCTTTATTCATGCTTTCTAGTTTCTTTTCCGTTGTTGCATTTCTAATAATATTTTGTTGTATCGTTGAATCTCTATTTTGCTTCCGTTGTTTTCAGCATCTGTGTTGTACTTAGCACCTGCGTGTGCTTGAACTTTCAATTGTAATAATAATGTACTCAGTACCAATAATAATATCCAGCGTTTTATTCTAGATATAGACGTGGGGTGTTATAAGTGATGCAACATGTATTAAGGTATAGTATTGATTATTCCTTAGTAACAAACACTGACGCAATAAAGTGAAATGAAAAAAAAAAGAGACTATATACATACCTTTGAAATGGTAACGTGTCACTTTGAAATTATTAATCGGTTAAAGATTCGTGCTGATAACGTGTCATTAAATTATATCTAAACCTAAAGAGGAATGGAGAAGAAAGGAGATGAATGAGAGAAGAGCATAGCTCTTGTATTATATATTCACCAGTGTGCCTTACATTGTAACACTAGTCCTATTTATAGGACAATATATTGGGCCAACGATATGGGCCAAAACCTAGTGGACATCTACTAAATAGAATAATTGATAACAATAGTAATATATTTTCTTGCATATATATATATGGACCATGACCCGAGTTTTCTGATATTTCTTCATCATTGCATTCACAAGTGTCCAACAAAAATGTGTTTCGAAAATCTTTGCCTATTGGACCTGGTAATGTTCTTAAGCACCTCGGGAAGCCCACATAGAAGAGAGAAAAGTTCTCCAATAAATTTCGATATATCTAATAATAAGGAAATATATGTAGAATGTAATGAGAATGGCGAAGAATATGATGTTCCAGATAATAATTTAGGTATGTCTTACATCATATAATACTTTAATTTTTAAATGCTATATTAATATATTACCTTGCTTATATATATGGACCGTGACCCTGAGTTATCTGATAGCAATTACTTAATAGCATGTGCCCAACAAATCTTAGAATTTAGATAGACTCTTAAACACCTTAGAATTTGGGTTAAGCCT
Organism: Trifolium repens; assembly: GCA_030408175.1. Taxonomy (NCBI): domain Eukaryota; kingdom Viridiplantae; phylum Streptophyta; class Magnoliopsida; order Fabales; family Fabaceae; genus Trifolium; species Trifolium repens. The sequence goes on from CP125842.1 coordinate 28,253,742, forward strand.
AACAAAACTAAAATTTTAAAAGTAAAACTTAGCCTAACAAAATTATCTATATAAATATAAAAAATAAAAAATGATTAAATAGAAAAAATTGATATTTTGTTTTCTCTTTTTCTCCACACTAAACACACACACACTCATTATATTAGAGTGATCTCGATTTTTCTCATAAAAAATCTATTATTTAAAGAAAAAGAAAGAAAGAACCCAATAAAAAAAATTAGAAACACTTCAACTTGATTCATAATATTTTTTTTAAAACGAAAAATAGTGGAAGCAAAGTGCTATCCACTCCAAAATATATTAAAAAGATGCAAGAGAGTAATTACAATGGAGGGGATATAGACCAAAACTCCATTAAGAAGAACAAAATCTAAAGCTCGGTATCCCATTTTTGTTCCTATCCAGACATTCACTAATAAACAAAGGGGGATCATTCCAAAATACAAAAGATGAAAGGGATACAATATGATTAGCAGAAGATCAGCAATTTGATTCCCTTCCCTGTAGATGTGAGTAATAACACAATGCATTAATTTGACTGATCATGAACATAGCATTTCTCCATCTGTTTCTTATTTGCCAAACAACCAGATTACTAGGTTGATTGAAAGCTAACACAACCAATGATGAATCTGTTTCAATCCAAATCTGAGACAAGTTATTTTGATAGGCAATTTCAATAACTCTCATAGCCCCACAAAGTTCAGCAACATAAGAAGCGTTAATTCCCAATGGTTCAGCAAAAGCATAGATGAAATTTGCATCATGATTCCTAAAAATTCCACCACATGAAGCAATGCTTGGATTACCATTTGAAGCTCCATCAATATTACATTTGTACCAACCCAAGAGTGGAGGTTGCCAACATACTTCTCTAAAAACATGAACCTTAGGATGATGAATGGAAATTCTAAAAAATTTTAGAAAAGAAAAGTCCTTGATGGCATTGGAAGAGTGTTTACTAGTGTTGTTACCTGACTAGGAAGTGTTTTCTATGAGCATGGACAAAGCAGACCTCCAAGATAATAATGTGTTGTTGTACCTTGCCTGATTTCTAACATGCCAAATGGTGTTTACAAGATTGATGATGGCAGCTGTCATAGTAACTTTGCTCTGGGAAGACTAATTCAAATCACACAACTTCCACATATCATCCATGGAAGTGAATTGAAGAGTCATATTCAAACAACCAGCCAACCATGACTATAACTTGATAGCAAAATAACATTCAAAGAAAATGTGAAAAGATGTTTCAACATGACAGTTGCACAAATTACACATTGATGGGATTGCACAGCCTCTATAGTCTATACATTAAATTCTCATATGTTGGCATTTTTCGATGCATCAATCTCCACACCATAAGAGATTTTGAGGGAGGTATAGTCGGATTCCAAATCAACTTTGCCCAAAGTAAGTCTTGAAACTGCTGCATTTTGAAACAATAGGCTTGCTTGAGCTCCAAGTCACTCGTGTCTGTGTGCTTCCAAAGAAACTTATCAGAGGATTGATCCAAGGGAATGGTAACAGAAGACACAATTGAACTCAAATTGTTGAACATTAGAGACAATTGTGGTGGCAAATTCCACTGGCCATGTTGAATGTAATCACTAGCAGTAGAATGAAGAGACTGACCAATATGAGGATTAATCCAAGTTTCGATTTGGTCGGGTGTCGGTTTATATGGATTACGGGTTGGTCGGTTCGGTTTATTCGGGTGAGCACATTGATTAAAAAAAGACACACATATAGAATAATAAAATAACTTGTCAGTGAACACCATCTAGAGATTAGATCAACAATCACTGCAAGAAAACCACATTTTACTGACGAACATCCTCTAAATATTAGTGACGACTTGAGTCGTCTATAACTTAGTGACGGCTACGGCCGTCAGTAAGTAATGAAAATCCGTCACAAAATTAGAGAAACAATATATTTTCAGCCAAAATTCGTCACAAAGTAAACATTTATTGACGGCTGAAGTCGTCAGGAAATATTGACGGATTTAGTGACGGCTAATGCCGTCACAAAATGATGACCACGTCAAAAAAATAATAATAGCCATTCTGCAGCACAATCTTGGGCAGAGTGAAGAACTTATTGACGGCTCAGACCGTCAGTAACGAGTCAGATTCATTCATTGCAAAACGCTCCCCTCTTAACTTTGCAACGGTAACATACATTTTACACTAATATATTTTCATTCATTCTTCTCATTTCATTTACACAACACATTTCTCTTAAAATTTCTCCTACATCTCTCTAAAATTTCTCAAACATCTTTCTATAAATCTTCATCATATATAATATTTTTGCTCTTCTTTAAAGTTTTGATTCTTAATAAAATGTAAATGTTTTCTACTACTTGATCTTTTTTTATGTTAATATTTGGATGATATTGTATATTTATATTAATTGTTACTTTTTAAATTTTAATGTAGAAAATATAGATTTGTTCATCTTGCTGCTGTTGGGAGTTGAATATATTGACATTGCTTGACATAACTAGTAAGTATAAGTTTATTTTGTTAAGTTTAATTGTATTATTTTATAAGTCAGAAACTTTTTTATTTTTATTTATTTTCGTCCAAAAAAAATATTTTATTTTATATTTTTTGAACTGTTTTTTTTTCATCAAAAAATATATTGGTATTTTAATATTTATTTTTATATGTCTGAAACTATTTTTTTGTTAATTTTGATTTAGATATTGCTGTTTGATTCGAAGGTTGATTCATCGGTTGGTATTATTTGGAGTTTAGTCTTGTAAACTTGAAGTCAGACACTACTCTGCATACCAAGTAAGTAATATAATTTAGATTAAGAAATATTTGTATATAAATTAAAATGTGTTTGCTGCTGTTTTTATTTTTTTTAATTTGAATTAAAAATTAAAACTTTATATGTCATGTAGTTAAAACTTTGTATGTAATATAAACTTTGTATGTCACATAGTTAAAACTTTGCATGTCACATAGTTAAAACTTTGTATGTCATATAGTTAAAACTTTATAAGTTTTTTTACACTGATTTTTTAAAACTTTGGTGCTTTTTTTTTTATATTTTTTAAACTACTAGTAAATTATTTTCGAAATGAAATTATTTATATGATAATTAAACAAGTATATGATAATAGTTAGTAAACTACCATATTTATTACTAAACTACCATATTGTTAAAAAAAAAAATCCATATTGTAAAAAAAATATCTAGTGAATAATTTAAAATTTTTTTGTAGGTTTTGAAGATATTTTTTTAAAAAATACCATATTGTAAAAAAAATACCATATTTAAAAAAAATACCATATTGTAAAAAAAATATCACTACAAGAAATATGATTTTTTGCAACAACTTTTTTTGTTAAAAGTTGTTATAAGTCGCTGGCAAAACTATAGTTAGTTTTGCCAGCGACCTGTAACAAAAAAAGTTGTTGGCAAAAATCATATTTCTTGTAGTGTATCTAGTGAATTATTTAAAAAAACATGTTAGTAAATTATTTATTTTAATTTTCGAAGATATTTACTTGTAGGTTTTTTATTTAAATAAATTCTCATAATAATTTTAATTACTTGTTAGTTGTTTTTACCCATTGTTTGTTGTCGTAGACCCGACAACCCGTATAAACCTGTCCGATACACCCAACTTAACCTCAGTTAGAATGGGTTCGATCGGTTACGATATTTTTGTCTACCCCTGGAGAGAAAAGAAGAACAAAACAAAAGAGAAAGATGGAAGTGAATGATATAAAAAATATTTGAAACTAATAAAGATAGGAAACAAAATTATAATTATTTTTATTGCTTTGCTGTGATAGATAAAATGGTACTCTATAGTGTTTATTAACTCTTTTTGATGAACTTAGATTTTATTTTATTTTTGTGGTACACCTTTGGTTTATTGAGAAAGGGGGTTTTGGTAATTTAGAATTCAATTGTAAGGTTAGAAAAGTCTCTGATCAAGAATTGTTTTCATTAAGAATTCAACTTGAGTTCTCCCAAATAATCTATTATGAATGAAATTCATTTACAGTAAAAAAAAAAGTTCATTAACCAGTTAAGTCTAATATCTTAGTTTGATGTACTTAAAATTTTAGAATGTTTCTTTAAAGTTATACAAACAAATTTGGTTCCAAAGAAAATATGGTTTTATTGGTTTTCTTTAGTGACTTGTATTCATCTTAAAAATAAAATTCTAATCAATAACAGTGCTTTGGATGGTCTTCATATATGGTATGGACTCCGATTTTGACGGTGCTTTGGATGGTCTCCATGAAACAATTCCTAGTTTTGATTTGAGCAATTTTACTAGGAAGGACATCGTCCCCCCTAAAGCCCAACATGTTTTGGCGCGTGCTTTGTTTGGTAAAATTGTTCAGGACATGGAAGTTAAGTTTAATTTGACCGCAAGACAGAAAGCAGTTTTTGGGTGTTTGCAAGCAGCACATGCTCAGGATTTTCTTCTTGCTATTCCTATTGATGGGTTAGACCAGCATATGTCACCAGTAGAGTATCGCACTATTCTTAAATATCGCCTCATGATCCCTTTATTCCATATTGATGAAGTTTGTCCTGTTTGTCGTAAGGCGTGCTTGGATAACTTTAGGGAGCACGCCGTGCATTGTAGAGAGCTTTCAGGCTTCAAATATAGGCACGACTTTGTCCGTGATGTTCTTTTTGATATTTAGGCGCGCAGGAGTATCTGTAAAAAAGGAGGCGCCTGTGAACTTTTTGACCGACCCACAGGAAGAAAGATCGACTCTGAGACCAGCGGATGTTATGGTGTATGGATGGGTAGGCGGGAAGCATGCATGTGTGGATTTGACTGGAGTTTCGCCGCTTGTGGGATTGGGGACCCGGACTTTTATTGCAGGACATGCAGCCCTGAAAGCTGCTTCGTGCAAAGTTGTCAAACATGAGAAAGCATGTTCTGACAATCAACATGCTTTCATACCATTTGCATTCGACACTTTTGGTTTCCTAGCACCAGAGGCTGTGAGTCTTCTGCATAGAATTCAAAATATTATGAATAGTAATATCGTGTCTCCTAGAACTATAAATGTTGTATTTAAGAGAATTGAATTTGCTATTCAAAAAGGGGTAGCGGCGCAACTTGTCCCCCGTTTATCTCTGAGTCATATGTAATTATTTTATTTTTATTATGATATATAAAAGAATTCCATCAATAACATATTTAAAATAAAATAAAAATGCAACCATGGTCAGCCATGTTCTCTTGAAAATCACATGATGCTGCCACTAAACTGTATATAAGAAAGAACTCACGACAAAATGAGAAATAAAAAATCTGCCGCCATATTTGTTTTTCAACAATTGACTAGTCAACACTCATAAATGACAACATTAATTAGAATAATGCATTTTTGATGACCACTAAACCCAACAAAAACACACAATCATTCCAAATAAATGACACAACAAATACAATACCCATCAAACACACAATCATCATTAATGAAAAAAAAAAAAACACACACACAATCATCATGCATGTTTCATTTTTTGTAGATAATTTATATTTTGAACATTGCCAGCAAATATTTTAGAAAATATCCGACAAATCTAAAATTTGAGTACTCTATTTTTTATGTCATGTGCAAAGGATTATGTTGCCCTTGCACAAAGTAGGCCCTGCAAGGCAAATAAGTTTGTAGATGATTTAGCCTTAATAGATTGTAAGAAAGTTTTATTTGATGATATATGAACATTATCCTGCTAAAATTAGTTTATATTTGCATAATATAATGCCTACTATTCTCCATTGTAGTTTGTCTCTTTCTCAGCTTTGTAGTTTGTCTCTTTCTCAGCTTTGATCCACTTGTATTAAAAAAAAATCATGTTAAATATTGCTCCCAGACACTAGAGTCACTAGAGTGCTCTCGGGTACTAATTAAGATACTAAAATAAATAACTTTTACATTAAAAATAGTGTTCTTTATATTTCTAAAAGGTTAATTACATAAGTTTTAAAAATATTTTATCACATTTGGTTTATTAACTAGCATTTTTCTAAAAAAAAAAAGTGAGATGTGTAAGTAAGGTAAATGGTCAATATTGAATGAAGCGGTCATAAAATAATACTTCATTTGTAACGCTTTATAAGCAAAAATACATTTTTTAGATTAATTGTATATTTAATGTATCTGATTTATAATATAAACTAAATTCATTGAATTTACAATTAATTTAGAAAGAATATTTTTGCTTATAAAGTGTTACGAAGGGATTTCTATATATGCTATTTGAGGATAAGGATTTTTTTAAATCACTACATGTGGTTAAACACTAATTAATTAATCTAAACCAACGGTAATGAAGAAAATAGCAATTAACTTATATTTATTTTTAGCAAAACAAATATCCTCCTCCCATAGAGTGAATTGATAAATAAATAATCACTTACACTCAATTTCACTTTCTCAACAATCACAATTCAAAATGCCAAAAATTGATTTCAACGTTTTTCTGTTACTACTTTCTCTTCTACCCATTACCATCATTGTTACTCATATCGATGCCGCCGTTCAACCTTTTCCTCATCACGACATTCCTTATCTCAATCGGAGTAGTTTCCCGCCAGATTTTATTTTTGGAACTGCTTCTTCTGCGTTTCAGGTTTGATCCATTTTTCAATTTTCTTGTTATTGATTTTAATTTTGTTGTTATTAGATTCAATGTAATGCATTGTGCAATGTAGAACCATAGTTTGGACTTAGGAGATTCAATTTTGTGTGCTGATTGCTGAATTTCATGTAATTTGAATATTTTTTTGTAGTATGAAGGTGCAGCAAGAAAAGATGGAAAAGGACCTAGTATTTGGGATACCTTTGCTCATAAATACCCAGGTTGTTATTAATTGATCCATTTTTTATTTGTGTTGTTATATCGGTTTGCAATAATATTAAGTTTTTCTAATAGTAATCAAATTTATAATAATGTCTACGAGGCATGGCTCAACTGTCAATGCCGATATTGTTAGGCTGGACACTTTTATCCTGGTTCAATCACGGGACATTGCAATTGTGTGCGAGCTACACATCAATAATCATGCGCTTTCTGTGAAGCTATATATTGTAGTGTTTGGTCAACTGTATGTTTGACCCTAGTTCACCGTGAAAACAAATGGATACTAAGCATATTTTTGCTTTCACGGTGGTAAGCTCACAGATGCGTTGTGAATAGGAAGCTACAAGAGGTAGTTTTGACTTGGATGTGTGGTGAATTAGATGGCAAAGGCGGAACAAAATGCACAAGTTAACTTCAAGAGTCAACTTTTGAATCACTTAAAGTTCCTTTCTAGAAGTACCCTTTGACTTAGATGCTAGTAGTTCTCTTTGTCTTTATGTATGTGAGATCCTGCAAGTTCCTTTCAATGATGTACATAGTGCTACAATGATGGTCAAGGGTCACCTTTAGCATAAGTAGATTCTGAATGCCCTGTTATTGCCTGCTTTACGTTTAAATTGAATGATGTACATAGTGCTACAATGATGTTCAAGGGTCACCTTTAGCATAAGTAGATTCTGAATGCCTTGTTATTGCTAGCTTTATGTTTAAATTGAATTTCCTAGTTACATGACATGTTAAGATTCCTCATATTTATGAATAAAATGGCATGCAGAAAAAATAAAAGATAGGAGTACTGGAGATGTAGCTGACGACTCATATAATCGGTACAAGGTATGATCCAAATTGTTGTTTTGCAAACGTATATAAGAGAAATGTGACATATATTTAGAGTTCTGATAGACTGGTTTACTTATTTTAGGATGATATTGGAATCATGAAGTATATGAACATGGATGCTTATAGATTCTCCATTTCTTGGTCTAGAGTGCTACCAAGTAAGTCATACTTTTGTTAGTATTCCTCCATGTATATTGGGGATATATAGTAATCATTATAAATTTCCTATCAACTATTTGCAGAAGGAAAGCTTAGTGGAGGCGTAAACCATGAGGGAATAAAATACTACAACAACCTCATCAACGAACTATTGGCTAATGGTCAAGATTCATCAATTTTTATTTAGTTATTTTCATATCCGTGTGGCTGTTAATCATAAATAATCATTGTCAATAATGCAGGTTTGCAACCATATGTGACCATTTTCCATTGGGACCTTCCCCAGGCCTTAGAGGATGAGTATCGTGGTTTTCTAAGCCCTCACATTGTGTGAGTGACACAAATTTTCAATCTAGAGCTATTTTTGCATGACTTAGTCATTTAAGGAAACTTTGCAATAATTCTAATTAATTATTAACATGTGTAATTGCAGGGATGATTTTAGGGACTATGCTGAACTTTGCTACAAGGAATTCGGTGATAGGGTGAAACATTGGATTACTTTGAATGAACCAAGGAGTGTGAGTAAGAATGGCTATGCAACTGGAAGGTTTGCACCAGGTCGATGTTCAGATTGGTTAAAAATGAATTGCACAGGCGGTGATTCTGGGACAGAACCATATTTGACTTCGCACTATCAACTTCTTGCTCATGCTGCTGCTGCAAAACTTTACAAGACCAAGTATCAGGTCACGTTCTCTATATTATTCAATTGTACAAGACCAAGTGTTAACTCATTCATTGGAGCTGTTGTAAACTAAATAACCAATTTTTTTCTTTTAAAAAAATGCAGGCATCTCAAAAGGGTTTATTAGGGATTACTTTAAATGCTGATTGGTATGTTCCGGTCTCTAAAGAGAAATCAGATGTTGATGCTGCACAACGAGCCCTCGACTTCATGTTTGGATGGTAAAGATTAAACTTAACTATTCATAGCTCAACACTAACAGAGGAATTATATTAATTTTGAAAATATGATCATATACCTCTAATTATATTAATTCTAAAGTTGAATGAAACACCATTATAAATCATATTTTCATAATTATTTAATGGTTTATCATTCAACTTTTATGAAAACTGTGCACCAACTACATCATATACATGTGCAGTTATGTAATCTAATAATGACTGTTAAGCATTCCCCAATATTTCCACTGTTAATGGATATAAAACAAGATTGACGTGCTGGTGCTCTATATGTCTTCTCGGGAACCTATAGAAATTTGAAAGAAAACTTCATATGATTTTAGAGAAAAGTATTTCATTACTTTGATTGTATCTGCACTTTGCATTTTACATTAGGTATATGGATCCACTCACAAAAGGCGAGTATCCAAAAAGCATGCAATCTATGGTGGGAAAGCGGCTTCCAAAGTTCTCCCGAGAAGAATCAGAACAACTTAAGGGGTCCTTCGATTTTCTGGGGCTAAACTATTATTCATCCTTTTATGCTGCTAATGCACCTCACCTACGCGGGGCTAAACCAGCCCAACAAACTGATGCTCTTGTTAATGTTACAAGTAATTATCAGCTAATTATATGCTTGCACCAGTTAAATTGGTTCTAATGAATCGTCAAACAGAATTGTAAGAAAACTAACTTTACCTAATCTCCTGAACTTCATATCTGAGCATGGTTTATTATTTTTTAATGACAGATCAACATGATGGAAAGCCCCTTGGTCCAATGGTATGTATTTCATCATTTCATTGGCAGCTAACTTACATATCAATGCTTTTCATTTGTAGTTTTTGTGCTCCAAAAGATTAAAATATAAAGATAGCTTTATATAAAATTATATGCAGGCTGCATCCAGCTGGTTGTGCATTTATCCACAAGGATTTCGACAACTGTTGCTTTTCATCAAGAAGCAGTACAACAACCCAGTAATTTACATTACTGAAAATGGTAATACATCTATTTTACTTACTGCAATGTTGAAAGATTATAGGTGAACTGTAATATTGTCGTTGATAGTTTAAGCATACTGCAATGTTGATTATCCGAATGAAAATCTGACGAAACCAATTGATAGGTTATGATGAGTACAACGATCCAACACTGTCACTTGAAGAATCCCTTATAGATACTTACAGAATTGATTACTTTTATCGTCATCTTTATTATCTTCAAACTGCAATCAAGTAAGTAATGCTTTATTATAAGAGTCTCTATGCTCCTACTTATTTATTTGTAGGTTTTATACATATTGATTCACAGTAGTTTTATACTTTTGTTCTTATGCATATTTTCTACCCTTTCTTTTTACATTCACCTTTTACGAGAAAACGGGAAGGCGACTTCTTTCTCTTTTTAAGTGTAAAAAGGAATGTATAGAAAATTTGAACAGGGGTAACAAACAAAACTACAATGAATGGTTTGTTTCATATGCTTCTCTCAGCACCCTTCTTTTATCCTGAGTTTCATGTTAAAGGGTTGTTTTATTTTTGTTTGTTTCTTGTTTGCTTCACATGAATTTTTTTACTTGAAGGGTGTGTTTTTGGGTAAATTAATTCCTTTTCTTTTATTGACCTGTGTGCATAAAAGGGATGGTGTGAATGTAAAGGGATATTTTGCATGGTCATTGTTGGATAACATGGAATGGGACTCTGGCTACACTGTGCGATTCGGACTTGTCTTTGTAGATTTTAAAGACGGCGTGAAAAGATACCTAAAACTCTCGGCACATTGGTTCAAGGATTTCCTCAAAAAATCTTGTTAATGAACTTTGGATTAGAAAAAAGTGATATGAAACTCACTCATCTATAGGTCATTGTAAATAAAAAAATTATTAATAAAAAGAAGTCAGATTTAGTAAAGAACTTCGTATTCACCCTCTTTTACCCCCAACGAAATTCTAGATGTTGCACTGTTTGAACATGCATAAGAGTGTGTGAGACTGACCTGTGTGCATTGAATTAAATTGATTCTGTAGCACTTATTTGTAATCCATTCCCATTTCCATATTTGTATTTGTATTTATATTTTGAATTTGTTTTATGATCTTTTGTAACTGCATAATGCATATATGCTTTTTATAAACACTTTTAACATCAATGAGTTAAGTTATATACTTTTGAGCCACAAGTTTTTAATTCATATTACTAACAAAACTGTCCCTTTCTTTTATTACTAATATAGTATTAACGTAACAACACAAGTTTTTTATAAGTTATTCAATGCCAGACGTAAACGGTAAATGACAATCATGTCATTCTCCAACAATATTCTCATTTTTATATGCAAGTAATTTGTTTTTTATTCACCTTTTACTAAGGACATTAACAGAGAATAGAGAGAAAATATATTATTTATTACAATTTGCTCTCTACAATTGTAAGAGCGAATCAACATAATCTTCCATATTCTCAGAATTGATACATAATCTTCCACATCATTAGTATTCTAAAAAATCTACAGAATTACAAAATGTTTACCAGGTTTGTCTTTATCTCTTGATTTTGTCATCAATTACAACCCTGATAGTATTTCTGTATATACTAACAGAGTAGGGGTGGACATCGGTCGGTTATGGGTGGCTTCGGGCTCTAAATATCAAATCCATCCTAATCCGTGGGTGATAATCTAAAGTCCAATTTCACCCAATTAAGCTATCGGTTTCGGCGGGTTTTGATTAAGCGGATGAAATGGTTGGATTCATTCGGTTTGGGCTATCCATGGATCAACATTGAATTTTTGGCCCAACAATTATTTTCAAAATGTTTAAAAATAGAAAAAACAAAGTTGGCAATTTGGCATAAACTTTTGTAGTTAATAATTGTTCCTGATAGAACACTAGGGGGTGTATGTTTGCTAAGTGCTATGATTATGCAATGGTATGAGGTTATGATATTGCTTAGGTTTCAAATTGCATTTTGGGGTTGTATTTATAGAGCCAAGGGATAGCTCCAGCTCAGCCCACGATTCCTCTAGAGAGTGGGATGTTTAACGGTTATATTTCCCTCCACGATCCCTGGTGAGGGAGAGTGGGGGGGTCTATTTGGCGCCACTCCTCCTAACCGCTATTTGCACACGTGATTTGCGTGTGGAGCTTAGCTTCAGTGGGCGATCGTGGGTCACATGGGAAGCACGTGTTGGAGCAGGCCTCTGGCGAAATGGGCCTGATAACAGGCGAATTGGGCCGAAATGGATCGGGGCCTGTATTGATTGGGCCTAAATTATTTTGACCGGTACAATAATGATATAAAGAAATTAATTAGGCATATATTCTTGCTAAAACAAACAAGACTAAGTTGCGCTTATAAAAAAAATGACTAAGTTGCTTAGAAAAACCTAAATGCATAGATCATTCATGATTCATCCATGTAATTAATTGGCTTAAAATAGCCTAAATATTATGCGATCATTCCTGATTCATTCAACTATATTTTGCGTATTGAGCTTTAATTTTGAGCCAAACATTAAGTCCAATAAGCCACAAACGTTAACATACAAAAGTTTCAACCCATGAAAAAATATATATATGGAGTAGAAAAATAATAATAGTAATAATAATAGTGGGTATTATTATTATTATTATAAATAAATAGAGGATATGAGATCGGTCGGAATTGGATTTCATTGGGTTTGAAAACTCAATCCGGGCCCGTCCGTCTCAATCCATTCAAATCTAATTTTATTCACCCGTTTAACCCGTGACCCGACCCACTACCACCCAACGCTCAATTTTTTTATCGGTTTTGTCGGATTCGGATCGGTTCGGAAAATCTTGTCCACCCCTATAACAGAGAGATAAATATCTTTAATATTTTTTCAATTTTACAAATCCTTTTAAAATATTGTTGATACAATTTAGGCACCTTTCATTATTTATGTACCAAATTGGATATTCTCTTTTGAAAGCACAACATGCAGGCTCATTTTAGGGTGGGAAAGCTTGGTAGGTCTCCCACCATGCACAAGTATTATTAACCACCAGATTGTGAGATTCTATGGATTTTATGATGCATCACCAACACCTAATCCTTTTACATTATTTTTTTCTTTTTTTGTTGTCTCTATTAGCTGCATCACAAGCACCATATTTCTCTTCATCAATTATTCATTTTATATTTTGCAAAATATGTTCTTCTTCTTCAATTATTCATTGCTCTTATAGATTCAGTCAATTTTTATTTGGCAAAAGCCATAGGTTTGCCCCTCGCGACCATAATCTATTACTATAAATCACCAATGTTGTGAAATCACCATTTTTAGAAAAATGGGCATGAACTCAGAAAAGAGGAGGACAATTTTATAAAATCCAAATAATGAACCAAATAGAGTAAAATTAAATTTTCGCTGATCAAATGAGTTCCGGTGTTGTCTCGAAAAGTTTACGAGAAAAAAACTCTAAAAGTTTTTGAGAAAAAATACTTGAAATATTTTCGAGAAAAAATTCCGAAAAAGTTTCCGAGAAAAATTCTCGAAAAGTTTACGAGAAAAATACTCGAAAAGTTTACGAGAAAAATTAGTCGAAATATTTTCGAGAAAAAAGTTCCGAAAAAATTCTCGAAAAGTTTAAGCGAAAAAATACTCTAAAAGTTTACAAGAAAAATACTCTAAAAGTTTTTGAGAAAAAATACTTGAAATGTTTTTGAGAAAAAAATTCTGAAAAAGTTTCGGAAAAGTTTCCGAGAAAAATTGTCGAAAAGTTTACGTGAAAAAATACTCGAAAAGTTTTCGAGAAAAAAGTTCCGAAAAAGTTTCGGAGAAAAAATTCTCGAAAAGTTCTCGAGAAAAAATACTCGAAAAGTTTTCGAGAAAAATACTCAAAAAGTTGACGAGAATAAATTTTCAAAATTTATTTGATATTTTCGAGAATTAAAGAATAGGGGGTTGGGCCTAAAAAAAACAAAAACAAATCTGCTCAAGTGAGGCTTAATATTTTAGGGCTTAACATGGGGCCTAAAAATAGGGTCTTTTAATATTGGGCTTTTTTTTATAGCTATAGTTATCATGCTGCTAATAGAGACAACAAAAAGAGAGAAAAATAATGTAAAAGGATTAGGTGTTGGTGATGCATCATAAAACCCATAGAATCTCACAATCTGATGGTTAATAATACTTGTGCATGGTGGGAGACCTACCAAGCTTTCCGACCGTAGACTGAACCCAACATGCATACTCCAAAGGAGTGGGTACACAAACATACTACAATTTTCAATTCTCTCTCTCTCTCTCTCTCTCTCTCTCTCTCTCTCTCTCTCATGTCTTGTCTCTTCTGATATACAAGTCCTAGTTTTCCTATATATCCCTTTCATCTTGAAAAATAATCAAGTTCCATATATATTCATTTTCTTCAATAACTGTAATTGTAATTGAGCAGAATCACAATTTCAGAAGGGCATGGCATTCAATGGCTTCTTATATCTCCTCTACCTTGGTGTCTTGATTCTTAATATTAGCTCCTCTGTTCTAATAATGGCTGCAGCTGTTACTCCTACTACACTTGTTGACCGTACTTCTCTAAACCGTAGTAGTTTTCCCAAAGGTTTCATTTTTGGTACAGCATCCTCCTCTTACCAGGTGAGTTTTGTTGCATTCTGTGTGTTATTGTACATTTGGAGAGTGGAGACAGATTTTTACAACACATTTAAAGTCTGCTTTAGGAAAAACAAGCTTAATCAATCAAAATTTTCGAACAAAAATAAAATTATAGAGACCAAAGATTTAGGGATGGAATGAATACTATAGAGTATGTATGGGTATATGGGTCTTGAAGCTTAAGAATTGGAGGTTAATTTGTAAGGTATGATTTTTTTTGTGTTGATAATTTAGTATGAAGGTGCTGCAAATGAAGGTGGAAGAGGAGAAAGTATTTGGGATAACTATACTCATAAAAATCCAGGTATAGCTCTCTTTTCTTTATTTCTTACTTTATAGGGAATAATAATAACTTGAATGAGAATAAAGGTTGTTCATTTACATGTTTTGTTTTTTTTTTGTTTTGAAACGGTCCAATGCTTTTTTTTTACGCAAGCAAACTTAAGACATTTCATTAATAGTAATAGTAGTAATACAAGTAGGAATAACATCAAAAGTATTGCGAGAAGCATGGGATAAAGCCGCTCGTGCTAGAGCATGAGCGCTACCGTTTGCTTGTCGCCTCGTAAACACAACTACAAAAGTTATTATGATTTTGAAGTACATTCTTGCAATCAAGGGTAATAGAGCCATATTCCGATCAATTTATTTTGTTGGTGTTGACATCATCTACCACCATTTTACAATCAAGTTCAATGATCACATCTTGATAGCCTTTATGTTCAATCCATTGAAGGCCCAGCAAGAGGCCTCAAGCTTCAGCTTCAGCTTCAGCAACTGTCATGACAGCTCGCTGCACATTGGTCATGGCACTGATAAATTGTCCATTCTCATCGCGCAAACAAGCTCCCATACTCACCTTCCCATCAGCTGTAGACATTGCCGCATCAATGTTGCATTTAACATAACCACGACGAGGAGCAGTCCACCTTGCTGTACTGATTTGCTTCTGTTCTGGTGCGGTATCAGCTCTTTGTCTCGCCATATGCCATGCGCATAACACACCCTGGGCACGATGCACTACCTGGTCCGGTGACTCATCCTTATTCTCCCAAAGCTTCAAGTTCCTCTTCTTCCATATACTCCAAGAAGTCATTGCAAAATTAACAAAGTTGAGAGGAATTCAATTCTTTCCAAAGTTTAATGAACACTTCTTGAAAGCTATCAGCATGGGCCATGTTCCATTAGCTTTTCAAGGGCTGGCCACAAATTAATTTTCCTCCAAATTGGACAGTGTCTGCACAACATAGAAAGATATGCCAATTGTACTCGGTATAAGATTGATAAACAACACAATTTTCTTGACAATCAACTCCCTTACTACCCGTCAAAAAAAACTCCCTCACTAGATAATCTTTGTCTATTCGGCAAACAATTCCTTCCTAGGTGCCACATGAAATGTTTGACTTTCGGAGGAATAGGGAGGTTCCACAATTTGTTCCAATCTCCTTCCCCCTTCCAATCATCTCTATTTATTAAAACATCCACACAAACTCATATGCACTTTTAACCGAGTAAAGCCCTGTCTTATCAAACCTCCATATAATATCATCTTTTCTAGTTATGTTCACAAGTGGTATCTTCATAATTTCTTCAGCATCTCTCACATTAAAGTTGCTTCGGATGACAGCTTCATTCCAAACTCCCTGTTGTATGTCAATTAACGCATGAACCTTTGCATTAGCTAAGCCTTGAATTGTTGGGGTTGCTATAATAGGATTAAGTTCATTCCTGAGCCAAAGAGTACATTAGATATTGACGAAAAGAAACAGAAGCATCATCAATCAATATATTTAATTATGTAAAAAAATATATATTTAATTTGATAATAGCACCTACTGTAGCTACTGAAAGTAGCCTTTTTACTTTTCTCGACGTAGTAATTGCCTAACTGGTGTAACTTCATACAGAAAAAATATTGGATAGAAGCAATGGAGATGTAGCTGTTGATCAGTATCATCGATATAAGGTACATTCAATAAGATATCAAATTGTTACAGCATTCTCTTGATCTTGTAAATTTTACTTCATTGTTTCTTTTTTTACTTTTGTATAGGGTAATTTTTGTATGTCAAAATCCATCGACCATTATTACTTTTGTATAATCTTGCATGAAATGGAATTCGACATAGCTCAAACATGATATCAATAATCTATATGTTTGAGTTAAACGTCAATCATAGATTTTACCTTTTGTAACTCTAATATTTTGTTTGGAATTTCTTGTCTAGTATATGTGTTAACCATTTTTACATCTTAATAGGATGATGTTGCAATCATGAAGTATATGAATACAGATGCATACAGATTCTCCATCTCTTGGCCAAGGATATTGCCAAGTAATAGCAAATGTTGAATTTTGTCACATCCTTAAAGAGTTTCATCTAGTTGAATCTTTCATTTACATCAATTAATTAACTGCTCTTACAAATATGCAGAAGGAAAAGTAAGTGCAGGTATAAACAAAGAAGGAATCAAATATTACAACAACCTGATCAATGAGTTACTTAATAACGGTAATGCATAATTATACATACTTCACAAGTATGTCATATTTCATGACGTTCATAATAATAATAACAATAATATCAACTTTATGGAATTATTGAACCAGGTCTGATACCATTTGTGACTCTTTTCCATTGGGATCTTCCCCAAGCCTTACAAGACGAGTACAATGGCTTCTTGAGCCCCGATATTATGTAAGTCCTATGGCACAAATGTTCATTCAAACAATACTAAAATTATGGCTGCTTATATAAATTGAATTTTTTATAAGAAGTGTTTGATGGCTGCTTATATAAATTGAGTTTTTAACAAGCAGTGTTAATTTCTTTGTGCATGATCCATGATAATGCATTATGACGTCGTTTGATACATGTAATCGACCCCATGTGGTGATGTAAGGTTTGATTGTTGATGATTTGTTGTTGATTTTCTATGTGCAGAAATGATTTTCGGGACTACGCCGATATATGCTTTAAGGAATTTGGAGACAGAGTGAAGCATTGGATTACTCTTAATGAGCCACACTCTTATAGTATGGGTACCGAGCCCTACATGGCCTCACACTACCAACTCCTTGCTCATGCTGCGGCTGTCAAAATTTATAGAACCAATTATCAGGTACCCCACCAAAGAACCATTAATTAACCTTATATTTTTTCTTTCTATGCAAGTTACAATTATTAGTAATAGAAATCTTATATTTGTTATGATTGTCGAAAAATTAATATTACTTGAATTAATGGAAGCAGGCTTCTCAAAAAGGCTCAATAGGCATCACCTTAAATTGTCACTGGTTTTTGCCATTCTCAAATGACACATTAGATCATCAAGCTGCCCAGCGCGCTCTTGATTTCATGTTTGGATGGTAATGGCTATATTCTACAACTCTACTTGTTAAATAGATATATACATTGCAATTTCGGCCATAATGTCAAGGTTTTATTGACCTATGCAACTGTAATGCCGCATTTGTCCACAAAATCATGTATCACGACATAATTGCTAGTTGACCGTAATTTAAAATCTTCGTTAATGTATGTTTATGTTATGCTTCAAACTTCTTAATAGATTTGTTTGCAGGTTTATGCAGCCACTGACAACAGGAGAGTATCCACAAAGCATGGTGTCTTTTGTTGGAAATCGTTTACCGAAGTTCACTAAAGAGCAATCCAAGATGCTTATTGGCACATTTGATTTTATTGGAATCAATTACTATACATCCAACTATGCTGCCAATATACCATATTCAAATAATGACACAAGCAAACCTACCTATTTCAAAGATTCTCATGTCAATTTCACAAGTAAGAACACTTTGATCACAACTCCTGATGAAACATTACACATTATATATACATACTTTTTTTTTAAAGTAGAAACTAATCATTTTAAGAGTTATATAAGGTGAAAATCCATTAATTGATTAAATTGAAGTAACCTTAAACCATTGATTGAAAAAATCAATCTGTGATATATCCCTTGGATTTTTTATTTCATTATAACAAGATAATTATTTGTTTGATGTAACATATTGTGTGCTATGACTTTTGACAGCTGAACGTAACGGGATACCAATTGGACCAAGGGTGAGTAAGACTATTGTCGTTGATATATGAATGTGTGTACGCGCACGTGTATTGACATTTATACAATCAGATACTTCGTTTCTATGATTTATTTGTTTTATGAATAACTAAGAAACGACATTTATGTACAGGCTGCTTCACCTTGGCTATTTGTTTATCCAAGAGGGATTCAGGAACTACTATTGTACACAAAGACAAAGTATAACAATCCTTTGATTTACATAACAGAAAATGGTAATACTTTAATTAAGTTCATTTGATGTTTCTATATATATTTATATCAACCTTTTATATATTAAATCTACGTAATTTTCATTCTTAAGAGTGAAGACTCATAATCCTCTCTAACTCTGAATAGATTGTTCAATTATTCATTTTCTTCCTAATCAAATCAACTTCCTAGTAAACTAAAGTTTTGAAATTTGAATAATTAAATTATAGGTATGGATGAGATCAATGATCCAACGCTATCACTTGAAGAATCGCTTAAGGATACTTACAGAATTGATTACTATTATCGTCATCTTTATTATATTTCATCTGCAATCAAGTAAGTGGCACCTTCTCTTAACTTAAATCAGAACCAATTATATTACTTTCACACTCTAATTGTTGTTTTTTGTGTGAAGGCATGGTGTGAAAATAGAAGGATATTTTGCATGGTCACTTTTGGACAACTTTGAATGGATGGCCGGATTCACCAGGCGTTTTGGAATTAACTTTGTTGATTACAAAGATAATCTTAAAAGACACCATAAGCACTCTGCTCATTGGTTTAGGAATTTTCTTAAAAAACAGTAGATTAACAGCTTGATGTCATGAGGATTTCTTTTCTACATAAATGACAAGGCCAGCCTAAAACATTTCGAAGCTCAAGACGAATTTAAAGTCGAGCTACCTACTTGTAAGGAAATATATTTATATTATATAAAAATTAATACTCCCTCTGTCCCAAAATAAATGACATGTTTGACCACTGACACGTTTGGCAATGCACAACTTTAATCGTTAATATCTCTAATTATATATTATTAAAAATTATAAAAATGGTATATTTTAAAAGTACTCGTCGAGACAAATCAAACATCTCATATGTTAATATTTGCATGTATATATTAGTAGAATCATAAGGTCAAAGCAGGTCAAATGAATAGTATACTAAGTAAAAAAAAAAGTCATTTAAAATGGGACGGTGGGAGTAATTTATATTATCATCAATGATTTGAGGTCTTGCGTGGTAAAAACATTGGAAAAATAAATCATATTTTCATATTCATTTGTGTGCTCAATCAATGTGGAGTGGCTAAAACACAAACAACTTGAATACAATTAATTAACAACATAAAGTTTGATAATTAAGCAAAGCAACTTCTAAATGTTTTTTTACTTAAAAACTAGTTTTTTTATCTTCGTCTTTTGTATGCAATTTGGCTTAAACACATGTACTATGGTGGCTTTGTAGGCAGCAACCGTAGATCTCTCAATATGCTCTAAGGCCCCTCAAATTTCCAAAGCATATTAAGAGGGCTAAAGAGAATGCACCCTACACTTCAGCGATAAAATATAGAAATGTCATTAGCCAAACCAAATTCTAAAGGGCTTGCATTGAACCTGTTATCAATGCATTGAACCTGTTAGAAAAAATAGAATGAATGCGGAGAGTTGGTCTGGGGGATGTAATGAACCTGTTAGAAGAGGGGGATGTTAATATGAACCATGAGTAATTAAGTGAGGTGTATATATAGAGAATTAGGTTAAGATAGAAAGAGTTAGAAAGAGAAAATAATAACTTAAGGAATAAAATAGAAAGAGTTAGAGAGAAGACAGCAAGAGGATTAGAGAGTTTAAGGAGTTGAAAGTAATTAAAGACAAAATCTGATCGCAACTGCAGCATGAGAAAGAAGTTGGTAGTTAGTGCACAGTCAAATATGGTTCTCTCCTCGAATCACCAGGTTCAATTCAGTTTTAACAAATCTGAACATCGACCTAGTAACTTTCCATATGCATAAGCATAGCATTCAGAGAAGACACCAACTCGGGAAGAAAGTTGCCCCTGGACACTAAATATTTCTCTTTTATATTTAAGACTAGAGCTACTAATTTATATTATTTATTGCAAATAAAAAATAAATTCACACGGCAAAGACCACAGTGCCCACAATTGCATCCACAACTGCAAGTATGCTATTCCAATTAGTGAGTGGGAAAAGGGGAGACAAGCAACTGAGCAAGTAGTACTCAATGATATGGAGTGCTCCAGGTTTGCACTATGGTAGCCTATAGGCAGCAACTGCACTTCAGAGATGAAAAACAGGAAATGTCATTGAGCCAGGCCAAACTCCAAAGGGCTAGCATTGAGCCAAGTTCTCATGTGGTACATGCACAAAACTGCCCATTAAATGATTGATTACGAGCAGGAATGGTCGGAAGTAACAATAGCACAATGATTTTGGACCACCAAAAGATCACATAGATTTTTGATTCGCCTGTTATCCCATCATTTAAGTGTAATGATCAATCTAAGAAAAGAAGAATAATATCACCGCTATGTAGGACTTGAACCTGCTTTGGAGACCCGCGTTCTACCGAACTGAACTAAAAGAGGAGGAGTAAGGAGAGCTTTGCTAAATCTGAACTTTTATTTGACAATTCTTTTATTTCAGAGTTCTACATATGAGTGAATTTCACGTCACTTTTTTCTAATCCTAAGTTCATTTGATTAAACAACATACTTTTCTTAGAACCATGCTGACTACATATGTCTAAGATTTTTTGAGGAAACTCTTGAACCAATGCGCCGAGAGTTTTGGGTGTCTTTTCAAGTTGTTTTTAAAATCCACAAAGACGAGTCCGAATCGCAAGCTAAAGCCGGATTCCCATTCCATGTTATCCAACAATGACCATGCAAAATATCCCTTTACATTCACACCATCCCTGTTATACATTAAGGTCAATATTAGCAAAAGAACTATGTATTATGTATAAAACCTACAAATCAATAACTAGGCGATTAGAGGCTCTTCTGAATAACGATTATTTACCTGATTGCTGTTTCAAGATAATAAAGATGACGGTAATAGTAATCAATTCTGTAAGTATCTAAAAGGGATTCTTGAAGTGACAGTGTTGGATCGTTGAACTCATCACGACCTACCAATTGATTTTGTTGGACATTCATTAGTTTCATTAATATTACAGTATTATTTTGCATATAATTTCATAGAAAATAACAAGTATTACCATTTTCAGTAATGTAAATTACAGGGTTGTTGTAGTGATTCTTGACGTAAAGCAAAAGTTTTCGAAATCCTAGTGGATAAATGCATAACCAACTTGAAGCAGCCTGCATATAATTTATAAATAAATCTATCATTATATATTAGAAATAATCTTTTGGAGCTCAAAATTTACAAATGAAATACATACCATTGGACCAAGGGGCTTGCCATTATGTTCAACTGTCATTGAAAAACAATAAACTAGGGTTAGATATAAAGTTCAAAGTGTGTATAATTACTTTTGTTTTCAATTATGTAACGCAATTAATTAGAACTGAATTATTTAGCACAAGCATATAATTAACTTGATAATTACATGTAGCATTAATAAGAGAATCAGTTTGTATGGCTGGTATGGCATTCGGTATGTGAGGTGCTTTAGCAGCATAATAGGATGAGTAATAGTTTAGGCCCAGAAAATCGAAAGACCCTTTAAGTTTCTTGGATTCTTCTTTTGAGAACTTTGGTAGCCGTTTTCCGACCAATGATCGCATGCTTTTCGGATAGCTTCCTTTTGTGAGTGGATGCATAAACCTACAGCAGAATGGCACATAGTAAATCATCCATAATGTGATTGGTTCAGAGTCTTCTTACTAAGTAAAATGATCATATTTTAAAAAGTTAATATAATTTATCTGTTAGTGTTGAGCTATGAATAGTTAAGTTTAATCTTTACCATCCAAACATGAAGTCTAGGCCTCGCTTTGCGGCATCAACATCTGCTTTCTCTTTAGATGCTGGCTCAAACCAGTGAGAGACTAAGGTAATCCCTATTATACCGTTTTGAGATGCCTGCAAGCATTTTGGTTCTATAATTAGGAACAACTCGAATATAACACACTAATATAACACGAATATTTTGGTTCTACTTTCAGGATATAAAATTCAGTGCCGAATTTGAATAACATTTTTCTTTTAAAGACAGAGAACCTGATATTTGGTCTTGTACAGTCTTGCTGCAGCAGCATGAGCAAGAAGTTGGTAGTGCGCACTCAAATATGGTTCTCTCCCAGAATCACCTCCTGTGCAATTCAGTTTTAACCAATCCGAACATCGACCTGGTGCAAATTTTCCATATGCATAAGCATTCATGCTCACACTCCATGGTTCATTCAAAGTGATCCAATGTTTCACCCTATCACCAAATTCCTTGAAGCAAAGTTCAGCATAGTCCCTAAAATCGTCGCTGCAAGCACGTGAATTATGTTAATCGATTAACTATATTAAATGCAACCTTTCCCTAAACAATCATACAGATATAGCTCTAGATGGAAAATTGGTGTCACTCACACAATGTTACGGCTTAAAAAACCGCCATACTCGTCCTCTAAGGCTTGCGGAACGTCCCAATGGAAAATTGTCACATATGGTTGCATACCTGCATCATTCTCAATGATTATTTATGATTAACAACCATATGGATATGATTCTAGTACAATTTGAAAACACAAATTAGTAAATATTAATGAATCTTTACCATTAGCCAATACTTCGTTAATGAGGTTGTTGTAGTAGTTTATTCCCTCGCGATTTACACCTCCACTAAGCTTTCCTTCTGCAAATAGTTTATAAGAAATTTATAACGGTTACAATAAATCACGAATATCCAGGGAGGAATAAAATCGAAAAATATGACTTACTCGGAAGAACTCTAGACCAAGAAATGGAGAATCTATAAGCATCCAAATTCATATCCTTCATGATTCCAATATCTTCCTAAAATAAATAGAACAGTCTATCATGACTCTAACTATATTTTACATCTATATTTTATATACATCTGCAAAACTTCAATTTGGACCATACCTTGTACCGATGATATGCGTCGTCAGCTACATCTCCATTTGCTCTATCTCTTATTTTTTCTGCAAGCCATTTCATTAATAAATATGAGAAATCTATACATAAGTAAAAGTGACTTATGCTAAAAGTGACTCTTGAACATGATTCTAGTATTAAGGCACTAAAAATAAAATGAATGGAACTTGCAGGAACTCGCACACATAAAGATATAGGACCTACACCGAATCCACCAAGAGTGTTCCATTTATTCAAGCAAAGAGGACACTAGACATCTAGGTCAGTTCATGGTTTCAAATTGCAAATTGCATCATGTGGCGGTGTGACCTCAATTTTGCAGTTGCAACAATGTCTGCAACTGCATCAGCTCACAATTGCAGTGTAATTTAGATTGTAAATCACAGTAAAGACTGCATCGCAACGTAGTAGGTGCAACAGCCGCATCACATCGCATCAAGCCATAACTGATTATGTATTGATCACACAATTTCATTTTCTTTAATCTTTCTTTTTCTTTATATCAAGATTTAAATGACATTTTAAAGGATTGGAGATATTAAAGTGATGAAGAGTTAATAATGAGATATATATTCGATTTTAAAGTTATAACTTATAAGTAATACTAACTCCGGTCCTAACCATAAGAAAAATTTGGGTCAACAAAATTTGATTATCTAGTTCAAAATTTGGAGTAAATACACCAACATTTGTTGACTCAATTTTTTTTATTTTTTTTTATATTTAAGACTAGAGCTATATTTATTGCAAATAAAAAATAAATTCACACGACAAAGACTGCAGTTCCCACAACTGCAATTTAAAACTATGGCTCAAATAAACCGGGCATGATAAAATGTTTGCCCCAAATGAACAAACGTGATACTCTGTAGCCAAGGACACTGATTTCATTACAAATATGCTGAAAGTGACCCTTGAATGTTTACTAGTACATGAGTTTTCAAAAACAAAAACATGATTTTAATATTTTTTTGTCAAGTAACCTAGTGACCGTGAATACCTGAGAATATCAAGGTTCAAACCTTGATCTCTACATATAACATGCAATGTTCATACCAACTGAGTTCCTAGCAACCGAGCTACGCTCACGGGGACAAACATATACTAAATTATTGATCTTTTCAAAATTGAAAAAAGAGAAACAGAAGAAACCTTACCTGGGTATTTATGAGTGAAAGTATCCCAAATACTTGGTCCTTTTCCATCTTCAAATGCGGCACCTTCATACTACAAAAAATTCAAAAACATAAAACTCATCATTAAACAAAACTAAATCTTCAATAACTACAATATTTCTACATTGAATGTTGCATAAATAATAATAACAGAAATTAAAAAGATGGTTGTTTGTTAGTGCCTGAAAAGCAGAGGAGGCTGTTCCAAAAACAAAGTCTGGCGGGAAACAGCTCCGATTGAGATCAGAAAAATCATCAAAACTAAAAGGAAGAGCTTCAAAAGCATCGATATGAGTAGTAGTGATGGATAAAAGAGAGAGTAATAACAGAAACACTTTGAAATCAAATGCTGCCATTTTTTTTAGTTGCTGAACTTCAGTAACTACTCTTTTGTTTTATAGGAGGGAGTGAGTGTGAGAGTTTTCCTTCATTAACAATTAATAGTCATATTAAGAAATTTATTTATTTTTGACCAGAAGAAATTTTATAATTAAAAAAAGAGGTTATCCATTGTCAATATAAAAGTGGTTTTTTTTTTGGTATAATATAAAAGTTTTTTTTACACGAACATATAATTATTTTTTTTTGGTGAATACACATTCATATAATTAAATTATAAAAGTGTCACTTTAATTACTTGGTAGTTTCTAGGATACTTTCACAAATATTTACACGGCGTTATTCGATCATATTCATGCGTAATTTGTTTTACATTTTATAGGTACTAGCCGCTAAACGGGCACGTCCTGTGCCTGTTTGTGTGATGGATATTCTCCTTTTTTTGTTTGTTGTGATAGATAGCAAATATAAATAACTACTTAACCTCATTTTTTGTTGTGGCTAGTTATTAAGAAGAAAAAAAAATTATTTTGTTTTACTATAAAAAAACTGAAAACCTACTTTTATGTGGAAGTTGTGCTTAGTTTTTTTTGGTAGTTTTTTTAAGGGTAAAATAGAAATAATAAAAAAGTCATCCCAAAAATTTGTATCCCCTTTATATATTACTAATAGTTAGACAAAACTGAAAACCTACTTTTATGTGGAAGTTGTGCTTATTACTAATATATAAAGGGGATACAAATTTTTGGATGGCTTTTTTATTATTCCTATTTTACCCTTAAAAAAACTACCAAAAAAAACTAAGCACAACTTCCACATAAAAGTAGGTTTTCAGTTTTTTTATAGTAAAACAAAATAATTTTTTTTTTCTTTTAAATAACTAGCCACAACAAAAAAGGAGGTTAAATAGTTATCAATTAACTAATTAACTAAGTCCAATAAAAAAAGAGATTAAGTAGTTATTTATATTTGCTATCTATCACAACAAACAAAAAAAGAGAATATCCATCACACAAACAGGCACGGGACGTGCCCGTTTGGCGGCTAGTAGATATATAAATTAAACTTTAAAAAAAATTATTAATAGCACAGTGCGCGTAATAATAATAATAATAATAATAATAATAATTTTTTGTATATCTTGTGAAAGAATTTGCATATATAAACAACATTAATTCGATCAAATTAAAAAAAAAAACATTAATTTTTTATTATCTTGGTATATAGAAAATTTATCTATTATCTATTTATTATAAAGTAAAGTTATTCTAAATAAGGTAGTTACTACATTCTTTTAAAAAAAGTTTTATATTGTTTACACAGAAATATATCATATCCCTTATCTATTTTCTATTATTCAAATTTATATACTAAAAATAACTATATATCCACTAGCCGTCCGTGCCCATTTGTGTGATCGATATTTTCTATTGTGCAAATATAAATAATTACTTAATCTCCTTTTTTATTGGATTTAGTTAATTGATAACTACGTAACCTCCTTTTTTTGTTGTGGCTAGTTATTTAGAAGAAAAAAATATATATATTTTTTACTATAAAAAAACTGAAAACCTACTTTTATGTGGAAGTTGTGCTTAGTTATTAAGAAGAAAAAAAATTATTTACTAAAAAAAACTGAAAATCTATTTTTATGTGGAAGTTATTTTTAAGGGTAAAATAGGAATATTGAAAAAGTCATCCCAAAAATTTGTATCCTTTTTATATATAGTAATAGATATTTATATAATTAAATTAACTACATTTAAAAATGGTTTATAAAAAAAACAAAAACTACATTTAATATTGGATAGGGTTTCCTTTCATAAAAAGAAATAATGGATATGGTTGACACTCTTTTTCTAAGATATTTTTTCATAAAATATTTTGAAAAATTTATAATAATATATAAAAAATTATTTATATGCATAAGCTCTAAAATAAATTAATTCAAACGGGGCCATAATCCTTCGTTCAAACTTTTTCTTTATTAAATCAATATTTATTTATTTTATTCAAGAAAAATAATTAAGATAAGAAGATGGTGCCACACTTTAAGACAAAATCTTTGAAGTTTACAATTTTTTTGCCGAGTAATTTATTAGCTAGACTCGCACAATATAAATGTGAAAAAGTGAACAATTTAGAGTATGAACTCGACCTCTTCAATAATATTTTTTAGTAGCTATCAACTAAATTATATATACGCGAGGAAGTTTAAAATATTATCAGTCAGTTGTTCTGAGCTATTTGATCAAAATAAGACAGTTCAAATATTAATATGTTAATGTAGTTTTAGCTTTTTAAAATATACTTCCTCTATTCTTAATTATAAGAAAAAGTCAACTTTTCAGATTCATTAAATAACTGATGTATTTGAACAATAATATATACCAGATACATCAATTAAGAATAGAGAGAGTAAATATTTTAACTTTAAAATTTGAACTATTCGATCTAAATCAAACGACTATAATCTTTTTTTTTTATAAGTCGACTGTATTTGAATACACTCATATTCGTGTATTTGAAGGGTCAATCCAAAATAGATAAAGAAAAAATTGTTTAGAGGTAGACCTTTTCATTGGTATGAATTAAATTTTATAATAATAAAATATGGAGATCATTTATAATATTTTATTAGAGTTTATTAATTAAAAATTAAATTCTATCTTTGAACGAAGGATTAAGCATATGACCTATCAAAAGATTCATTTGGGTTGGTTTGATGATATTGGCTTGAAATTTAAGAGTATGTTCTTTCTTATGTTTTTAAGTTTAATTCTAGTTAGTGCCAATTTGGGTGAACTATTTTAACTTCTTCAGAAAAAGTATGACCTACCAAAATAAGAAGAAAAAAGCAGCAAATTTTTTTTTAAGTGGCTTTTGTTACGGACAACTAACATTAGAACGAGGGGTCCGTCTAATTTGGACCCATCACTCTATTTGTCCATCTTGGATCAAGGGATGCTATTACCATAGATATATTATATATCTATTCAGACGGCTAGGGGATTAAACACTTGCTACCTTCTAGGACAGATTTTTAAGGATAGAGGTGCACCAAAAACACACCATACATAATTTCATCCTATATACGGTGGATAATAAAATGCTTAATTCATACTTTGGTCCCTTATGTTTATTTTAGTGCTCAATTTGGTCCCTTATCTTTTAAACGTCTCAATTTGGTCCCTTATTTTTTCTGAAGTTCTCAATTTGGTCCCTCCTGTCAAATTTTTCACTATTACCATTAAATTTGGACACGTGTCATCTGTCCAAGTGTGCCACGTGTCCAAAATTTTAAAAGACAAGGGACCAAATTGAGAACTGCAGAAATGATAAAGGATCAAATTGAGACTTGCAGTAAAGATAAGGGACCAAATTGAGACTTTTAAAAGATAAGGGACCAAATTGAGACTTTTAAAAGATAAGGGACCAAATTGAGCGCTAAAATAAACATAAGGGACCAAAGTATGAATTAAGCCATAATAAAACAAAGGGTAAAATATAGTTTTTGGTGGGTGGGTGTCATATTTATGATGTACATTATAAAGGGTTAAAAAAAAATTAATCCCTCTAAATATAACAAATTTTATTTTTAGTTCCTCTAAATTTCTTTTCAAATTTTGTTTCGTTCAAAATTTTAATTTTGGTTCCTGCTTTTTTAAAGTTCATGTATCATGTTATAAATGACGTTTTTAGAAAATATAACATTATTATAGATAAATTAACAAAAATTAAATTTTAAATAGTCAAATTATTAAATTAATTGTGTTTTATACTCTCAATAATGATATGTTTTCAAAAAGAATCATTTAGAACACGTGATGCACAAGCTTTTGAAAAAAAGCAGGGACTAAAAATAAAAATTAAATAAGAAATTTTATGAATACTAGTTACATGAATAAAATTTGAATTATCGTTATAGCAAATTAGGCGACTTTAGTGTAATCGAGCAAGGAATGTTAATAATACTAGTTAGATAAATGAAATTTGAATTATTTAACTAGCGAATTAGGTAACTTAAGTGTGATCGAGCGAGGTATCTTAAGAAAAGTAGTTAGGTAAATAAAATTAGAATTATCTAACTAGCAAATTAGGTGACTTTAGTGTAATCGAGTAAGAAATCTTAATAATACATAAATAAAATTTGAATTATCTAACAGCGAATTAGGTGAGTTAAGTTTAATCGAGCAAGGAATGTTAATAATACATAAATAAAATTTGAATTATCTAACTAGTGAATTAGGTGACTTAAGTGTACGTGAATTAGTAGAATTAGGT
This sequence comes from Trifolium repens, assembly GCA_030408175.1. Lineage (NCBI taxonomy): Eukaryota > Viridiplantae > Streptophyta > Magnoliopsida > Fabales > Fabaceae > Trifolium > Trifolium repens. The sequence continues at coordinate 28,283,145 of CP125842.1, forward strand.
TTAATTTGTCTTTAGTGGCACGTGTTTGGGTTTGGAATGGCATCGATGGATCTTAGTCGAACTAAATTAGAGGAATTAGGATTAATTTGTCTTTGGTGGCACGTGTTTGAGTTTGGAATGACATCGATGGATCTTAGTCGAACTAAATTAGTGGAATTATTAGGGTTAATTTGTCTTTAGTGGCACGTGTTTGAGTTTGGAATGACATCGATGGATCTTAGTCGAACTAAATTAATGGAATTAGGGTTAATTTGTCTTTAGTGGCACATGTTTGGGTTTGGAATGGCATCGATGGATCTTAGTCGAACTAAATTAGAGGAATTAGGATTAATTTGTCTTTGGTGGCACGTGTTTGAGTTTGGAATGACATCGATGGATCTTAGTCGAACTAAATTAGTGGAATTATTAGGGTTAATTTGTCTTTAGTGGCACGTGTTTGAGTTTGAAATGGCATCGATGGATCTTAGTCGAACAAAATTATTGGAATTAGGTTTAATTTGTCTTTAGTGGCACGTGTTTGGGTTTGGAATGGCATCGATGGATCTTAGTCGAACTAAATTAGAGGAATTAGGATTAATTTGTCTTTGGTGGCACGTGTTTGAGTTTGGAATGACATCGATGGATCTTAGTCGAACTAAATTAGTGGAATTATTAGGGTTAATTTGTCTTTAGTGGCACGTGTTTGAGTTTGAAATGGCATCGATGGATCTTAGTCGAACAAAATTATTGGAATTAGGTTTAATTTGTCTTTAGTGGCACGTGTTCGAGTTTGGAATGATATCGATGGATCTTAGTCGAACTAAATTTGTCAAATTAAGGTTAATTTGTCTTTAGTGGATATTAGTTGTACGTAATTTGTCGAATTTTATTTAATTTGTCTTTAGTGAATATTAGTTGCATGTAAATTAGTGGAACTAGGTTTAATTTATCTTTAGTGGCACATGTTCGAGTTTGGAATGGTATCGATGGATCTTAGTCGAACTAAATTTGTCGAATTAGGGTTAATTTATCTTTAGTGGCACGTGTTCGAGTTTGGAATCGTATCAGATGATTCATCTTCATCATTCACGGAATTTGAACAAACTTCCACCATTTCAATGATATATAGGTGACATGTCCCATTTTTGCTGGCGTGAATTGATACACTCATTTTTTTTAAAAAAAAAATTAAAATTAAAAATAAGTTTTCCTTTTTTTAGAAAAATAAATTAAAATTAAAAATAATATTCATCTTCTTCTCTCTCCATCTTCATATTCTACCCACAACAACATCATCATGAACAACAACAATCTAGAACTAACTTTGGCATCAAATATTTCACCAAAATGCATTTTCATAATTAATTTTATAAAATAAATCAGAAAACCAAATCTGTCGCTACCACCTCCAAAACGCCACCTAACCGGTCCTCGTCGAAATCTTCACTCTCTCCAGCGTCGGAAGAAAAACAGTCCAACCGGTCGGAGAATTCTCCAAAATATCCGCAACACTTGAAGATGAGTGATGATGATGATTTTGTTGTGAAGGTGATGTTGCTGTGATTTTACTTTGATTATTTGTTTTCTTTGTTTAATTTCTGTTTTAAAATTAAAGGGTTGGAGACATAAAGACGGTTAAAATTAAAGGGTTAGAGAAGAAGATTCTGGGTTGATATGAAAGTGTTGGAGAAGAAGGTTAAAATTAAAGATGAGAGATGGAACTTGGGAACAAAAGAATCAAGAAACCATTTAGTATATGTGATGACAGTGACAATTTTGGTGAGGAATTTGATGATGAAGTTTGTTCTATATTGTTGTTGTTGATGATGTTGTTGTGCGTAGAAGATGAAGATGGAGAGAGAAGAAGAAGATGAATATTGTTTTTATTTTTAATTTGGTCTTCTGAAAAAAAAACCCAAATAATTGCATAAAGCTGTGTATGGTTTTTTTTTTTAAATATATTAAATAGGGAAAATTTGGTGTTGCAGTGTGCATTGCGTACAAGAATCTTTTGACCGGATCAATTTAATATTCTCAGTCATTTCCATGGGTCCAAGATGGACAAATTGATATTTTTGTCCAGGCTAAACGCATCCTTAGAACGAGTATTAATCCCTTTGTGCACGATATAGATTTATTTTTTTATTTTAATTTCCTCTACTTGAATTTCGAAACAATTTCAATGAAACTTCGATTATAATAAGAGTAATATTTTGTTGGCCGTGGTTTGATGAACTTTTCTCTAGTTTTTTTTTTTTGCTTTCGTATTGATTTCCGATCCACCAAAAGTGAGCGACTAATCGAGCTTATTCGTAGAAGCATGTGTACTGGCCAAGTGAACATTTCTCTAGGTTTGTTCAACGTGAATGTTTCATTTTACATGTTCTTATCTGCTTGGTTGTCAAAATATGACTTTTTTAATTTTGATTTGGACCACGTACGTTGGTACATAAGTCCTTGCTAAACACTTGTATGACTATGAAGCATATCTTATGTCACATTATTATTGACTATGTGGCATATCTTATGTCACATTATTATTTGATTTAATAAAATTTATTTGGTTTTTACAAAATAGAAAACTTGGGTTTCAATTAATGGTTGCGTGTAGACATGCAACAACAAGAAGGACAAAATAAACCAAAGTGCATGAGTTAAATCCAAAATCTAAGTGCCGTGAAATTCAAGCCATTGGATTATTTGATTAAAAGAAATTAAAATTTGGTTTGTACAAAAAAAAATCCGAAATTTAGTAAGTTCCATTCCATTCACATCATCAATAGAAAAATTCAGAATCTAGTCATCTTCAGCGGCTATAATCTGTTTTGATGATCCAATTATCCTGACTTTATGTTTCACCATTTTAAATTTATATTGGTTTAAATTAAAACTTGTGGAACAGATGAAAAGCATACTGTCAAAGACGTGTAACCTTGTTATGTACTAAAAAAAAAGAAACTTACATATTGTTATTTTTATATTTAAATTATCAATATTGGTAATTAGTTGTTATTTTATGAGAATGAAATTTTTTTTTTTTGACAAATTATGAGAATGAATTGAAACCATGAATTTTTGTATCACTTCAATCGGTTTGTTTCTCTTCCAAATCATTTTATGACTCCCTAAGTCCCATGTTACATGTATCTCATCAATAATACTATTAGAAGACCCCGCCATGACACAAGTATATATCACTTGAACTTGACTTGTCTTCCATCAACATTAGCAGCTTTAGAAACCATAACACATCCCCTTCTTAAAGGGGTGGTATAAACTGAATAGATTGTATATATTTAAATTTTAAGATTTTTTTTTTGTTGATGATTTTGTATTCTTGAGTTTTCTGTCATTGAGTCATCTGCTATTTAAGTAACGGAAACTCTTAACAAATCGACAGTCATTTAAATATCGGATAGTTAATTTAGGGTATTCCGTCACATAAGTATAGCGGCTGACTCTGTGACAAGAAACTCAAAGAAGAAACCTGCAACCAGAACCACTATTTGGACTTACTTTTATCGTTGAGCATCTTATCAATGTCAATACGCTTAATTATCCCTAATTTGCAGCACATCTCTCCTTCCACGTGAGCCCTCGTGTAACTTCTCACTCAACAACAAATCATCTGCAATCCTCTGAATCCTATTGATTGTATTGCTCAGGTGTGTGGCCAGGGGTCCTTCCATGCATCTCAACTCTCTCCTCTAAAATGGCCTTATGTTCACACGACCTCAGTGGATCTCTTTGCAGCAAATGCCTCATGTAGGAATGTGAGATCTTGAAATACCACCGCATGTAGTCTGAAGCGGCGTACCAAGGATAGATAGCAGCAAGTCCCCTTTGCTATGCACTCAACACCTGTCCAAGTATACTGGGCATAATGCACTGAAATCCGTGGGCGGGTGGATCGACAGACTGACCGGGACGGCGAGGAATGCTTTGCATATGACCGAACTGCCGAAGGAGCCGCTCAAGCAGGTACATGACAATGAAGTTTCCATATCTAAGCCAGCCTTCCTCCCTCAACCCCGTACCGGGCAACCAACACTCTAAACTACAGTCCATCTCTATCTACTAGCATCCTCCAGCACCACTTACCTAAAAGAGCCAAAATAAACTCCCTCAACCGTCTGACCCTCAAACCTCCATACTCCTTTCGTAAACAAATAGAATTCCAGGTAACCCAAGATATTTTCCTAGAGTCCTCACACACACACACACACACACACACACACACACCCCCCCTCCCCAAAAAAATAAAATAAACACTTAATCAAAAGAGATTCAAAAGAGGAAATGATACCCGAGGGAGCTTTGAAGAAGGAAAGAGCATAGACAAGAAGAGAGGTCAAGACAGACTTAAGCAAAACCAGACGACCACCAAAAGAAAGGAAACGACTCTTCCACCCAGACAATCTATTCTTTAATCGAGCTACCACCGGTTCCCAGAAAACCAAACGTCTTGGATCACCCCAATAGGGAGTCCTAGATAAAGGAAATAAATCTTTCCCACTCTACAACATAGAACATAAACATCTTGGCCACCATAAATTTCCATTGTTTGCCACTACGAACCAATTGCCACCACTGACTTAATAAATACTCCCTCCGTTTCTTTTTAATTGTCTTTTATTATCATAGTTAGGGTTTCTATTTAATTGTCCTTTTTGTATTTTATGGGTATGATTTGTCAATTATACCCTTTGTCAATTGCTCTTATCTTTTTCCATAAAACAAATTAATGCTATATATTTGGAAAACTAAATTTTTTTTATTGGTACATAACATATTAAATTTTGTTTTTTTGTATATACTGTAATATATTAAATATATTGGAAAGAGAAAGTGTGGGCAAAAAAATAGGAATTTATTGGGTGATTAAAACGAGGGTATAATAGGAAGATAACGTGCAAAAATACAATTCCTTAATTTGGTGTTATTATTCTAAAAAGACAATTAAAAAGAAACGGAGGGAGTAGTATTTAATTATCTATTAATATAAATTCTTTTAAATAAATTAAAGTTTTTTAAAATTATTCAAAAATTTGTGTTGGGTCAATGTAAAAAACTTGTTAAGGCTAATAATTTTTTTGTTTGTTTTCGGGACGAAATATATACATATATATATATATATATATATATATATATATATATATATATATATATATATATATGTTTTAAAAATATCTTTTTGAGGTGAACTTATCAAAAGAAAAACAAATGTAGATAAAATATTTTAACTATTTCTAAAAAAATAATTTAAATATTAATGGAGTTGGTTCCACGTTTTGTGCTTCTGCCTGTAACTACCTCCCTAAATCACTCATTGTGATTTGGTGGATTTTTTAATAAAAGTTAAAGCTATTCAAAAAAATAAATTTGCCTTTCATAATTATTCATTTACAATTTATTGGATGTTTTATTTTAGTGTTGGGGTGTTGGTCACTGTGTTATGAATGATAATTGTGGAATAGCTTATTGGATTGTAGATCTAATTAAAGAGTATTAAATTGTTAATGAATACATGATTATTTATTTATTTTTTTTACTTATTTTGTTACACATTTGCAGAATAAAAAAAAAAATCAGTGTCGATATAAAAAAAAAATCATCCGTGCGAAAGCACGGGTTAAAAAACTAGTTATAATAACGGATTGGATGATTTTATGTTTAATGGATAAATTTGATTGGATTATTTAGAAGAATGATTAGTAGATCAATTTTACTTTTGGTACTGTACTCCATTTCTAACGTGCTCTACAAAATTACCAAAATATCTCTTTCTCTTACTTCGGTATAATAGATTGAATCTGTCACTTAGGTTGCGGATGGCTAAAAAATTTCAAATTTTCCAACGCCTCAGATTTTACCCCCTCTAGAGACACCTTACCTGTGACTTTCTTCATTCGCTACTAAAGTTACAGACAGTTTAAAACTATTAGCCACTTAAAGGGCGGACAATCGTAACATATATATGGAAGCCTACCACCTTCCCCCTCATTCTATCATTTTCACAACACGAGCAAACCGACTAAACCGTTCCAAAACCCCAAAACTCGAAAACAACTCCAAATCCACCTATTACTTCATCGATGTGCTCAGAATCAAGTCACAAACAACTTCAAACATAAAAAACAACGAGGTTAGTTCATTTTGTCTGATTAATTTCTTCATTTTCGCATTTTTTTAACTAGGTTCTAGTTAAATCCGCTACTTAGGTATCAGATTATTGTTGCATGAATGTTGTTAAGTATTGGATTAAACTTGATTTTGTGTTGTTATTGTTGTTAATTGCTGTGAAATTAGTGCTAGGTTTTCGTTTTTTGTTTTATGTAACTGGTTGAATCCGCTTAAGTAGCGAATTGTTCGGATGCTGAAAAACAATTGTGGTTTTTGCTTGGTTCTGATATATTTGTTGTGATTGTTCTGAATTTTGTTTGCCTGATGTCAAAAAAGGAATGGAACAACCTCATACTCTAGAAGGATGTGCTAAAGAAAAGGGTGTCACCGCGTTGTATGACGGGAAGCGAGGTATGATGATGTGAGGCCTAGATCCAACACCACTTCCCAAATATTTTTGTATGTGTTAAGGATGCAAGGTACAACGAGGCATAACCTACTGCCAACAAATACATTCCAAAGAAAGGGCGGCCTGGGTGTGGCGGAGGCAGTTGATGGAGTGAGAGGAGTTGAAGGAGTGTCAGTCGCTACTTTTGACCCTTTTATTGCAGGATCAGTTTTTAGACAGGTGGCAGTGGCAGCCTGACCCTGATAGAGGGTACATCGTCTAGGTGCGTATCAGTTCTGGACTTCTCAGGGTTCGGCTTCCATGGACGACGCGGAGAAACTTATTTGGCACCCTAATGTTCCGTTGAAGGTCTCCATCTTTGCTTTGTGTTTATTGCGTGACGGGTTGTCAACAAAAGCAAACCTGGTTACTCGAGGCATCATACCTACTACAGCTCATTTGTCTGTTTCTGGTTGCGGTGAGGTGGAGTCGGCTCATCACTTATTTCTAGCATGTTGTACTTTTGGCCCCCTTTGGGCATTGGTGTGCTCGTGGATTGACACCCCGGTGGTGGAGCACACTTCTCTACGTGATCATCTTGTTCAGTTTACTTCTTCCGCAGGTGGTTCTCGGGCAGGCCGCTCTTTTAGGCAGCTCATTTGGTTTGCTTGCGCTTGGGTCATGTGGATGGAGAAGAACCACGGGTTGTTCCGAGGCTCAACAAGCACTCTTCATCATTTGTTGGACAAGATCAAGCTTTTTTCTTTTCGGTGGTTGAAGGCGACGAGTGTTACTTTAGCCTCTAACTGCCATAGCTGGTGATCTAGTCCTCTACTCTGCTTAGGACTTGTATGACCTGTATTGGTTGACTTTACGTGACTCTTTCTATACATTGACAGTCTACTCTGGCACACCTTGTGCTAGGGAGACTGTTTTTGTGTGTGAGTATATATATATATATATATATATATATATATATATAGGGAGAGATCAAATTACACCGGTGTAACATTTGAGTAATGTTACACCGCTCAATAACGCTTTAACGAATTCAAATTTTACAAAATCCACCGTTGAATTGAAAGTTTATATCGTATAGATCATCTATGTTGAGTTTTACAAAAATCTAAAATCATTTGATATGTTATTGAGACACATCAAGATTATCGGTTTATGCGTTTTTATTGAATACTGTTAATCTTCATGTGTTTCAAAAACATGTCAAACATTTTTAGATTTTTGTAAAACTCAACATAAATCATCTATACGATATAAACTTTCAATCCAACGGTGGATTTTGTAAAATATGAATTCGTTAAAGCGTTATTGAACGGTGTAACATTACTCATATATTACATTAGTGTAATTTGATCCCTCACCTATATATAAATATAGGGGAAGGATCATATATGGGGAAGGATCAAATTACACCGGTGTAACATTTGAGTAATGTTACACCGCTCAATAACGCTTTAACAAATTCAAATTTTACAAAATCCACCATTGGATTGGAAGATTATATCATATAGATCATCTATGTTGAGTTTTATAAAAATCTAAAATCGTTTGACATGCTTTTGAAACACATAAAGATTAACGGTTTATGCGTTTTTATTGAATACCGTTAATCTTTATGTGTTTCAAAAGCATGTCAAACGATTTTAGATTTTTATAAAATTCAACATAGATGATCTATATGATATGATCTTCCAATCCAACGGTGGATTTTGTATAATTTAAATTCCTTAAAGCGTTATTGAGCGGTGTAACATTACTCAAGTGTTACACCGGTGTAATTTGATCTCTTCCTATATATATATATCATTTTGATTTGTTCAAAAAAAATATTGATATTAATTAGTTATCTCTTAAAAGAAATTAAATTCAAATTCTTTTAAACAATTCATTAGTATAAGAAAAATTCATAGACTAATTACTACTCCCTCCGTTCCTTTTTAAGTGTCCAAAAACGTCGAATTTAGCGTTTCTATTTAACTGTCCATTTGGTGTTTTAAGGGTACGATTTATCAATTATACCCTTTGTCAATTACTCATATCTTTTTCAATAAAACTAATTAATGATATATATTTGGAAAACTAAATCTTTTTATTTTTTTAGGTACATAACATATTAAACTTTGTTTTTTTTTTTGTGTGTGCATAATATATTAAATTTATTGGAGAAAGAAAGTGTGTGCAAAAAAATAGGATTTTGTTGGTGAATTAGAATTTGGGTATAATAGGAAAATAAGGTGCAAAAATAAACTTTCTTAATTTGTTGTTACTATTTAAAACGGACACTTAAAAAGGAACAGAGGGAGTATTTGGTTAATGACTAGATTGTTTTGGCCATTCAATATGCATGTCAACATTTATTTATACCAGAGCCACAATTGATGCGCATGAAATTGTTGAAAACAGCAAACGTACGATTTGTTTTTTGTTTCCCCGGACGCATCGTCAATAGTTGTCATGTGTATCATGTTAATGTTGATAGAATATATCAACTATATGTGATCTGTCTTGTCAAACAAAGAATTGTGACTTAGTAATCCAAAACAATTTGTGATTTGATTTTGTCGACAAGCCTGTGGAATTGAATGGGTGGAGGATATAGCCGATCTAAAGATTGGATATATATTCATTTCTTCATATTATCATATTTTAACAATATTAATTTCTTATTGTAAAAAAAACAATATTAATTTATTAATTTTTTTGATAATTTTTTATTTAAATCAAGTGTATAACTGAAAGAAAGAAAAAAAAATCAAAATTTTATTCATGTCCTTTATATATTGGTAAGGGTGGAAATATATCATGCCGATATTTACATGAGGTACATTCTAGCGAGTCCGGATCCTCTCCATTTGGAGGGGAAATGGCAATCTCAAATTCCTTTAAAATTTAACTGACACGTGGAAATAAACCTTTCAATGGCCCGGATTTATTCAACTTAAATCATTACAATTTAACAAATAAAAACTAAAGCTTAAAATTCTAGATCCAGATAGCCTTGTTTCTTTTTCACGATGTTCATCCAACTAGTACTCAACGTATCTACGGAGCAATAAAATTGCTCGACGGAGTTATTGACTCGCATTAGGAACCTATTTAGGCGGTGGCTTCTACGACTGTTGATGTTGCTTCGGTTCTAATCATGATGGAAGGAACCCAACGTGTCGTTGAACTTCTGACTTTGTACAATCTAGTTCCACGGCGATAGAACGAGTGTGAGGTGGAACTTCTGATCTTGGTTGTGTGGATCTCTTTTTTTTTCTTGCTTGTTACTGCTTTCTATGTTCTTCCCCTTTCTCATTTTTTATGGTCCTGGAGATTGATGGGGTGCTTGTGAATGAAAATGGTGTTGGAATTAACTTAGTGATTGAATCATATAAGACATACTCAATAATAAAGATTAAAAATATAATTTTACTTTAGTGCGGAAGCGAAATAAACAAACAAGCATGCTTACAACATGTTGATTTATTAAGATTATACGATTTAGGAATACCTCGATAGATGAATATGGACAAACCGTAGTCTCTCCGATAGCAATCCTGAAACGTAAAGAAAGACGGACGATGAGTATCTGTTGGCTTGTGATTCTTCCTCAACCGGACTCCTTATGCCTTAAACTCTCTTCAGATGGGGAGAAGAGACAATATGTTGTGTGTCCGGTTTATCGGGGACCATAGCCTATATATAGTGTGATGACTCATTATGGTTCCCATTATTCTTAAATGGGTCATCCCGACATCCACTCATATTGAGTCCATATCTAATTACTCCCTCCGTTCCTTTTTATAAGAGACAGTTGATTTTTCAGATTCATTCAATAATGAATGTATTTAACCTATAATATAGACCAAATACATCAATTATTGAATAAATCTAAAGGGTCATGTTAACTTGTGCCCTAAGGGCACATGATAAGATGTCTTTATATGGAAACTTTGCATTTAATAAGCTAAGAAATTTAATGCATCCAAAGTAAAAACACACAAAATTCCAAAACATAATTTCTATATTTGTGTTCTTATCATGTGCCTTAAGGGCACAAGTTAATATTCTCCAAATCTAAAAAGTGAATTGTCTTTTATAAAAAGGAACGGATGAAGTAAATAATTAATTACCCAAATAGAAATCTAATTAGCCTTTTTACTTAGTTTGATCACTAATCAATTAAGACTTCAAATTGATAAATAACTACTAATATAATTAATAAAAATATTTGCCTACCTAATATTATTGGAATATAATAAAATATTCCAACAAATGGCCATTGCCGGCGACTATTGCCTTATTTGCTTCAATTCATTTGGGGATTTGAACATAGGAACACTCTGAGAAGTGCTGCAATGATGGTGGAAGTATTGAAAGTTGAAACCTTGACATGGGTGAGAATAACCAACGGGAATGCGACCTTTCATTTTATTTTTTATTAATTATTTATAGTCAAAATTAATCTAAGTCTAGCATTGGCATAGGGAGGTTGCCTGTTCAAACCCCACAGGGGGGCTGTTTTGCATTATTTACTTGCTTTTTTTTTTTACTTATTTTCATAATCTTCTACTGTTAATAATAATTATTCAAAAAGATAGCCTATACCATAATATAAATAAGGGAATACAAATAATTAAATGTTTAATTGCAGTTTTGGTTCCCATATTTTTACCATATTGCGTAATTTATCTCACTTTTTAAAAATTTAATAGTTTTGGTCTTCTATTATACTTTTTTAACTATAAATTGATGATATAATATATTTCAAATGACATGATATATAATATGATGATGAGAAAATATCAATATTAATGAAATTCGAAAAAGAAAATATTTTATAGAATAAAAATCATTTTTTTTTAAATTTTGTTCATATTATAGAAGTTTTTCTAATCACGAAAGATAAAAAGAAGTTTTTTTCATAGTATATTTTATTTTCTACAAGTAATAAATTTTTATTTTATTACAAGTATAATTGATACATTTTACCATTTTTTTTTTAATTGTCTCTAAATATAAATTTTACGTTTTTTCTTGCACTATATTTTACTAAAAAATATTTCTTACAATACAATGAATTTTATGGTGGGTCAAAAATTATGTTAGGCCTCATATTAATGTATGCTTTAGGCCCCACTTTATGTGGGGCCGGCCCTGATTATACGATGAACCTAAAAATGCATTTTTATTTATGGAGTATATTGTAACAGAGGGAGTATTTAGGGTCTGTTTGGCAAACTCAAAAAACTGACTTATAGCTTATGTTTTATAGCTTATAAGCTAAAAGACCAGTTTGATAACAGTTTTTCAGAAAGAGTTTATACCTTATTTTACTGACTTATAGCTTATTTTTCATAAGCTATTTCAAGTACCTTATGAGCTTATAGCTTATAATTTTTTCTTCCCATTTTATCCTTATGATTTTATTTTAAATCCATTTTTATCCTTTACTATAATTTTTTATATAGTATAATTTAAAACAAAATATGTATGTTGTGCCTATTTTATTTACATTGCATTGTTGCACTTGCATCTATCTATTTTTCTTTTACTCTGTTGTATACCAATTATTTTTTTTACGTTCTTGGTTTTTTTTTTAAACGTTGATGTACCTAGTTTTTGGTACAATGTTACTATAGCATGTACCTATTATAATCTCTTTAAGATGGTTAATCTTTTTTTGGTACATTATGTTTAATCTTTTTAATAAAGTATAAAAATTGAAATGAAGATATATTTAAAATGAAATTTCAAAGAATAAAATTTAACCTCTATAAAAAAAGATTAAAGTTTAATTTAATATAATAATAATAATATAAAAGATAAATTAAATTATAAATTTAAATCACCAAATTTTAAGTATTTTAAATATTAAGTAATTACCACATGAATTAATTTATCATTGTTTCGTTCAATTTTTTTTATAAAATATAAAAATTTAAATGAAAATAATTTTAAAGTAAAATTTTAGTGAATAGATTTCATTCTATACTAAAATATAAAAGATATATTAAATTAAAAAATTAAATTACTAAATTATAAATATCTTAAATAAAAAATCTATTATTAATTATGAATGTCCTTTTATGTCATTTTACATTTATCTATGATTGAACCGCTAATTTTACCAAACACTTTAATTAGCTTATCAGCTATAAGTCATCAGCCATAAGCTATTAGCCATAAACTAGCTTATCAGCCATCTGTTATTTTTGCCAAATAGAGCCTTAGAGCCCTAGAATCCTATCTAACCAATTGATGTTGGTGGCTTTCATCCTGGTCTCACTTCCATGAGAGATGTTAATGGTTTATTTTTATTTTTTTGACAAATAGAGATGTTAATGTTAACTCTTCATCCAAATGATTCTATGTTATTAGCCACACTTTTGCAACTCACAGTCAATGGAACAAAAAAATCAATGAGAAATCGGTGGTAGTTGTGAAGTTGGTTAGATTTACCAACCTCCCTAAATTAAACCCCTTTCCTTCTCATTTGAAATTTTATTTTGTTAAGGATTTTAAATTTTGATTTTAGAAGAAGTTGATAGTGGAAATAAGCAAGCAATATGGAAGTGTATTTGAGTTGATATTTTTTTTAAAATTTATGGAATAAGATGATGACGATGAAGATGATGAACATGAGATGAAGATGTTCATAAATTCATGATTTTCTTTATTTTTAATTTAAAAAATATTTTAGAAATGAACATTATTAATAAAATTATAATTTCATCATTTTTTTAATATAAAAAATGGTAAAAAGGACTAACATGTTCTCATTTTGATAGATAAATGACCTAAATGTGACAAAAATAAGATAAAGGATTAATAGTGTAATTTTGCGTAAAGGATATTATGTGTTTTCTTCCTCTTGGAATTTGTTCTCATATTAATCTTGGTTTTCGTTTACGGATTTCAATACTGAGCAACTTACTTTAAAAATTAAGTGAATATTATAGACCATTCATTAAAAATTAAGGAGTACTATACTAAATCATGGGTTTTTCAAAATGAGAATCCTTTAACTTTTCATTTTGCATATTATTCTTTTGGCATTGCCCATCTAATTTTTAAGAGAATTGAACCCCAAAAATCTAAAATTTGACAAAAAATTATTCTTATAAAAAATTAAACTTGAATTCTTTTGAACGGCCATTTTAGATGAGCCAAAATTTGAAATTTTAGTATCTAAAATCCAGTATACTTTTTTTTTTGTGTAGACTCGTGTAGTCTTTTTGATATTTCTTGTGCCGAAGAGACTATTTTAATTGGTTAATATGTATTACATTTTGGCTTGTTTAAAAGAAAAAATTTATACAATCTAAAATTCAGTATCAAAATTATTGGATTTTATGTTACTAATAATTAAATTTAGAACTATTACTGTATATGATCCTTAAAAAGAAAAGCGAACTATTACATATGATTTGTAAAAAAAAAGGCTTAATTATAGTTTCAGTCCCCCTATTTTAACAATTTTTGGATTTTGGTCCCCTTATTTTTAAATAAATAATTTTGGTCTCTTTATTTTGTCAAATTTTGAAATCAGGTTCATCTTTCTTCTCTTACTTCATATTTTAATAAACACCATCATCATTCCCCCTAGCCATCATCATCTTGCCTGGTTCTAAACTCCCTACCTACAGTCAATCTCAATCAAACTCCATGGAAACAAATTGCAAGGAAGAAAGATGAACCTGATTTCAAAATTTGATGAAATAGGGAAACTAAAATTGCTTATTTCAATATAGGGGGATCAAAATCCAAAAATTGTTAAAATTGGAGGACTGAAATTGCAATTAAGTAAAAAAAAAAAAAAACTATTACATATGATCCTTTAGAAAAAAGATCGAACTATTACTGCACATGATATGTTCCGTGAGGAAGGATTATGTGTCGTGTCAACCCTATCCAATAGTTAAACGTGGGAAATTTTGTTTTGGTTACAATTACAAACAATGTAGACGTAGTACGTAATTTGATTTGACCATATAGAAACAAATATTCTTCTTAAGAAAAAAAAAACTATAAATTGAAAGTATATTTAGTAAAATGAAACACAAATTGAACTCAACAAAGACCCCGTGAAACAATCACGCTCATTACTTGAAATCTAAGCTACCAAATTGATCATTTTTTTTTTCTAATAATCAGAATTAGCAATTAAAATGGAAACATTTGATTTCAACGTGTTTTTGTTATTACTTTTTCTTTTATCCATTATTACTACTACCAATGCTGTTGATCCTCTTCCTCTTTCTCTTCATCTTCAAGACTTTTCCGATTTTAATCGGAGTAGTTTTCCGCCGGGTTTTGTTTTCGGAACAGCCTCATCTGCATTCCAGGTTAGAGCAAAAATCTTTTAATTTTGTTGTCATTATTATTACTATTGGTTTCAATTATCGTTAATATAACTATATAAGTATGTCATAATATGCAATGTATAGAAGCATAGTTTTAGATAATAATTTTTGTGTATGATTAGTTATTTTGTTATTTTCTATAGTATGAAGGTGGAGCATTTGAAGGTGGAAAAGGACCAAGTATTTGGGATACTTTCACTCATGAATACCCAGGTTGTTATTAGTTACTTGGCGTGTTTTTTTTTTTTTTTTTTTTTTTTCAATTTTAAAAATATGAATGCCATTTTTTTCAAAGAGTCTAGCGATAATAAAAAAAATTAAATTTCAAAAGATAAAGATAGTAACGAAAATTTCAACATAAAAATTAAATTTTAAGTTCCTTTTTTTTATAAAATTTTTATAATGTTTTAAATATATTTAAATAATAATCATTTAAAAATACACATTGGTTTAACATGGACTAAAAATATGTTCATAATAATTTAGTAAGGACCAAAACATGCCACTTTATTTTATAGGGACCAAAAACAAAATTTGGTAATTTTACAGAAATAAAAAACATATTTAACCCTTATTTAAATATGTATATTCATGCATATAATTTTTATGATTTATAAACAAATATCGGTTGCGTCAAAAAAATAAACAAATACCGGTAGCACCCTTGAGCTTGGTTGGATAAGCAACTTATACGAATGTTTAACTTACATCATAAGTTATTATACTCAATAAGCTTTTTAATTTACTTTTGGCTATGTACACACAAAAAAACACTCACATAAATTGAAGTGTTTATATGTATCATTACATAAGCAATTTAAGATTGAATTAAAAAGAAATTTTTTTAAAAAAGATAAGTGAGATATCTATTACTATATATAAAAAAGATACAAATTTTCACTACAAAAAAAAAAAATACAAATTTTTGGGATGACTTTTTCATTATTCCTATTTTACCCTTAAAAAATAACTTCCATATAAAAATAGATTTTCAGTTTTGTTTAGTAAAAAATATTTTTTTTCTTCTTAATAATTAAGCTCAACTTCCACATAAAATTAGGTTTTCAGTTTTTTTATAGTTTAGAAAAATATTTTTTTCTTCTTAATAATTAGCCACAATAAAAAAGGATGTTACGTAGTTATCAATTAACTAAGTCCAAAAAAAAAGATTAAATAGTTATTTATATTTGCACAATAGAGAATATCGATCACACAAACGGGCATAAACTAGTTTTTATAAAGATAAGTGTGAAGTAGAAAAAGATAACCGTATAAAAACAAGAAGATAACTTTAAAATTGATTCAAAAATAAATTTTGAAAAATATGCTAAAATTTTTGACGCAAAAAATGATAATATTGTGTAGAACGAAGCAGGTTGGTTTCAAGTAGAATACTTTTTCATAAACTTCATGTTAAGCCTAATAATAAGTATATTAGGAGAGCTTATTAAATTTAACATAAATAGCTTATAAAATTGTAATAAATATTTATATTATTTTATCCAAATATTAATACAACAACTTATATAGATAAACTCATATAAACTTAAAATAAGTGAATCCCTCACGTACCTTGCTAGAAATGCTCTTTTAAGGAAAATATTTAATCTTTAGAGATGTCATCAAGCACCACAATTCTTTGATTAGAATAAAAAAAATGAATACATCATATCCCCTGCATTACAATTGGAATGTGTCAAAGAAAAGAAGGAAAATAAACATTGAATTGTAACAAGGTTTACGAAAATACAATTTTAAAAAAACAAAATATATAATATTAATAAAAAATGGTCCGAATAAGCTTGCCAAAAAGGAGAGAGAAACTAAATTTTGTGCTATTTGCTATCTTCTCCTTAATAATGTACAACATTCCTCACTAAATATAGGACTCTTTTTAAAAAAATTACGAAGATTAAGTAAGTGAATTGTTATATTAAATTTGTTGACAATTGATATTTTACAATTTTATCATTTAAGAGAGAGAATGAATTAATAAATTCTTTAAATTATTTATTACTTATAAATTGTATAAAAATATGCACTTTAACTAAGGGTATATTAAAAAGGGACAAAACAAAATCTCAAGAGAGTCTTATATTTTGAGACGAAGGATTTATTTACTATTTAGTACTAGCTATGATGAAGAAACTGATTCAGTTTGCTAATGGAGATCCTAATTAGTGTAACTTGATGCACAAGTTATTGCTTGCTTTATTTATAAATTATTGAATTGCTTAGTTATATAACATGTATGTATTGATTCCTCATTTTTATTAATGAAATGGCTTGCAGAAAAAATAACAGATCGAGCTAATGGAGATGTAGCTTGCGACGCGTATCATCGTTACAAGGTATAGTCCAGATTATAGTTTTGCAGATAGCGTATGTATTAAATACAAATGTAACGTGATTTCGAGTAATTGTGACTGCTCTATGAATTTTAGGAAGACATTGCCACCATAAAGGATTTGAACATGGATGCGTATAGATTTTCAATTTCTTGGTCTAGAATCCTACCAAGTAAGTCATATTTTTGTTAACATTCTTCCCTGTATATTGGCTATTTATCGTAATCGTTATAACTTTCTTATCAACTATTTGTAGAAGGAAAGCTCAGCGGAGGCGTAAACCGTGAGGGAATAAACTACTACCACAATCTCATCAACGAAATATTGGCTAATGGTTAAGATTCAACAAACTTTTATTTACTTATTTTCATATCTATGTCGTTGTTAATCATAAATAATCATCGTCGATAATGCAGGTTTACAACCATATGTGACACTTTTTCATTGGGACGTTCCGCAAGCTTTAGAGGATGAGTATGACGGTTTTTTAAGCCGTAACATTGTGTGAGTGAAGCCAATTTTCCATCTCGAACTATCTCTTTATGACTATTTAGGGAAAATCAGTAAATCTAATTAATTGACTAACATATGTAATTCGCGAGCTTGTAGAGATGATTTTAGGGACTATGCTGAACTTTGTTTCAAGGAATTTGGCGATAGGGTGAAACATTGGATCACTTTGAATGAACCATGGAGTGTGAGCATGAATGCTTATGCATATGGAAAGTTTGCACCGGGCCGATGTTCAGATTGGTTAAAACGGAATTGCACAGGAGGTGATTCGGGGACAGAACCATATTTGACTGCACACTACCAACTTCTTGCCCATGCCGCTGCTACAAAACTGTACAAGATCAAGTTCCAGGTATTCTGTTTTTAAGAGAAAAATATTATTCAGATTCGGCAGTGAATATTTATGTAGGACAAAAGTATACACAATTACTTTCTATTGCTAACTATATAACCAAAATGCAGCCATCTCAAAAGGGTATAATAGGGATTACCTTACTCTCTCACTGGTATGAGCCAGCCTCTAAAGAGAAAGCAGATATTGATGCTGCACATCGAGGCCTCGACTTCATGTTTGGATGGTAATGATCACTAACCGATAAAATTTTGTTAACTTCATTTGATTTTGGTTCAGTATATGTTTTGAATTTAAAAGAAATATATAATTATGTATGATTTTCCGAATTCAAATGCAACAATGTGCTATTTGTTCAAAGTAATATGAAATCGGAGAAGACTATTTCAGTATTTTGATTGAATCTGCATTTTGCTATAGGTTTATGCATCCAATCACAAAAGGAAACTATCCAAAAAGCATGCGATCTTTGGTTGGAAGCCGGCTACCGAAGTTCACCAAAGAAGAATCCGAGGATCTAAAAGGGTCCTTCGATTTTCTGGGTCTAAACTATTACTCATCATCTTATGCCTCTGATGCACCTCACTTACGCGATGCCAGACCAGCCATACAAACTGATTCTCTTATTAATGCTACATGTAATCATCAACTTAATTATATATGCTTGCACTAAATAATTCAGTTCTAATTAATTGCTTAATAGAATTGAAAGAAATATATCTAAGCATGGTTTATTTATTTTCAATGACAGTTGAACTTAACGGCAAGCCCCTTGGTCCAATGGTATGTATTTCATCTTTTCATTTGTAGCTTTTGTGCTCTAAGAGATTATTTCTAAAATATAATCACATATTTACTTTTAATTATTATATGCAGTCGGCTTCCCGTTGGTTGTGCATTTATCCGCAAGGACTTCGAAAACTATTGCTTTACGTCAAGAATATGTACAATGACCCCGTAATTTACATTACTGAAAATGGTAATACTTCTTAATTTCGAAGATATTGTATGCATAATACTGTAATATTTGTAAGGCTAATGAAAGTCTAACAATATCAATTGATAGGTCGCGACGAGTTCAATGATCCAACATTACCGCTTGAAGAATCCCTTTTAGATACTTACAGAATCGATTACTTTTATCGTCATCTTTACTATGTTCAAAGTGCAATCAAGTAAGTAATGCTATATGAGAACAAGTTTATTCCTATGCATGTTTTCTAGCTTTTCTTCTTACATTTACCTTTTATTGACCTTTATGCATAATAGGGATGGTGTGAATGTAAAGGGATATTTCGCGTGGTCATTGTTGGATAACCATGAATGGGAATCTGGCTTCAGCTTGCGATTTGGACTCGTCTTTGTGGATTATGAAAATGACTTGAAAAGACACCGAAAATTATCGGCACATTGGTTCAAGAATTTCCTCCAAAGATCTAATCCACAAAGGTGTTTTGCTTAAATGAACTTAGGATTAGAAAAAAGTGAGATGAAATTACAAAGTCTCTCACAACAATGAAACCAAATGAAGATGTCAAGATCTCATGGCAGAGAGAAATTATAGTTCTTTCAATTTCTTTAACCTGTAGTTGTTTAATTACTTCATTTGTTTTGCTTTTATTACTTTGGATTTGAATTTATATACAATTTGTATTTGTTACTTTTGGTTTTTATTTTTATTTTTATAGATTACTTTTGGCTTTCTAGCACAAGAAGTTGTGGATCTTCTAAAAATATTTGAAAGGGTCATGCATAGCAATGTTGTATCCCCTAAGTCTATATGAATATAGTTTTTCGAAGGATTGGTTTTGCTATAAAAAATGTTTTAACGACGCAATTTGTTGCCCGTTTACCTTTGTTCATGTGTAATTATTTTCTGAAAAAAATTCAAAAGGTCATGTATAATAATGATGTGTCCCTTGAGTCTATAGATATAATTTTTTGAAAAAATTATTTTGTTATATAAAAAGTTTAGTAGTGCGGCTTATTATATATTTATCATAATTTTCAATGAAATTGATTTACACCTAGATGTATCAATTACTGATTTGACATGAGAACTTAATTAGATTTGCATTTGACTTTGCATTTGACTGCATTTTAGATCAAACACATAAGATTTGTATATGCATTTACATAAAATAAAAATCAATTTTTTTTTTTAGAGTCTAGAGTATCATTTGCCGTCAGTTTTATAGTGTAGTTGACGGCCCTAGGGTGAGAGACGTCAATAGGTCTCTCACCGTGAGAGACCAATTTCTTTTTTTCTTTTTTTTTTAAGTTGTTTTTTTGACCTTAGATTAAAAAGTGGTACATGATTTTATGATGTACTATCAGCATTGTATTATTTTTTATTTCCTTTATTTTTTTTATTCCTACAAAATAGAAATCTTTTAAGTTTAGTCATTACTTAATTTTAATAGTATTTTTAATCGCACAAAATTTTTCTTAATACGTTGTTTAAACCCAGTTAAAATAAAATTTATTTAATTAATCTTAAACTCATAAATTTTTTATTGATTTTTTACACAGGTGTTTATCACTTTATAAAATGCTCATTAACCAAAACTTATAATTTTTTAATGTGAGATTGTTGTACCCCATTTTTTGACCTAAATTTTTGCATTCGTCAGTCATATTTTTGATTTGAAATAATCGTTATTTTTTTTAAGAAATTTCGATAGAGAGGTATTTTAAAATACCTCATTTGTTAAGGTTTCAAGAAAAATTTCGGCAGAGAAGTACTTTAAAATACCTCATTTTTGTGTTGTTTGTGTTTGTCCTTTTATTATTATTATTATTATTATTATTATTATTATTATTATTATTCTTTTATTATTATTATTTTCAGTTTTTATTATTATTTATTGTTATTATTATTATTATTATTATTATTATTATTTTATTTATTATTAATAAAAAAAACAAAAAAATGGGATCACGTTCAAGCAACAGCAGGTTCACGTTCATCAGTCCAGGAACACAGGTTTTTTTTTTTCCTTTGTCTCTTTCCTAAATTTGTGTTTCAATTTTTCAACCATGAAAAGATGAATTCAGCCAGCAAAAGGGTAGGATTTTTTATATCAGAGCCGCTGCAACCATAATCCTCAAACCCTAACTTGTTTTCTCAAAATCTCAGAAACATTCAACAATATCATAACAAAACCCATCACCGAACAATCAAGAACAACATCACAGTACCAACAGGAACTCCTTATCAACACAGAATCCAAACAGAAACCAATTCCAGAATCACAAATCCATCGCAAAACAATATCACTGTAACCACATAACCACCATTAAACCCATACAACAGAAAATCTCCACAAACACAAACCATAAACAATCAAATCCGAATCAAACAACCCGTAAACACAAAAACTCAGAAACTTTAACACACACCCAAATCACCCAATACACAAGAACCACCCAGAACCGAAGCAATCCAAAAAAAAAAAAAAAGAAATCGAAAAAAAAAGAATAAAAAGAAGAAGAGACGAAACAGAGGCGAAAAACAAAAAAATCTGTCCACCACCACCGCTCCGATCCGGCCGTTTGGGTAAGATTTTGGGAATTTTAAGTTCGAATTCGGGTTTAGAAAGGCTTAAAAAATGAATTGGTTTTTGTTGAAATAGCCATATATACTCCCTCCTCATTTATTTATTATTTTGGTTTGGACAATAATGATAAATGAAGTAAATAATAAAGGAGAGAAATAATATATATATATATATATATATATGATAATAATAGATGATAATAATAGCAATAATGATAAAAGGAAAAAATTAAATACTTAACATATTATTTTGGAACTTTTTTAAATGATAAGAATCAAATTGACATATTTTTGGATTTTGTGAAAAAATAAAAAAAATACGATAATAACTAAACATTATAAAATATTTTTGTTTATTAATTAATATCATGTGTGACAGAAATCTATGGCAAATTCCGTCCCAATTAATAATTTTGGGATGAAATTAATTTTTATGTGGGATATATATAATAATGTGCGAGATATTTAAGTTTAAAAGTATTGATTCAGTTGTCTAAAAATCTCATAGACGTTTATAATTGATACTTAAGTGGAATAAGAGTGATCGAGTCATATAAGAATCTCATAGATGTTTATAACCGATATTTAAGTGGGAGATATTAATATGCGAGATATTTAAGTGCGAAATAGTGATTCAGTCGTCTAAGAATCTCATAGACGTTTATAATCGATATTTAAGTGGAAGATATTAATGTGCGAGATACGTTGGTTTGAGAATAGTGATTCAGTCGTCTAAGAATCTCATAGACGTTTATAACTGATATTTAAGTGGGATAAAAGTGATCGAGTTGTGTAAAAATCTCATAGACGTTTATAACTGACATTTAACTGGGAAATATTAATATGGGAAATACTAATATGCGAGATATGCAAGTTTGAGAATATTGATTCAGTCGTCTAAGAATCTCATAGACGTTTATAATTGATATTTAAGTGGAATAAGAATGACCAAGTCGTATAAGAATCTCATAGATGTTTATGACCGATATTTAAGTGGGAGATATTAATATGTGAGATACTTAAGTGCGAAAAGAGTGATTCGGTCGTCTAAGAATCTCATAGACGTTTATAATTGATATTTAAGTGGAAGATATTAATGTGCGAGATATGTAAGTTTGAGAATAGTGATTCAGTCGTCTAAGAATCTCATAAACGTTTATAATTGATATTTAAGTGGGATAAGAGTGATCGAGTTCTATAAGAATCTCATAGACGTTTATAACCGATATTTAAGTGGAAATATTAATATGGGAAATACTAATATGCGAGATATGCAAGTTCGAGAGAATATTGATTCAGTCGTCTAAGAATCTCATAGACGTTTATAATTGATATTTAAGTAGGGATAAAATTAAGTAAGGACTAAACTTAAAAGTCTCTATTTTGTAGGGATAAAAAAAATATGAAAGAAATGAAAAATAATGCAATGCTGATAGTGCATCACAATATCATGTACCACTTTTTAATCTAAGGTCCAAAGAAAAGTTAACTTATAGACGTCTATGAGATTCTTAGACGACTGACGATTGAAAAAATGCAAAAATACCTCTCTGTCAAAATTTCTTGAAAAAAATAACGATTGTTTCGAATCGAAAATATGACTGAAGAATGAAAAAATGCAAAAATTTAGGTCAAAAAATGGGGTACAACGATCTCACATTAAAAAGTTATAAGTTTTGGTTAATGAGTATTTTATAAAGTGATAAACACGTGTGTAAAAATTCATTAAAAAAATTTAAGAGTTTAAGATTAATTAAATAAATTTTATTTTAACAGGGTTTAAACAACATATTAAGAAAAAATTTGTACGATTAAAAATACTATTAAAATTAAGTAAGGACTAAACTTAAAAGGTCTCTATTTTATAGGATAAAAAAGTGAAAGAAATAAAAAATAATACAATGTTGATAGCGCGTCATAATATCATGTACCACTTTTTAATTAATAGTTCAAAAGTAAGTTGAAAAAAAAAAGAAAAAAAAATGCAAGTGATGCACCGTAATGTCTCTCACGGTTGACGGAACCGTAGTTGACGGTAGACAAGTTGTACTAAGAGAGAGAACATTTATTTTTTTTTTCTTTCAGAATCTCTTAATTAATCTAACAACATACAATCGTATATAATATGGCTCAGGCTAGCGTGAGCAAGCTGAGCATATCTCTCACTATAGACAATTCAGATAATAAATTTGAGCCATTCAATCACTAAAATCCACAATACATGCACCACACCACATTATAATTTTTCATCTTCATTCTCTCTCCTCCTTTTCTCTATCTTGCTCAACTTCTTCTACTTCTTCTACCATCATCTCTACAGACCTATGAAGTTTTGATACGGGACACGATACCGATACGTCAATACACAAAAAAAATTAAAATTCGCAATCTGATACTGCCGCGATAAGTTATTAAAAAAATAAATTTAAAATTAAATATATAACAAAATATATAAACATGACTAAAATCAATAATATTAATAATTAAAAGCAGAAAACATCTATTCTTATACTCCCTCTGTCCCAAAATAAATGACCTGTTTGACCACTGACACGTTTGCCAATGCACAACTTTAATCGTTAATATCTCTAATTATATATTATTAAAAATTATAAAATTGGTATATTTTGAAAGTACTCGTCGAGACAAATCAAACAACATCTCATATGCTAATATTTGCATGTATATATTAGTAGAAAAATAAGGTCAAAGCAGGTCAAATGAATAGTATACTAAGTCAAAAAGAGGTCATTTAAAATGGGACGGAAGGAGTACCATAATTCTGGGACAAACTCAAATGTTTAACAATAGGACACCATAGTTTTTTTTTGAAAAGTAAAAAATTATATTGACAAAGGAAAAGCACAATAAGTGCTAAAGATACAAACAAACAGATCTGATACAGGAGCATCATAATAAGTCAAAGTCAATCAATACTAGAAACTTCCACATCTTAAGTTTTACTCCCTCCGTCCCATTTTAAATGACCTCTTTTTGACTTAGTATACTATTCATTTGACCTGCTTTGACCTTATTTTTCTACTAATATATACATGCAAATATTAGCATATGAGATGTTGTTTGATTTGTCTCGACGAGTACTTTCAAAATATATCATTTTTATAATTTTTAATAATATATAATTAGAGATATTAACGATTAAAGTTGTGCATTGGCAAACGTGTCAGTGGTCAAACAGGTCATTTATTTTGGGACAGAGGAGTAATACTATCCCCAAAAAACAATGGTCACCAGTACATCTTAAGCTATATATCTAAAGCTAAATATTATACAAAAAACATTATTAATACTATCCAAAAAACATCACAAGTAAAAAAAAAAATATATATTCGTATCAGGCACGTATCGAGTATTATTTTTTTATTTAAAAATAATAATTTAACCGATACTTTTTCGATATGCGTATCGGGATGTACCGAACACGTATCAAGAATTATTTTTTTATTTAAAAATAATTATTTATCCGATACTTTTCTGATAGGAATATCGGCACGTATCAGAAGCATATCGGTATCGGACGTGTATCGGACAGGATTCATCACCAATTTTTGAGTATCGGGGCGTCACAGCTATAGACTCTCTCTCCTTTAATTATGTTAAAATATATAGCGAATAATTTATAAATTAATTTTCAAATTATAGGGAATAAGTTATCTGATTGAATTTATAGTGTCTGATAAAATTAGTGGTTGAATTAACTTTTAAATATGAAATGACATAAAAAAGATATGTCTAATTAATATTTTATTTTTTTAAGTAAGATGGCAAGTGTAAACTTAGAAGTTGTAAGCTCATATGATACTTGAAAAAAAAAACATTTGAAAAATAAGCTATAAACTAGTAAAATAATAAGTTATGCTTTTTTAAAAAAAATGTTATCAAATCGGTCTCTTTTAACCAAATAAGCTTATAAACTATTAGCTATTTCCTCCGTCCCAAATTGAGTGACAAAGTTGAGCTTTTAATGCATGCCGATGCATAACTTTGACGATTAATATTTTTAATTGCATAACAGTAAAAATTATAAAAATTTTATATTTTGAAAATATTTATCGAGACGAATTCAACATCTTATAAGCTAATATTTAGTTTTGTTCATTAGTAGAAAATTTTCAAAATTCCTGATATACGTTTTTTAAAAAATTAAATTTAAAATTAAATATATAAATACACAATATATAACATAACTAAAATCGATAATGATAATAGATTAACATTCAAATTACTCAAAATAAGCAAACAAGTAACAATTAATAATTACATATCTTAAGTTAAGTATTACACAAAAAGAACATAATTAGTATTGTCCAAAATCACGTCAAAACAAAAAACACGTAAAAAAAAGTATCATCCAAAAAAACATCTTAGTACTATCTAAAAAAGACATAGTCGATTATCCATAAAGAACATCATATTTTAATATTCACTACTTAAAGAAACACGAATTGTATCAGATTATCTCATTCGTTTCCATCATCAAAGAATATTAATTACCCGATACTTTTCTGATACATGTATCGGACGACACATATCGGTCAGTTATTTATTTTAAATAATAATAAATTGTTCGATATGAATATCAGAAGATATCGGCAAGTATCGGTATCAGATACATATCGAATACGATACTTGCCATTTTTTAAAATGATTTTGTTAAGTTGAAATATTATGATGTAGGCAGCATACAATAAGATCTATAGACTACTTAATCTAATGGTATTTTTTTACTTGCCTACCGTGAGAGATATGAGACACTCGCTCACGGTAGAATCCGCCATATAATATAACCCGAATTGTAAATTATCATATTATCAATCTCGTAGCTCATAAAAGAGTCAATTGAAACACATGTTTTGTCTCCAGATTTAACATATATATCTCTTGTCGAAATTTTCTTGAGACAGAAGATAGCACTGAGATTTTTTTTAATAGATGAAATTGAAAACTCACATATAAAGTGAATAAATTGGGGTTTGAATTCCAATCATTACATCCGACACAAATAATTTCAGTATTTCTGCAAGTTGAGCTAAATTTCAGATTAAATTGGTCATGGAAAAAAAAATTCAGCGCTGAAAATCTTTATTTATTACTAATATAAACAATTGAATTTTTTTTAATGAATTTGACTATGGATTACCGTTCTCGGTATTTAATCCAAATTTTAGTTACATTTAAGATGGAAGAGTACTGTGAATCTTTATTTGCTAATTTAAACCATTGAAATTTTCTTTAATTTATTTTATTTATTTGTAAAAATCAACAAAAATTATCAAAAGCAACTTTATTTGGTTGGTGTAATTTTTCTTTACTAGTATAAACTAATTTTATTAGGAAAATGCTAAACAATGCCCCCGGAGCAATGGTTAAGGATATTAAAATAGAATTTTTGTCTCGAAATATGTGTATTCAATACTTTGGAAATGTAAAAAGTTAGTTTTCCAATATTAAATTTCTCTTTTATTTCTTTTTTTAGTATGTTTAACAAGTGTCCGGATGCATTGTTTAGCATAACTCATTTTATTATACTAACTTCCGATATAAACTTTATTTTAAAAAAAAGTAATTACCATTGCATTAAAAATTGAAAAGTTCATTAATTTTAGAACAATTTTTTCAAATAAATTCACTCTTAGAAGAGGCCGGGATGGAGTGTTACACTCCAAAGGAGTGGGCACAAGAGAAATATACTCCAATTTTCAATTCTTGCTCATGTCATGTCTTTCTCTTGTACAACTCCTAGTTTTCCTATATAGTCCTTTCATCTTGAAAATTAATCTATCAAGTTCAATTCCTAATTATATATTCATTTTCACCAATAATAGTAATATTGTAATTGAGCAACATCACAATTTCATATGGGCATGGCATTCCATGACTATCTATATTTCCTCTACTTTGGTGTCTTGACTCTTATTGTTACTCCTACTACACTTGTTGACACTTCTTCTCTAAACCGTAATAGTTTTCCAAAAGATTTCATTTTTGGTACCGCTTCATCCTCCTACCAGGTAAATTTTTTGTAGCATTGTGTTACATTCACATGCTTTTAATGTGATAGTAAAAAATAAATCATTTTTTTTATTCAGGAAAAAAAAAAGAAATATGTTTTCAATTTACTCTTAGTATATCGAAGTTTAAAAATTGAAGGTTGTTTTTTAAGGTGTGATTTTGTGTTGATAATGTAGTATGAAGGTGCTGCAAATGAAGGCGGAAGAGGACAAAGTATTTGGGATAACTATACTCATAATTCGGGTAACAAATGTATAATATAAAGTGTCGCAATTCATTAACCATTCATCAAATACAATTAGAAACAATTTTGAAGAATAAGAATTTATGGATGAATAAAATTTTAAGTTTAATATTAAAGTTTCAATCTAATCCGTTAAAATCGACTTGTTCTATCTGTTATTTGTATGATTCAACACCCGAACAAATTAATGATGTAGACAATTAAAATTGAGTCCAAATTAAAAGGTTGCAATCTTTATCGATTAGATAATTTTCAACTCAAACTCGACCAAACACGACTGATGCTCAGCCCTAATGAAAACACTGAATGGAGCTCCTCTTTTAGTCCGTAAAATTTGAATTTTCTACTTTTTTTGGTAACTAAATTGAGCATGTTCTATTTTATTTTTTTTTGTTGATACTTTATTATGGAAGGAGAAAGTCTTTTTTGAGATAGCATTAATTGGTGTAGTTGCATACAGACAAAATATTGGACAGAAGCAATGGAGATGTAGCTGTTGATCAGTATCATCGTTATAAGGTACATTCAATCTGATATCAAATTATAACATTATTCTCCTGATCTTGTAAATTTTACTTCATTCTAACTTTTGTATGTCAAAATCCATCATCCATAATATTGGTAGCTCAATTGGTTTTGTAAAAAAAAATATATAGGCAGTTTAATTGGTTTGAATTAAGGTTAAAAATAGTTGAAGTTCTCAAGTTCAACTCTAAACGAAGGAAAAAAATATTAATCGAACAAAACTAACAATTAACAATACCCTTTAAAAAAAATGAGTTCATTAGTTAAAGAACTAAAGAGAGAAATAAAATTGAAGATATACATTGAGAAAACTAAAATTCAACTTTTAAAGTGTTTAACCATACAACTTAAAAAAAATGTTAATTATTTATTTACAGACGTTATTATAAAAGACATCTTTAAGTAGACTAACATGTAATATCGGACTTTCAAAAAGATAAGACTTACGCCAAAAAATGAGCATAGTAGGACATGTTTGAGGCTTAAATTTGTTGAAAATTTCTCTTTCCACCCCCCACGTTTCTTTTTCAACCCTTGATTTTCATTTATGCCCCTGAACCATTATTTCGGTAAACACGACCGAATTTTTGAAAAATCAGAAAACATTATATGAATTTTTCTAGGTTTATTTCAGGAAATAGAACCTGAAAGAATAGCTGTTAGAGACCTACAAAACTAACAAATAAGTGAGCGCAAAATAAACGGTTGAAATACATGTTTCTATATCACAAAACTTCAGTAAATGTTTTCCGAATTTTTCAAAAATTCAATCCGTATTTACCGAAATTTTGCTTTCGTAAATTCGGAGTAAAACTGGATTTTTGAGGGGTTAAAAAGAAATATGAGGGGTGGAAAGAGAAAT
Source organism: Trifolium repens (assembly GCA_030408175.1). Taxonomy (NCBI): domain Eukaryota; kingdom Viridiplantae; phylum Streptophyta; class Magnoliopsida; order Fabales; family Fabaceae; genus Trifolium; species Trifolium repens. The sequence continues at coordinate 28,312,440 of CP125842.1, forward strand.
TTTCAAATTTATTTTACCATGTCAGACTTGCATCTTACAGAGTTTAGCCCAGTCCAACTTATTTCCACCCTAAATATAAAGATGGTTTCTCATTCCACCCCCAAATTTCTTTTTTCACCCTGAAAATTTTGGGAAACTTCTTAATTTTTTTTTTAATGTAATTTCTCTTTTCACCCCAAATTTTTCTTTATTTTTGGTGGGTGGGGAACTTTTTCTGCCTTAAAAAAAACTTCGAGAAACGTTTCCCGAAGTTTTATGTGTGAGAAAAGAAATTTAAGTTGTGGGAAGAGAAATTTTCAAACGTAAAGAACCAAATAGAAAAAAGAGTTAATGGACTAAACTGTTCCTTAAAATTAATTTGAAATAGGTTTAATTACAGTTTTGGTCATATTTTCACCTTTTCACAAAATTTGTCCCGCTATTTTAAAATCACATAGTTTTGACCCCTCTATTAATTTTTTGTACTTAAAAATGATGGTTTAACATATTTTAAATTATGAGACATACAACCTGATGATAATAAATGATCAAAAGTTATGAAATTACAAGAAAACTCAATAAAAACTTCAATTTCAATTTCAGAAATTATTAATTTTTGAAAATTAATTAATGAAATAGAAATAATAAATAAACCTTGATAATCTACATTATCAAATTGTATGTCATATTATTTAAAATATATAAAATACAAATTTCAAGTATAAAAATATGGTGGAGGGACCAAAATTGAGTGAATTTAAAATAAGGCGACCAATTTAGTGAATAAGTGAAAATATGGGGACAAAACTGTAATTAAGCCTTTAAGATACTAAATGAGTAATTTTTCATATATTTTAAGTACCTTTAATTAGGGGTGGGCATGGTTTGGTTAAAAACCAAAACTGCATAAAAACTGAACTGAACTGTTTCTACAGTTCAGTTTTTTTGAACTGAACTGTTGGTAAAAATATAAACCGAACCAAACAGTTTGGTTAACCAGTTAACCGGTTCAGTTAATCAGTTAACCGTAACTGTTTTTTTTCAAATAATACAAAAATGATAAAAATAATCTTTCAAAATTGACAAAATAATAAAAAATAATATTAATAATAATATAATAATAATAAAAAATAAGTAAAATAATAATAAAAATAAAAAAAAATAAAAAAATTGACAAAATAATATTAAGGCGGCTACTAATATATTAGTAGAAAATTATGGTTCCAAACACAACTTGATATTTAGGCGGCTACTAAACTCCAATTTCATCCCCAAAAAATCGGCCGAAACACAAAAATCGGTCGAAAAACCGAAAATCGGCCGAAAACCCAAAAATCGGCCGAAAAATCGAAAATCGGCCGAAAACCCGAAAATTAGCCGAAAACCCAAAAAACGGCCGAAAACACAAAAAATATGCCGAAAACTCAAAAAATCGGCCGAAAACCCGAAAATTGGCCGAAAACCCAAAAAACGGCCGAAAACCGAAAATACAAAAAATCGGCCGAAAAACTGATTTTAGGTTTTTCGGCCGTTTTTTAGTATTTTCGGTCGATTTTTGGGTTTTCGGGTGTTTTTTGGATTTTCGGCCAATTTTCGGTTCTTCGGCTGATATTTTGAGTTTTCGGCCGATTTTTGGGTTTTCGGCCAATTTTTGGGTTTTCGGCCGATTTTTTTAGTTTTCAGCCGATTTTCGGTTTTTCGGCCGATTTTTGGGTTTTCGGCCGATTTTTTGTGTTTTCGGCCGATTTTAGATTTTTTTGCCGATTTTTGTGTTTTCGGCCGATTTTCGGTTTTTCGACCGATTTTTGCGTTTTCGGCCGATTTTTTGTGTTTTTGGCCGATTTTCGGGTTTTCGGCCGATTTTTTGTGTTTTCGGCCGATTTTAGATTTTTTTGCCGATTTTTATGTGTTCGACCGATTTTTGTGTTTTCGGCCGATTTTCGGTTTTTCGGCCGATTGTTTGTTTACTTATTTTAGTGTTATTATTATTATTTTTTATTTTTTAAAGAATTTTATTATTTTTTAAAAAGTGTCAATTCATTGGATTTTAGGGTTTTAGTAATTTTTTGGTTTTTGGTTCAGTTTACAGTTAACTGGTTTTGTATTTAAAAAAACTAGTTAACTGAACTGTTGTCTCACAAACAGTTTGGTTCGGTTTTTTTAAAAACAGTTTTGGTTTTAAATGGTTTAGTTTGGTTCAGTTTAACTGTTTGGTTCAGTTTTTTGGTTTTTATGCCCACCCCTACCTTTAATACCTTATGAGGCTCTACTATTTTGTTTTCAATTTTTTGCCTAGTACATATCTTAACCATTTTTTCATCTTAATAGGATGATGTTGCAATCATGAAGTATATGAATACAGATGCATACAGATTCTCCATCTCTTGGTCAAGGATATTGCCAAGTAATAGAAAAATTTGAATTTAGTCACATCCTTAAAGAGTTTCATCTAGTTGAATATTTCATTTACATTAACAATTCTAATCAATATGCAGAAGGAAAAGTAAGTGCAGGTATAAACAAAGAAGGAATCAAATATTACAACAACTTAATCAATGAGGTACTTGATAATGGTAATGCATAATCCATATACTTTATAAAGTATATCATATTCATGATGTTCATAATCATATTGTAATATAAATTGATAAAATTATTGATCCAGGTCTTGTACCATTTGTGACACTTTTCCATTTTGATCTTCCTGAAGCCTTACAGGACGAGTACAATGGTTTTTTGAGCCCCGATATTATGTAAGTCTCGTGGCACAAACTTTCGTTCAAGCAATAATAAATCGATGAATGCTTTACATAAGTTGAATTTCTATAATCACGATCTACGAAAAAGTATTATGACGTCATTTGATCCATATAATCGAGACATCCTAGTGATTTAAGGTTTGATCGTTGAATTTCTATATATCTAGAAAAGATTTTCGAGACTATGCCGAGCTATGTTTCAAGGAATTTGGAGACAGAGTGAAACATTGGATTACTCTTAATGAGCCATATTCTTATAGTACTATGGATACAGAAGTACCCTACATAGCCTCACACAACCAAATCCTTGCTCATGCTGCTGCTGTCAAAATTTATAGAACCAAATATCAGGTACAAAACTAAAGATCCATCAATTTTATTTATTTATTTATTTATTTATGATTGTCCAAAAATTAATATTACTTGGATTAATGGAAGCAGGCTTCTCAAAAAGGTTCAATAGGTATCACCTTAAATTGTCAATGGTTTCTTCCTTTCTCAAATGACATATTAGATCATCAAGCCGCCCATCGCGCTCTTGATTTCATGTTTGGATGGTAATTGTTACATTTTACTCAACTTTATTCGTGCAACGTTTTAAATAAATATTCGCATCGTGATGTTGGCCGCAATGTCCATGTTTTTCACCTCTGCAACCGCAATGTTGCATTCGTTCGCAAAATCATGGATCACGGTTTAATTGCGGATATATATGATTTTAAATTTTATTTTTATGAATGTTTATTGTTTATGTTATGCTTCATACTTGATAATGGATTTGTTTATAGGTTTATGGAGCCATTGACAAAAGGAAAGTATCCACTAAGCATGGTGTCTTTAGTGGGAAAACGATTACCAAAGTTCACTAAAAAGCAATCCAAGATTCTTATTGGCTCATTTGATTTTATTGGAATCAATTACTACACCTCCAGTTTTGCTGCTAATATACCACACTCAAATAATGATACAAGCAAACCTACATATTTGAAAGATACTCATGTCAATTTAACAAGTAAGAACACCTTGATCAAAACTCCTAATGAAGAATGTGTGGTACTTTAATTTTCATTCCAAGAAAAAAAAATTATAATTTCCTTTTTTTGATGTAAAATGTTGTGTTATGACTTGTGACAGCTGAGCGTAACGGAATACCAATTGGACCAAGGGTGAGTATGCCCTCTTTCTGTGATTAATTGTTACATATAAAATATGAATGTGTGCGCACACTCACGTGCGGTGTATATCGATGTTTATATAATAAAATGTTTTGTTTCTATGATTTGATGAATAACAAAGAAATGTCATTTAATACAGGCTGCTTCACCTTGGTTATTTGTTTATCCAAGGGGAATTCAAGAGCTACTTTTGTACACAAAGACAAAGTATAACAACCCTTTGATTTACGTAACAGAAAATGGTAATACTTTAATTACATTCTTTTGATTTTTTTCATATACATATACATAATATTCAACACAATATAACATCATAAATTAGTTTGTATACCAACCTTGTATATATTAAATTTACAAAGTTATCCAAAATACTACTAATCTTGTCTCACTCCACATTGTATAATTTTTTTTTTCTTCCTAATCAATCAACTATATCAAATAAACTAAAATGTTGAAATTTGAATAATTAAATTATAGGTATAGACGAGTTCAATGATCCAACGCTAAAACTTGAAGAGGCGCTCATGGATACTTACAGAATTGATTACTTTTATCGTCATCTTTATTATATATCATCTGCAATCAAGTTAGTGATACCTCTCTTTACTTAAATCAAAATTATTTACATTATTTTCACACAATATTTTTAGTTTTAAACATTTTGACTCTATTTTTATTTGTTGGTTTTTTGTGTGAAGGCATGGTGCGAAAGTAAAAGGCTATTTTGCATGGTCACTTTTGGACAACTTTGAATGGACTGCAGGATACACTGTGCGTTTTGGAATTAATTTTATTGATTACAAAGATAATCTTAAAAGACACCATAAGCTCTCTGCCCGTTGGTTTAGAAAATTTCTTAAAAAACACTAGTGTTACAACTTAATATGTATGTCATGATAATAAAATAATATGAACTTGTTCATTAATCAAAATTATCATTAATTTTGAATTTGTTGTTCGAGTTCTATCTATTATGTTTTTGGTAAACCAAGTGTCACCTTTGCACAATTGTAAAGATATTAATTCTTCAAAATATCTGAAATTTATATTTTAGAAAAGTATTTGAGATTTATTTTAGGGATTGACCTCTCCCAATTTTTTTTTTCCATCCATAAGAATATATGTCGCACTAATTTAAGGATAAAAAAATATTTATTTAGACGTAAACCCAAATAAAAAGTACTCCCTCCGTCCCAAAATAAATGACATGTTTGACTTCGTTTACGTTTACCAATGTAAAACTTTGATCGCTAATATCTTTAATTGTCTATTATTAAAAATTATAAAAATTGTATATTTTGAAAATACTCGTCGAGACAAATCAAACAAGATCTCATATGCTAATATTTACAAGTATATATAAGTAGAAAAATAAAGTCAAAGTAGGTCAAATGAATAGTATACTAAGTCAAAATTAGGTCACTTATTTTGGGACTGAGGGAGTATTTAATTAAGCACACATCACACTCATTAGTGAAATAATTAAAATATAATTTTTTTTAATGATATGATTAATTTATTTATCCTTTAATATATATCACTTATATGTATTCCCAAATTATTTTAATTTGTGGTTATGACAGCGTTAAATGGGCATAACCATATAAATGATAAATATATATTAAAGGATAATTTAGGCTAACCACAAATATATCAAACCCTTCTTTTTTTTTGACAATACAAATATATATCAAATTCTTACATGCTAATTATATGAACAATTATATGTTTTAGTGACAATTTGGTTACAAAATTTGAAAATTGATAATTGATTTCAAGAGATAATTGATTTCAACAGATTGAACAATATTTCAAAATTGTCACTGAAACAATTTGGTTAAGTTATATGTTTTAGTGACTTTAGGTTAGTAACCAAACTGTTCAGTCTCTTGAAATCAAATTTTCTAGCCAATATTAAAAAGTGTTTTTTTGCTACTTTTGTTTTTAAGTTATTTTAAATTCTTCAGTAATCTAACGATTATTTTAATATCAAATATTACTATATTACTATAAAATAATGGATACCATTTTATATCAATTTTAAATAACCGGAGTATAAAGTTTTAGAGAGATATTTTAGAAAAACAAAGAGATAAAGAGATTGTCTCCTTGGGATTCTAATTCAATTTATGCCCCGTTTGAAATTTTTTTTTTTAGCTTTTATTTTTATAAAAAATATCTTATTTTTAAGCTTATATATATAAAAGAATTTATGCAAATAAATAAGTGTCTGAAATTGTGGATTTAGATATGGATGCATGCATGATATATAAGTCCTGTTTCGACTAACTTATTTTTGAGCTTATGTAAAACAATTAACGCAAAAAAATAATAATTTTATGTCGATTTAAAAATTCCCACTAACGAAAAATGTGTTTTAATAATTTATTTTTGCATAAATTGAAGGTGTGAAAAACACAAGAAGGGGGGGTTGAATTGTGTTTTGGGTAGTTTGAAAATTTCTTCTAAGTTATGAAAACTTATTAGAGTTTGCAGCGGTTTAGAAAACAAAACACAATCAATCAGCAACTTAAAAAGTATGAGAGTAAGAGAGAGAGATAGAGACAGAGATTTATACTGGTTCCTCTCACAAACCGAGAGTACGTCCAGTCCCCTTGCACTTCCAAGGGAGTTCACTATAATCAAACAAGATTACAATTGCTCAAGCATACAGGCAAGAGACTTCCAATGCTCAAGTTACACTTACAAGAGACTTCCTTTGCTCAAGCACAAAAGCAATAGACTTCAAACAACTTTACAAGAAAAACAGAGTAATGGAACACTGATATACAAATCAATGTTCAAATGAATAAGTAAAATACAACTCAATGACAAGACTAATCTTAGAGTCCTAATAAAAGAAATCTAAGGTTCAACAACTGTATGAATCAGAAGCTGAAACTTGAGTCTTGGATTTTCAAATGAGTTCAAGTTGTTTTGTGCACAGGATGATTTTTGCAGAGTAACAGCTCTTTCAAATTGTTCAATTATATTGTACACAAAACTTCACTACCACTCCAATTTATAGTGAGGGGTGGAGCGTCTTGAATTTGAATTTGTTGCAGGAGATTGTGTCAGCTGGTAATAGTACGATCTTGAACCATATCAGGTAACCTTTGTCACTACAAGAAATATAATTTTTTGCAACAACTTTTTTTGTTAAAAGTTGTTACAAGTCGCTGGCAAAACTATCCAAGATAGTTTTGTCAGCGACCTGTAACAAAAAAAGTTGTTGCCAAAAATTATTTTTCTTGTAGTGTGTGTACTACCAAACTTGGGAATGAAGATTTGTCCAATTCTGGTAAAAGGTTCGTACAATAGTACTAACGTCACTATTCTGAGGATAAGGTTGATTCTCCAGCTTTTGAGTTGTCAGAAGATGATGAAATTCAATTATTGTAGCAGAGAATGTTCTTCTGACAAAACGGCCTTCACTGCAACCATCAGAACATGATGTGTTGAAAACATAGCTTAGCAACAACTTTACAAGACTAATCCTATGATATGCAGCTTCTGACGACGTAGCCTCTGATATGCAGCTTCTGACGAGGCTTGACATTGCATCTTCTGATGAGCATGTTCTGGTCAGAATTAGCTTCTCATTTTCAGAGCTTCAAATGTACTCATAGTGAATATAAAATTTTAGCTTATATATCTGCACACTAGAGTAAATAATTAGTATACCCTATTGTATATTAATACCTTTGTTATCATCAAAACTTAATTGAGTCATGTCAGAACCTCTTTTGTTCCAACATAAATTACATTGACAAACTTATAATAATACATAAAAAATTATATCTTCAAATAAGTTGTTTTGCATAAATTCAAAAATAAGCTATTCCATATGGGCCCATAGACATAGTCTAGATTTAAACTTGAATTTCAATTTACATTTATTTTGGATAAGTTTTCAATTTTTCAAATTAAATATTTCAGTATCTCTTTTTTATTTAGTTATATATATATATATATATATATATATATATATATATATATAATTTTTGCTTAATTTTCAAAACGTTAGTTTGATTTCTATACCAAATTAAAAATGATTTACCATAATATATTTTTATATAAAAAAGAAAAGATATTATTTTTATATAAAAGCACTTACAAAATTTTAGAGAGTTTTGATTTTGGGATTTGTTGTTTTGTTTTAGTACTTAAAATTAATTCATATTGAATTTGGTCCTTGTAATATACTATAGTATATTAACTTGTGCCGTGCACATGATTATTTTCCTTTAATATTATTTATGTATATTATTATTTTATATTTATGTGAAAAATATAAAAAAAAAAAATCAGAAACTTTAAATTATTATTTGTGTAATTTGATTTAAACTTGTATGATGAAATTGAAAAGAATCTTGCATGATATGAGTTTAATGATTTTTGCATGAGAATATTTTCTACACTATTAAGAGATTATTTCTCCCGTTTTCATCCCAAGACTATATAAGGACCCTATAAATATAAAATTATTATAAACTTTATAATTTTTTAAATATATATATATATATATATATATATATATATATATATATATATTCACGGCCTTAAGTTTTTTGGGAGCGTGATTTCACATAAAATTAAAACATACCATGATTATTTCATTGCAATAAATCTCCTCAAAGATGGTGGTCCGCTATTTCATCCCCAACCAACTTTTCATGAAAAATATACATTAGGTTTATTGTCATAGATTATAAATAAAAAATAAAAAAATTCATAGATTATAAAAAATTGAAGTTATGTTCATTTGTTTTAGGTTTTCCAAATTTTAACCGTTAGAAGTAATTTTAATCAACTATTTATGAGTTCCGCCATCCCCGTCCAACAACACATACCGAAAGATTCTCTCTCTCCATCTGCCAGTACTATATAGGGACTTAATCAACAAAAAATAATTGTGAGTTTTATATTATATTTTAAATGAATATTAATATATTTTGACCTCGTTCATATTTTCAAACTTTTTTTCTCATTATACCACAAAGAATTTATTTTCACTCTTGTCAAATGAATTTTTTTTTTGTGTGGATCTCTACTCACAATGACAAATTAAAATCCCTAAAAAGTTTGAAAAGTTTTTGGAAAGTTTTTTTTTACAAAAGTTTTTGGAAAGTTTTAAAATTACAATTATAAACAAATTCCATAGATTATAAAAAATTTAAATTATGTTAATTTATTTTAGGTTACCCATAAATTAATTAATCACCTCAAGGTAACTCTAATGAAAGTGTGGTGGACACAAAATATGGATAACTTCCGCGGTCAAAATTCAACTTTTAATTAGTCAAGACGTATTTTTAATAATGAGGTGGGAAAATCTCAATGTTTCTCATTCTACTCCACAAGGCCGTCTTTGAACCCATGCAAGGAGGACTATAGCACGGGGCCTCCAAAAAAATGGGGCCTCAAATAAATATAATTAGGTAATAGGTAGTTATATTGGGGGGTTTAAGTAGCAGTAATAATGGTACAGCAAAGCAAAATTATACCAATCAAATTATATCAATAATAGTCCTGCAGAGTAAAATTATACTAATAATAGCCTCTGTGCTTATGCCTTGTTGTTGTTCTTCTACTTTTTGAGTTTTTTATGTTATTACTATTTGTTTGTTCACAAAAATAAATATTAAGTTCTTTTTTGTTAGTGTTTTCAACCTGTAAGGTTGAGTTTATTTTAGGGTTGGCTTCATTTGTTAAAATAAGCCTTTGGTCCAGATGTGGTGACTGATGTGCACACATGTGGTACCTGAACTGAATGCCCTAAAAACGCGCCTTCAAATATTTTCGTGTGATCTTTGAAAAAGATTTGTTTTGAAACAAACATATTCACGCTAGCTTGCGCGCCAGCTGAAAGATTGAAGAAGATCCAGAAAAGATTTAAAAAGCTGGTTTGTTACTAGAAGATTGAAAAAGATTCAAAAAGATTTAAAACAAACATATCTTTTGTTAAAAGATTGAGTTTGTTACTTGAAGATTACAATGGCCAGCTACCAGATCTCGTTCTATATAAAGAAGACTGAAGACATAGTTTTACTTACTGAATTTAGAATAATATTTTCTAGTCCTTAGATTTCAGTCTTTGTCCCTATAGTTTCTTGTTTCCATTGAGACTTGAACTTATGGTTGTATTTAGCTCTTAAGCTTTTAAGCACAGAGCTGTTCATTTTCTTGGTTCTAGTTTGAAACAAGATTTGGACTTTGAATCACTCAAAGCTTTGAAGCACGAGTTGGTTCTTTAGATTAGGAGTGCGTCTCCATCATTGAGCTTGTAAAAATCCTTGTGAGGAGCAAGGTCCTTGTGAGGAGCAAGGTAGGATAGCTGGGAAGTGACTGAGGGAAGTCATATCTTGTGAGGAGCAAGGTAGAGTTTGCACAAGGTAGTGTCTAAGCGATAGGTTGTAAACGAGGGAGTTTAACTTTGAATTAGAGCTATCATAGTGGATTCATTCCTGGATTGGTATCCTCCAGACGTAAGTGCGCTGCACTGAACTGGGTTAACAAACTCATTGTGTTCTTTATCTTCTGCACTTTATTTTCCTTGTTCATCAAGTTATCGTATGTTTATGATGTTGGCACATTAGGCAACACATCGTATACCTAAACCCTAACGTGCACCACATCACGCTGCACATCTGTAACTTGCTAGCGGAATTTCAGTTGGCATCAGAGCAGGTACCCTGTTCTGCTTTAGGGTGAGCTCCAGGGAAGATACTTTCCGGAACAATGGACAAGGACAGAACTTTGGTCAGCAAACCACCTCTTCTGGATGGCACAAACTATGATTATTGGAAATCACGCATGGCTGCTTTCTTAAAATCCATTGATAGTAGAACTTGGAAAGCAATGCTAAGAGGTTGGGAACATCCCAAAATCAAGGATGTTAATGGTGATGATACAGAAGAACTCAAACCAGAAGAAGATTAGACTCCAGCAGAAGATACATTAGCTCTTGGCAACAATAAAGCTTTAAATGCATTATTCAATGGAGTTGACAAAAACATGTTTAGACTCATCAAACAATGCACCGTTGCCAAAGATGCTTGGGAGATACTCAAGACAACCCATGAAGGAACCTCCAAGGTAAAAAGCTCAAGACTTCAACTTCTCCACTCAAAATTTGAGAATCTTAGAATGAAAGAAGAAAAGACTATATATGACTTTCATATGAGTGTTCTTGACCTAGCAAACTCCTTTGATTCCTTGGGAGAAAGGCTATCTGATGAGAAGTTGGTAAGAAAAATTCTCAGATCTTTGCCAAAGAGGTTTGACATGAAGGTCACAGCTATTGAAGAAGCTCAAGATATTGCAAGCATGAAGGTAGAAGAGGTAGTAGGCTCTCTTCAAACATTTGAGATGAACTTCAGTGAAAAAGTTGAGAAGAAAGGGAAAAACATAGCCTTTACCTCCAACACTGACAGTAAGGAAGCTGATGACGACCTTGACACTAGAGAAGATCTCTCAGACGAAATAGTATTGCTTGGAAAACAGTTCAACAAAATACTGAAGAGAGTAGATAGAAGATCAAGGAAGAATGTGGAGCACATCCAGCCCAACATCAGCAAACAAGGAAACACCTTAGCAAAATCCATGACAGAAGAAGATAAGGGTGTTCGATGTTTTGAATGTGAGTGTTATGGTCATATCAGATCTGAATGTGCCACATATTTGAAGAGACAGAAGAAGGGTTTAGCAGTATCTTGGTCAGATGAAGAGAACTCTGACAATGAGTTGGAAGACATGACTGCAAACCATGTAAGGGTAACAACTGATGTGTGCCTCTCTGACAATGACTCTTCTGATGATGAACTCACTTATGAAGAAGTAGTCTCCATGAACAAAGACTTGTGCCTCAAAAGTGATGAATTGTGCAGAACCTCGGTAGAACGAAATTACGATATCATGCGACTGAAGCTTGAAAAGCAGGAGCTACAAAAGAAGATAATTAGCCTTCAGGAAGAAATCAAGCAACTGTCATTCAATCTTGAAAGCATGACCAAATCTGTTAGAATGAAGGGCACTGGAACGAAGAAGCTAAATGAAATCCTTAGCAATCATCTTGATGACCCAACTGAAGTAGGATATGGAAAGACTTACAGCAAAGAAACTTTACAATCAAGCTTTGTTCCTGCTCAAAAAGGATTTGACACTGAGATGATGTTGCCACATCCTGCACCACATCAGAGACACACACACAGGAAGAAGTCCACTGCTATAAAATGTCACTACTGTGGAAATAATGGTCATAAAAAATCCTCCTGCTATAAGCTCTATGGTCACCCAAAGAAGAAATCCCAATCACAAACTAGAGCTTATCATACAAAGGCCAAGGTCAAGAAAGAATGGAAGCCAAGAGTCAAAGAAGCTGCTCACATAGCTCATACATCCCTCAGAGCCTCATAAAGAGAAGACTGGTACTTTGACAGTGGTTGTTCCAAGCATATGACAGGTGTAGAAAAATACTTGAAAGACATTAAGTCATATACCACCATCTATGTGACCTTTGGTGATGGAGCTAAAGGGAAGATCAAGGGAATTGGGAGACTTCACAACAGTGGTTTACCAAAATTTGATGATATTTTGCTTGTGAAAGGGTTAAAGGCAAACTTGATCAGCATAAGTCAACTCTGTGATCAAGGACTAAAAGTTGATTTTACAAAGAATGAATGCCTTGTAACCACTGACAAAGGAGAGCTGCTGATGAAAGGAGAAAGGTCAAAAGACAATTGCTACTTGTGGATTCCTCCATAAACAGCTCATTCAACTACATGCCTTGTGAGTCAAAAAGATGAAGCAAAACTATGGCACCAAAAGCTTGGGCACCTGCAGTTAAGAGGTATGATGAAACTCATCTCCAAAGAAGCTATCAGAGGACTACCAAAGCTTACCATTGAAGAAAAAGATATCTGTGGAGAGTGTCAAGTAGGCAAGCAGATCAAGATATCACACCCAATGTTGCCACATCAGGGAACATCCAGAGTTTTAGAACTTCTCCACATGTACTTGATGAGACCTATGCAAGTTGAAAGTCTTGGTGGAAGTAGATATGCCTTTGTAGTTGTGGATGATTTTTCAAGATACACTTGGATAAGCTTCCTCAAAGAAAAATCAGACACATTTGAAGAGTTCAAAGATCTATGCACAAGACTTCAAAGGGAGAAAGACAGCCCAATCATCAGAATTAGAAGTGATCATGGTAAGGAATTTCAAAACTCAAGATTTGCAGAGTTTTGCTCAACTGAAGGGATAGCACATGAGTTCTCCTCTCCAATCACACCACAACAAAATGGGGTTGTTGAAAGGAAGAACAGAACCATACAAGAAGCAGCAAGTGTCATGCTACATGAAAAGAAACTACCTTACTACTTATGGGCAGAGGCAATGAACACAGCATGCTATGTTCATAATCGTGTTACACTAAGAGCAGACACCTCTACCACTTTTTATGAGATCTGGAAAGGAAGAAGACCCAGTGTCAAATACTTCCATGTCTTTGGAAGCAAATGTTACATCTTGGCTGATAGAGAACAAAGAAGAAAGCTAGACCCCAAGAGTGATGAAGGGATTTTTCTTAGCTACTCCACAAACAGCAGAGCCTACAGAGTCTTCAACAACAGGACCAGAACAATGATGGAATCAATCAATGTTGTTGTCAATGACTACCCTGATGAGAAAGTGCATGATGAAGTACCAGATGTGGGCACATCAGACCCCCTGCCTGAAGACTCTGAAGTTGAAGAAAATTCTGAGAAAGCAGAGCAAGAAACAGATCAAGGTCAAATAAGCAAAGGTCCTTCCATCAGAATTCAGAAGAATCATCCTAAAGAGCTCATCATAGGAAATCCAGAATTACCAGTCATGACTAGGTCAAGGGAGGTAATCTCCAATGCTTGCTTTGTATCCACCATAGAACCAAAGAATGTTAAGGAAGCCTTGACAGATGAATGTTGGATTAATGGAATGCAAGAAGAGTTGAACGAGTTCAAGAGGAATGAGGTGTGGGATTTAGTTCCAAGACCTGATGGGGTCAACATCATAGGCACCAAGTGGGTGTATAGGAACAAGTCTGATGAAAATGGTGTTGTCACAAGGAACAAGGTCAGGCTTGTAGCACAAGGATACTCTTAGATTGAAGGTGTAGACTTTTATGAAACCTTTGCTCCAGTAGCTCGTATTGAGTCTATAAGGTTACTTCTAGGAGTGACATGTATTTTGAAGTTCAAGCTTTTTCAAATGGATGTGTAGAGTGCTTTCCTCAATGGGTACTTAAATGAAGAAGTGTATGTAGCACAACCAAAGGGATTTGTTGATCCTAATCTCCCAGATCATGTCTACAGATTGAAGAAAGCTCTGTATGGGTTGAAGCAAGCTCATAGGGCTTGGTATGAAAGGCTAACCAAGTTTCTTCTACAGCAAGGGTACAAAAATGGTGAAACAGACAAGACCTTGTTTGTGAGACAAGAAAAAGGAAAGCTCATGATAGCACAAATCTATGTAGATGATATTGTGTTTGGTGGCATGACAGATGCTTTGGTGAAACAATTTGTGCATCAAATGCAATCTGAATTTGAGATGAGCCTTGTAGGTGAATTAACCTATTTTCTTGGTCTACAAGTAAAGCAAATGGAGGACACAATATTCATCTCTCAAAGCAAATAAGCCAAGAATATTGTGAAGAAGTTTGGAATGGAGAGTGCAACACACAAGAGAACTCCTGCAACAACTCATATTAAACTAACCAAGGATGAGAAAGGTGTCAGTGTTGATCAAAGCCTATACAGAAATATCATTGGCAGTCTACTTTACCTCACAGCAAGTAGGCCTGATATCTCATTTGCAGTTGGTGTATGTGCTAGATTCCAAGCCGAGCCAAAGATGAGTCATCTCACACAAGTCAAGATAATTCTGAAGTATGTGAATGGCATAAGTGACTATGGTATTATGTACTCTCATGGTGAAGACTCAAGGTTGACAGGTTATTGTGATGCTGACTGGGCAGGCAGTGCAGATGATAGGAAGAGTACCTCAGGTGGATGTTTCTTTCTGGGCAACAACCTAATTTCATGGTTCAGCAAGAAACAGAATTGTGTAGCTCTTTCAACAGCAGAAGCTGAGTATATTGCAGCAGGAAGCAGTTGTTCTCAATTGCTTTGGATGAAACAGATGCTGAGTGAGTACAATGTGGAACAAGATGTGCTCACATTATACTGTGACAATATTGTGCTATAAATATTTCCAAGAATCCTATCCAACACAATAGGACCAAACACATTGATATTCGTCACCATTTTATCAGGGATCTAGTTGAAGACAAGGTTGTGACCTTAGAGCATGTAGCCACAGACAATCAACTGGCTGACATTTTTACAAAGGCTTTGGATGCAAATAAGTTTGAGACATTAAGAGCCAAACTTGGTATTTGCCTTCTTGATGACCAATAGCAATCTTGCTATTGAAGCGTGCAACGGAGACCTGCCTACTACTTCCGTTTGTTTATGCACGCTATCCAAAGGCAGTCATCACAAGTTTTTTCTCAACATAATATATCAAGATTATTCCACCTTTCATACTGTGATGAAGAACTATGAAGAAGATCCTGATGTAGAGCTCAATGTGGTCCACATTGGAGCCTCTGAGAAGAAGAAGCCTTATCCAGAGCTGAAGACTACAGATCATGCTATTTGTAAGAGCATTACTGAAGGCAAGGTCAAAGAATGACTTTTTTGATATAGAAGGAGTAGATTATGTGCAGAACAACTCAAAAGCATTTAAGTTTGTAAGCATAGGGCATAATCATAATCATAATCATAGCAATATGGATGATTCATTATGCTTAGTCATGATCATCGAAATATGGATGACTTTTATGCTTAGGATCACAGTCATAGAAATATGGGTGATTCACGTCACAGTCATAGCAATATGGGTGACTTAGTTACAATCATAGAAATATGGATAACTTTTACTTGCTTTACTATGAATGCACATACAGCAACCATGAAGAATGAAGACTACAAAACTATGGATTGCTGGACTATATGGATTCTGTGAAGACAACTACTGAAGAAATTGAAGACTACTGAAGCATCTCTTTTTGAAGACCTTGGTCATGTGTTGGTGCTTAGAACATTTGTCAAAAATCCATCTACTCTGTATATTGCACATTTAATGGCCCCAGTACTATTTGGGAGAAAAGATAAGTAGTATATCCAGGGGGAGTAAGAGGAACGGTAGTGCAATATGTTTACTCTGGTACATGATGTGATACCAGATGTGTGCACATCGTTGAAGACAGAATGTGCTTGTATTCTGCACATCTTTTTGAAGATTTTGAAGAACCAGACGAATGAAGACAGATCCTTTGAAGACTGATGAAGATGGTGCTTGAATTTAGGGGGAGTAAAAATTTTACTGAAGCTACTGAAGACACTTCTCCTCTTTACTGTGTGCATGATTCATCACCATGCTTGTATGTTGGGAGTTTTATTCTCTCAGAAGATATGAGGCAAGATTCCGCTGCTACAACGCCTCTGATGTTCTAATGATTCTCTCCAAAGTCTAGTTGGCTGACTCCAAAGGTTATTTTAGCCACAATTTGCCAAAGGGGGAGATTGTTAGTGTTTTCAACCTGTAAGGTTGAGTTTATTTTAGGGTTGGCTTCATTTGTTAAAATAAGCCTTTGGTCCAGATGTGGTGACTGATGTGCACACATGTGGTACCTGAATTGAATGCCCTAAAAACGCGCCTTCAAATATTTGCGTGTGATCTTTGAAAAAGATTTGTTTTGAAACAAACATATTCACGCTAGCTTGCGCGCCAAGGAACGAGCTG
Organism: Trifolium repens; assembly: GCA_030408175.1. Taxonomy (NCBI): domain Eukaryota; kingdom Viridiplantae; phylum Streptophyta; class Magnoliopsida; order Fabales; family Fabaceae; genus Trifolium; species Trifolium repens. The sequence continues at coordinate 28,329,199 of CP125842.1, forward strand.
AAAGATTGAAGAAGATCCAGAAAAGATTTAAAAAGCTGGTTTGTTACTAGAAGATTGAAAAAGATTCAAAAAGATTTAAAACAAACATATCTTTTGTTAAAAGATTGAGTTTGTTACTTGAAGATTACAACGGCCAGCTACTAGATCTCGTTCTATATAAAGAAGACTGAAGACATAGTTTTACTTACTGAATTTAGAATAGTATTTTCTAGTCTTTAGATTTCAGTCTTTGTCCCTATAGTTTCTTGTTTCCATTGAGACTTGAACTTAGGGTTGTATTTAGCTCTTAAGCTTTTAAGCACAGAGCTGTTCCTTTTCTTGGTTCTAGTTTGAAACAAGATTTGGACTTTGAATCACTCAAAGCTTTGAAGCACGAGTTAGTTCTTTAGATTAGGAGTGCGTCTCCATCATTGAGTGTAAAAATCCTTGTGAGGAGCAAGGTCCTTGTGAGGAGCAAGGTATGATAGCTGGGAAGTGACTGGGGGAAGTCATATCTTGTTAGGAGCAAGGTAGAGTTTGCACAAGGTAGTGTCTAAGCGAGAGGTTGTAAACGGGGGAGTTTAACTTTGAATTAGAGCTATCATAGTGGATTCATTCCTGGATTGGTATCCTCCAAACGTAAGTGCGCTGCACTGAACTGGGTTAACAAACTCATTGTGTTCTTTATCTTATGCACTTTATTTTCCTTGTTCATCAAGTTATCATATGTTTATGATGTTGGCATATTAGGCAACACATCGTATACCTAAACCCTAACGTGCACCACATCACGCTGCACATCTGTAACTTGCTACCGGAATTTCATTTTTGAAAAACATATTTATTTTTATTAGGGGGTTCATTTTTATTATTAGCTCGGGACCTCTAAATACTCGGAGACGGCCCTGCTACTCCACATATAGATTCTCTCTCTCTCTCTCTCTCACTCCCTCTCCCTCTCCCTCTCCCTCTCTCTCTCTCTCTCTCTCTCTCTCTCTCTCTCTCTCTCTCTCTCGCTCTCGCTCTCGCTCTCGCTCTCTTTGTATTTTTATCTATCTTGTCACCCGTACAATACTCTATTAAGGCTCCATCAACAAAAAATAGTTGTTAATTTTAATTATTTTTTTAATAAAAATAAACCTAATTTTATCTGGTTCTTACTCTTAAACTTTTTTGTCGCCGTACCACAAAAAAAAATCTCCACACATATGCATCAAATGAGAAAATGTGGGGATTTTCACTCACATGGATAAATTAACATCTTTAAAAAGGTTTGAATGAATGTTTATGGAAATTTTAATACTGAAATGTTTAAAAATTCTAATAGATTATAAAAAATGAAATTATATATTAATTTGTTTAATGTTTCCTATGTTGTTATATCTCTCTCGTCTCCATCTCTCAGTACTCTCAAGGGACTTTATCAACAAAAAAATTAAAGTTTCTATATAAAAAAATAATAGAGTTTCTACAAAAATAAATAAATAAATAATATTAGAGTTTCTACTAAAAAAATAATTTTAGAGATTTTTTTAAAAAATTAATATTATAGTTTCTAAAAAAAAAAATTAATATTAGATTTTCTAAAAAAAAATAATATTAGAATTTCTACAAAAAAATAATATTAGAGTTTCTACAAAAAAAATATAATATTTCTTTTTATACAAAAAAAATATATTTGAGATGCTCTAATTGAAGGACACGTAATCAATATCTATTGAGTAGAATATGTAGTTTTCCATATAAAATATTATAAAATTCAATTATTGTTGCAAGTAGGATTCAAACAACAGACTTTAAGCTAAAAAATCTGCATAAGTATAATATTAGAGAAATTCTGATTGAATGAAACCTAAACAATTTCTATTGAGAATACCCGAGAGTGTTCCGTGGGAATCTCATAATGTATATGAACTATATATATATATATATATATATATATATATATATATATATATATATATATATATATATATATATATATATATATATATGGGAGGGATCAAATTACACCGGTGTAACATTTGCGTAATGTTACACCGCTCAATAACGTTTTAATGAATTCAAATTTTACAAAATCAACCGTTGGATTGAAAGTTAGAGTGTTATTGAGCGGTGTAACATTACTCAAATGTTACACCGGTGTAATTTGATCTCTCCCCATATATATATATATATATATATATGATATTCGATTTTTTTTTATGCAATAGAATATTTGATTTTAGTCTTTTAAAATAAAAACAAATATAAATATTACAACTAGTACTAATTTTATTATATACATATTTGCAAGGACAAAAAAAAATTATATATTTGCAAAGGCTTAAATTAAAAATATATTTTTACAAGAATTAATATCTAAACTTTTCATATTTGCAATGATCATTTTCATATTAATTTAAACATTTATTGTATATATCATGAATTGGATTATTATAATCATGAATTGGATTGTTGTATTCAAAAGAAAAGAATAGGCAAAATTGAAGCATGAAGTGGAAAATTATCTTTAACTAATAAAAGGAAGCTCCTACATAGCTCCTAAGCTTCCATTGTGCCTATGTGACACCTCTAAAAAAACTCCACATTTTTATTAAAACTTTATACCAACTTCTCTTAATTATTTAATTTTAAATAAAATTTATCCTCCACAAATTAAATTTAATATTTCATGATTAATACATGAATATAGAAAGACAAAATACATTTCTTACATATGGATCAATAAAAAACTAAAATGCCAATTCAAGAGACTATAAATAAATAAATAAATGTAAATTCATAATTGTAGTATATGAGAAGAAAAAAACATAAATTAAGTTGAAGTTACAAAATCCTCTCATCTTTCTTATTTTATCTAAGAAATTATTGTTAGAGTATCATATAGTCCAATGGAAATGGATTAGATGAAGAGTCGTACTATAAAAAAATAATTGGATAGCCATTGAACTCAAGTATCAACAAGAATTTGTATAGTCAATTAATTTAAGGTACCTTTAAAATTTAATTTGACATTATACAAGTGATCTAACTAAAATGGAATAATTTATTTATAATTGGTTATGGAGTTGAAAGATTATAACATATGATCTATTAATTATATAATGATCTCACACTTCTTATCTTATATAATGCTATTGGATTTTTCATCCTCAATTCATCTAACTTTTTGTATATAAAAATTTCGGTTTGGGTCTTCATCTCTCACTCTAAACAACTTTGAGGTTATACTCTTTAATTTTGTATTAAAATTCTGTTTCACTTTTTTATATGATTATGCACGTTCAAAAGTCAAAGAAGAGTATTTGAAAAATGAAGAAAAAAAAATCTAAGGAAGATTTGAAGGAGAATTTATGAGGTATATTTTGTCTATCCCTTAAAATAACTCTCTTTAGATTAGAGGATGCATTTTTTCCAAGCATTGGTTTTTGTAATATTTTTTTATATGTTCTCATAATCTTTCAAGACATCAACTCTAATAATTTACATGCATCTTTTCAGGTCATTAGATTTGTAAATTGTAATTGTTTGATTTATAAATTTGAAATTTTGGTCATTGTCATTTCAATATGCAACTATTGAATGGTACCTTTTCAATTTTATATTATAAGTTTTTTTTTCCCCTTTTTCTCTTTTTATCTCATGAATATTTATTGATTTTTAGATAGCGGTGTATGTTACTAGATTTATGAAATAAACTAATAAAAGGAAGCTCCTACATAGCTCCTAAGCTTCCATTGTGCCTATGTGGCACCTCTAAAAAAACTCCACATTTTTATTAAAACTTTATACCAACTTCTCTTAATTATTTAATTTTAAATAAAATTTATCCTCCACAAATTAAATTTAATATTTCATGATTAATACATGAATATAGAAAGACAAAATACATTTCTTACATATGGATCAATAAAAAACTAAAATGCCCATTCAAGAGACTATAAATAAATAAATAAATGTAAATTCATAATTGTAGTATATGAGAAGAAAAAAACATAAATTAAGTTGAAGTTACAAAATCCTCTCATCTTTCTTATTTTATCTAAGAAATTATTGTTAGAGTATCATATAGTCCAATGGAAATGGATTAGATGAAGAGTCGTACTATAAAAAAATAATTGGATAGCCATTGAACTCAAGTATCAACAAGAATTTGTATAGTCAATTAATTTAAGGTACCTTTAAAATTTAATTTGACATTATAGAAGTGATCTAACTAAAATGGAATAATTTATTTATAATTGGTTATGGAGTTGAAAGATTATAACATATGATCTATTAATTATATAATGATCTCACACTTCTTATCTTATATAATGCTATTGGATTTTTCATCCTCAATTCATCTAACTTTTTGTATATAAAAATTTCGGTTTGGGTCTTCATCTCTCACTCTAAACAACTTTGAGGTTATACTCTTTAATTTTGTATTAAAATTTTGTTTCACTTTTTTATATGATTATGCACGTTCAAAAGTCAAAGAAGAGTATTTGAAAAATGAAGAAAAAAAAATCTAAGGAAGATTTGAAGGAGAATTTATGAGGTATATTTTGTCTATCCCTTAAAATAACTCTCTTTAGATTAGAGGATGCATTTTTTCCAAACATTGGATTTTGTAATATTTTTTTATATGTTCTCATAATCTTTCAAGACATCAACTCTAATAATTTACATGCATCTTTTCAGGTCATTAGATTTGTAAATTGTAATTGTTTGATTTATAAATTTGAAATTTTGGTCATTGTCATTTCAATATGCAACTATTGAATGGTACCTTTTCAATTTTATATTATAAGTTTTTTTTTCCCCTTTTTCTCTTTTTATCTCATGAATATTTATTGATTTTTAGATAGCGGTGTATGTTACTAGATTTATGAAATATTTTAGCCCTATTTTTTATTTATTTATATGATTTTATTAGTCTACTTTTCTAACTTTCTTTCACATTATCTTTTATTTCTTAATATGAAAATGACAAGTTTTATCATGTGAATTAGGAGAGGATAAAAGAGGCTTCTATTTTTTCCTTTGTTGCATCCTTGATGCTCGAGAAGTCTATGAAAAATGATAGCTCATGTAAATATATCTTTGAGCGCATTTCCATGATGGTGCTATTCATAATACCGTGTTCATGTATACTAAAGTTGTTTTTTCTAGGATAAACTAAAGTTAAATATTGTTGGTTCTTCAATTGAACTACGATTATTGTATATTTCTTTTTTATTTTTAGGCCGGAAGAAAGTTTTCACCGTAGATATGATATGAATAGATGGAAAAGTATTCATTACTTTATCACATCATTATTCATTTAAAATAATTTTTAAAAGACATTTTTATTTTATTTTAACAATGGTTGTAATCTAATCTAAATATATACAACCCCTAAAACAATATTGCATTGAATATTTTTAAAAATAATTAGAACAATAGATGAATGCGAATAAACTAATGTTATTTGAAAAGGTTAAAATTATAAAGTAAATATTTTTCATTAAAAATTAACTAATAAAAGGAAGCTCCTACATAGCTCCTAAGCTTACATTGTGCCTATGTGGCACCTCTAAAAAAACTCCACATTTTTATTAAAACTTTATACCAACTTCTCTTAATTATTTAATTTTAAATAAAATTTATCCTCCACAAATTAAATTTAATATTTCATGATTAATACATGAATATAGAAAGACAAAATACATTTCTTACATATGGATCAATAAAAAACTAAAATGCCCATTCAAGAGACTATAAATAAATAAATAAATGTAAATTCATAATTGTAGTATATGAGAAGAAAAAAACATAAATTAAGTTGAAGTTACAAAATCCTCTCATCTTTCTTATTTTATCTAAGAAATTATTGTTAGAGTATCATATAGTCCAATGGAAATGGATTAGATGAAGAGTCATACTATAAAAAAATAATTGGATAGCCATTGAACTCAAGTATCAACAAGAATTTGTATAGTCAATTAATATAAGGTACCTTTAAAATTTAATTTGACATTATACAAGTGATCTAACTAAAATGGAATAATTTATTTATAATTGGTTATGGAGTTGAAAGATTATAACATATGATCTATTAATTATATAATGATCTCACACTTCTTATCTTATATAATGCTATTGGATTTTTCATCCTCAATTCATCTAACTTTTTGTATATAAAAATTTCGGTTTGGGTCTTCATCTCTCACTCTAAACAACTTTGAGGTTATACTCTTTAATTTTGTATTAAAATTCTGTTTCACTTTTTTATATGATTATGCACGTTCAAAAGTCAAAGAAGAGTATTTGAAAAATGAAGAAAAAAATCTAAGGAAGATTTGAAGGAGAATTTATGAGGTATATTTTGTCTATCCCTTAAAATAACTCTCTTTAGATTAGAGGATGCATTTTTTCCAAGCATTGGTTTTTGTAATATTGTTTTATATGTTCTCATAATCTTTTAAGACATCAACTCTAATAATTTACATGCATCTTTTCAGGTCATTAGATTTGTAAATTGTAATTGTTTGATTTATAAATTTGAAATTTTGGTCATTGTCATTTCAATATGCAACTATTGAATGGTACCTTTTCAATTTTATATTATAAGTTTTTTTTCTTCCCTTTTTCTCTTTTTATCTCATGAATATTTATTGATTTTTAGATAGCGGTGTATGTTACTAGATTTATGAAATATTTTAGCCCTATTTTTTATTTATTTATATGATTTTTATTAGTCTACTTTTCTAACTTTCTTTCACATTTTCTTTTATTTCTTAATATGAAAATGACAAGTTTTATCATGTGAATTAGGAGAGGATAAAAGAGGCTTCTATTTTTTCCTTTGTTGCATCATTGATGCTCGAGAAGTCTATGAAAAATGATAGCTCATGTAAATATATCTTTGAGCGCATTTCCATGATGGTGCTATTCATAATACCGTGTTCATGTATACTAAAGTTGTTTTTTCTAGGATAAACTAAAGTTAAATATTGTTGGTTCTTCAATTGAACTATGATTATTGTATATTTCTTTTTTATTTTTAGGCCGGATGAAAGTTTTCACCGTAGATATGATATGAATAGATGGAAAAGTATTCATTACTTTATCACATCATTATTCATTTAAAATAATTTTTAAAAGACATTTTTATTTTATTTTAACAATGGTTGTAATCTAATCTAAATATATACAACCCCTAAAACAATATTGCATTGAATATTTTTAAAAATAATTAGAACAATAGATGAATGCGAATAAACTAATGTTATTTGAAAAGGTTAAAATTATAAAGTAAATATTTTTCATTAAAAATGATAGAAAATTAACATAAAAAGTAAGGAAGAAACATGAAAGATATTTTGATTCTTTTTTCTTTTTTTTTTTTTGTGTAGTATATTGTGCGTAATAATAATGTGACATATCTAAAAAAGCATAAAAAAAAAGAAGCGAAATTTGTGTCAATTTTTTTTCCCTCATTCTTAATCTATTGGTCCCTATAATTGTATGGATTCAAATTTGACATTCTCATGTTTATTCTTATATTCAATTGTTTCATCTTTCAACTTCTAAATCTTAAAGATTATTTGTAATAATGTAATTGTAAACATTGGCAACATATAGCACTTCTTTATTTTCATTAAATATATATCGGCTCAAGAGTTTCTTATCACGTGCATTTATATCATCATATTAGTAATGTCAATACATTTGTTTTTTGATAGCTATATATACTCTTATTGTGCACAAATCAATGGGAAGTACTCATTAAGATTTACTATTTTTTTTGACAAAACTCATTAATGATTTTTTAGAAGCTTAAAAGTTCAATATATTCAATTTATAACCAAACCGAAAACTCATTTAAGAATTTTGCATGACAAAAAGCAGATAAACCAAACCACTCACAAAAAAAATCGTAATCAATAAAAGACAATATATAACTCTACTGCTACGTACCAAGTGAATGTTTGATAAGAAATTCCAAAAGAAATGAAATTATTATCAAAGTAAGAATTGTCTTTTCAATAAATATGAGAGGCCTTAAATTGCACAGATGAGTAAAACAAATAGTTACGTCATGTTATGTGTAACTTTGAATCATAAATCAACGACGGTGAGGATTAAGGATTTAGTAATGTTCTTATTTTTCCAGAAATGAATGAAGGAGTAAAGGGTTCATGTGAAGAAGATGAATGTTAACATTTTTATCATAAAACTAACGGAAAAGACCAAAATGATTAACATAAGTATAGTTTTGTTTTTTTTTTGGTCAATTAACTTAGTATAGTTAATGGACCAAAATGGAACAAAAATTAGTTAGGGAATCAAAATGAAACCAACAAATAAGTTAATGGACCAAAACTAATTTAGCCTTTATTTAAATTTCACTCACTCTTTTTAATATCTATTAATCAAGATTTTTTCACTACCAAAAATAAGGTATTCTGCGGGGGTTATTTTATTGTTTTGCGGGGGTTTTCAACCCCCCCTAAACGGTTTGCGGCGGTTTTGTGAAACGCTGCAGTTAGGCTCGCCACAAACAATTTGCGGCGGTTTTTTGTGACCCCTGGTATTGTTTCAAACTTGCGGGGGTTTATTTAGCATGTTATATAGCGGGGGTTTTTAACCTCCTCTATTATAGATTCAATTATAGATTCAATTATACCAGCTCAAAATCTCCTCATAGTAGTACTTATATTGTAGGGGTCTTTTTTTTTTTTTTAGCAAATAAAAGTCATCATCCTATATAATTATTACAAATGTAAATTGTTTAACATATTTTGGCCAAATTAAAAGGTCAATCACAAGAAAAATACATTGTACAAAAATCAATAGTTGAATAATTCAAATTTGCAGCACTAAGCTAAAACTTCATAATATTCTAGAGGTATTTGTAATAGACAATTTGCAAAACAAAACAAAATTTATAATATTCTACAGGGAGTGCTAAGCATTCAAATATGGCTTGCACTTGATGATTCTCTTGAATTTAATGGTGAATTAAGTAGACTTGCATCCAATGGTGTATTAGGCTGACTTGAAGCATCATTAAATTTCCTAAATAAACAAAATAAAACATAGTTATACACTGAATGTGATAGTCTTAGTCACCAATATATATATATATAACAATTTTGTAAATTTTAATTGTGACTTTTTTTATCTTTCCAATTTATTTTAAGATAAAAATAATTCTGTTAAGAGGAAGATCTGAGGATGATAAAAGAGTATTTGTTGTAAATGAATTTAAACCATGGTATTTTACAATTGAGAGTAATACCTGATACAATAGAGCCATCAACAAGTTGGAAATTTGAAGCATCCTTGAGGCGACTATCGATCAGCTTCTTCTAGGAGTGTTATGACTGGCTGGTCCGACCTCAATATCATATATGACATTAAGTATATAAAGTTGAAGATGACAATAGTTTGGTAGCTCTGCAGCCTACCAATAGTGCAAAAAAAACACAAAATAAGTATCATTTACAGATATTGATATGTACATATATATACACACTAGTTTTCATGAATTAATCCATGACTCGATAATTGCAGTGAAATACTTGGGAGAAAACATACACTTTGCATATGCTTGGGATTTTTCCGCAGCATACTCTTCTTCACCAGAGACCTCTACTGAAAGAAATAAAGTTAAATAAAACAATAAGTAATGCAAATCATGTCATTGAACAAAAATTGAGAGTGAGTAAGTAAGATTTACTCTAATATGTGTAGTCATCACTAATTTGATCTGTATTGGCATGTCCTGGTAAAACACACAAAGACATTAGTCATGTTTTGAAGGTATAGGCACTAACATATCATTTGAATAAAATTGGGAACAAACAAATATCTTAATATAATAAAACGAGAGTAACTAGAAGCACCCTAAACCCTAACCCTAATATGAATGGTCTAGATTTTGACACTTGGAAAAAAAATTATATCAACGGCTATCTTAATCTTAATATAATAAAACGAGAGTAACTAGAAGCACCTTAAACCCTAACCCTAATATGAATGGTCTAGATTTTGACACTTGGAAAAAAAATTATATCAACGGCTATAATAAAAACTTAAAAAATCAATTTTTAAACCAATATTATGTTGCCACATCAATTAATGAATGTGACACGTCATGTGTTTAAAACAAACAATTTTTTTTGAGATCTGTCAAAAAAAGAGAAAATGGATAAACATTAATAAAACAAAAAAAAACTAATAATCCGTTACGAAAACTATGTATAGATTCGATCTGTACAAAAAAAAAAAAAAAAGAGAAAAGGGATAAACATTAATAAAACAAAAAAAAACTAATAATCAGTTACGAAAATTATGTATATTGAGGGTTATAAATACAAGCACCGTCAAAGTATTTTTCTCTCACTATATTTTTTTGTTATAATTTATATATTTGTCTTCATATAGTTTATTTTGTTTCTATATTTATTTTGAATTTCTAATTTGTATGTGTCAAATCTAAAATCATTTGTCTATGTTTGATTTGCAGTTTTTTTGTTCGTTTTGTTATATTATTATTGTTAATCTAGAGATTTTGTTACGGTTCTATCAACATGAAGTTGTTATTGTTACACAACCTCTATTATCGTGAAGTTGTTATTATCGAGTAAGTTTTAAACTTTATGCAACCTTATTTATTTATTTGTTTAATTATATATTTTTTGTTTCACTCATCTACTTAATGATTTATTGTTCTCTTTTTTATATATTTTGATTTTTATTTCTCTTTTTGATTATGTTTTTAGTATAATTATAGTATTTTTCCATTAATTATGTGTTTAATAATCATTCACCATTTATGCTAATTCAAATAGTGATCAATGCATAGATTTTTTCTAACAATTTTTTTTCTCTCTCTTATTTTTTTTGGTATTTTTTTACATTTACAGGTAAAATTGTATTTAAGGGCAGAAGATTTGAAATATTATTAAAATAGATAAGGACAAATTAGGTTTTTTAGTAGTAGTTTCTATTTATATATTATTAGTAGATTTATTTTATGCGTGTATTTCTCTTTTTTTTTTAAAAATTATTGGTTTTCTTTTGTTTTTATATTTATGCATAGATTTGTATATAATATTTTTATTTTATTCTTTCTATACTTTTTCTATATTTTTTTAGTGAAATTACAATGAAGGATACACAATTTAGAATACTATCCTATTTTAATGAATAAATTCAACTAATGTATTTATTTTCATTTTTTTGTTCTTATATATGTTATGCATAGATTCATGTATAATTGTTTTATTGTATATATCTTATTTTTCCTATAATTTTTTTAGTGAAATTACAAAGATAAATATTAAATTTAGAGTATTATCTTATTTTTATGTATAGATTTGTATTTTTTTTTGTATTTATCTTATTCTTTCTAAATATTTTCTATAATTTATTTGGTGAATTACAACGAAGGATATAAAATTTATAATATTATTAAAATGGATAAGGAAAGAATAGTAAACTTATTAGTAATCAACTTTATTTTTTGTCGATTAAATTTATAATGATTTATTTTAATTAAAAATAAGTATAAATACGTAGTAATAGATATATATTTCCTTACGAATATGGTTTGAAAATCAACAGTAATAGATATACTTTTTTATGGAAGCAATAAGGATATACTTGAAAAATATATAACAATTGTTTTATAAGATATGCGTCGAATAAAATATAATAAGTAAATATTGTCTAAAAAATATGTATCATTTAAATTCATATTATAATAATATAACTTTCGTTATGATTAATTTTTTTTGTAATTTAGAATAACTAATATTCACAAAATATATTTATATAATATTTATTGTTTGTATGTTATGTTTAATAAAACTAAAATTATATTCTTCTTTTTTTTATATAGAAACTAAAATTATCATCAATACTAAAAATTTATGGTAATATTAAAATATCCATACCCGTGCATCGCACGGGGTCAAAGTCTAGTTAATATAAAATTTATAGGAAATAGAGGACTCACATAGTATCAGAGTACATTGTTGGTAATGGGGTTACTAAAGACTTCTTTATTTTGTTAATTAGTGCTTTCATATTTTGTACAAACAAAGGGCAGCTAAAAGGTCATTGATTTCATGTTGCAATAACTTCATAATCTATGTCTCAAATGAATTATTGTACCCTTTCACAAGATTTTCTTACAAATAACTTTTCATTAATAAAATGTAGTGAACTGGATACCTTAACTTTTCATTAATTCAATTGCTTCAAAGGTTGGTTTGTGAGCATCATTTTCATACATACAGCTTACTTACAAATATTATGTTATAACTAATGTTAAATTGTAATCTACAAATACTGTAAAATAGGAGAAAAGAAAAGATTATAATTTTGAATCCAAGCAGATCTTGTGAGTGCAAAACTAACCAATTTGACTTACCCAATTACCAGATATCTGACTTAGATCCATGGGGTATATCTGCAAGATGGTCCAGGCTTATATAACTTTTAGTCACCACAGTCTTTGTAACACCCCGTTTTCATAACGCAAAAAGGGCATTATTTTTTTTTTAAACAAACACTCAGAGTGCGCAAAATATTTTGATTGAGCCGACATTAAATATTACAAACGAACCATATATATATCACACCATATATATATTGTATTCGAAAATGCTAAGTGTAAACCTGAATAATTACAATCCATAAGTCTATGTGCTTACAAGCACTAACTAACCAAAGAAGTTAGAATGTCCTATGCTAATCAAAAAGCACAGTGCACAAACACACCGGCGCATAGTCTAACTAAAACTACCACTCCAGCTTCACCACGAGCTCACTAAGGCCTAGAGCTGCCAACACCATCCTCTCGACCTACATCGTCATCTGGGGTGGGATGAGCCCGCAAATGAAAGAAAGGGTCACCACAAAATAAAAGTAGATATATATATATATATATAACCGGTGCGAAAGATTGTACACGTAACAAAATTTCCACAAAACACAAGAGAAAGCTCTTAAAACATTCAACAATTCCCTCCAACGGGCTTATATATATAATGCACAACAAGCCTAATGCAGACTTCTACAATGGGTGTGGTACTGCCAGAGCTACCACATGCAAATGAATTCCGGAATTACTAATCATAACCAATAAAACCGCAAAGGGTTAAGGTGGATCCACTCACGCAATCACACCCCGTGGTCCACTCACGCAACCACTTATCGTACTCAATAAGATCCCGTAGGATTTTGGGTGGGTCCACTCACGCAACCGACACCCCGTAGTCCACTCACGCAACTACGCACAATGAATGCATGAGCATACGATCCCCTATATATGCTAATGCCACACATACATACCTCTCAAGCATATGTAACTAAATCATAGCAATTCATACATATATTTTCCAAATCATATGTAAATTGCACAAGTAATGAAAACACGTTCCCATCAACGAGCATACATAACACATACATGCCAAATACACAAACACGCATCACCGAAGATAACCAACAACATGTTATAACTCAGTGAAAAGACAGAAATAAAGTGGAGCCCTTACCTCGGCAAGCTCCCGTCAACAACACACGCTTAGACAACACAACGCGCTTCCTAAAACAAGCAGCGTAACAATCAATACATTGTTCTCTAACCAATCGTATTGAAACTACACCAAAACCCCAAAAACCTAAAGGTTCCTAAGGAAAAACCACTCTTTCGGACATCGAACCAAAAACTACCGTATTGATCATCCACCATGAGTTATTTGTACTATTTTTAGGACCCAAAACAATTGTCAAAAGTCTTAAATAATTTGAAATGCAAAATGGCCGTTTTCTTGCGTTATAAGCTACGTACTTTCCGAGTACCTGAAAAACTCGTTTCCAATCCCAACCACTTCCATAAATTAATAAAAAAGGATTAGAAGTTAAAAACCAAGTTTTAGAAATCAGAATCCAAAATCTCAACTCCCAGAGCTCGCCCTGGCGAGTTGGTGGCGAGTGAAGGCAGGGAGGACTGGTCTTACTCGCCCTGGCGTGTTGTCATGACCTGTGACACTCGCCCTGGCGAGTAACCACTCGCCCAGCGAGTTGCACCTGTCATGACAGCAAAAGACAGCAACTCACACCACCTTTTTCCACCCAAGCCTAGTTTGATTCTATTAGTTCCCAACACTTTTTCAAGGCACAAAAGCAAACCATTTTCATAAGCAAGCAATTCGTTTCCGAAAGCTTGTTGGTTGCTTCGAGTGCAAGTTATTTGATTTTCATTTCCAAAATCAAAACCAAATCCAAGCACAAGTTTTATTACGGGCCTTAACCGTCCGGTAATCATTTTCAAACATGTTTTCAAGGTAAAAGTAACACCACATGTCACAAGAGTTTTAAACCACTTTGACCCCAAAAACACTACTCAAAACACTTAGGAAAATATTTTCATAAACCCCAAAATATTTTTCATCGGATTTTCTAAAACAAAACCATACAACGCATTTCCATTTTGCTCAAAGGTTCAAAGACAACTTTTCTTTTCAAAACCTTACAACATAACCTCATGTAATTGATCAATACATAAACCAACCAAAACCCTAACATTTCTCATGAGATTTTTCACCAACTCATGGAAAACAAAAACAACAAAGCCTAGCATGCTTACTAAACTCTCATGAAAAACTTTCATGAAACAAGAACTAGCAAGAACAACCTTTCTCACCAAACCCTCTTAAGAACATAAACCCACAAAACCTCACAACTCTAAAAATCTACCAACCTAGGAGATGAGAAGAGAGGGTTACCTTAAGAAAGTGATTCTCTACAACTTTCTACTAAGCTTCCAAGCTTGAAATGGAGTGAAATGGTGAGAAATGGAAAATTTAGTGAAGGTTAGGGTATGAGAAAGTGATGGCACGATGGAAGAAGAAGAGAGTGAGTTGTGATGAAATTTTTCTAAGTCTCACAAAGTCATAAACCTCCTTACTATTATAAGCTCTTGATAGCCAAACCACCAATGGATCAAAGTCAAAAGTCCAAGCTTAAACCCTAGCCATTGGATCACTTTACTTTATGAGAAAGTCACAAGATTAAAACAACTCTCCCATAACAAGTCTCGTACTCAGCTCTCGCGCGACGCGACGAACGAAAACCACAAAAACATAAAACCTACTGAAAGAATGTCTAACGTCTAACATTTCCAAAACTTATCGCCGAATCTTTTTCCGCGACTGTAATTTTCTTCCATACCTTAGAAAATTATTCTCAGAACATAACCTCACTCACGCAGATATATAAAACTTCCATCCGCAACCTCACTTAAAACAGACACAGTAAGATTTTACAACGACGGGTAAAATCCTACTCGTTTTTCCAAAAACAAGAATAATCCAAAACTTATTATTCTGAAACCACAAGTAACTTCTTATTCAAGCAACAGGATCACAAGACAAAAGTCTGTACAATTACAGTGCACGAGCACAAAACAGACTCGATTACAGCAAAACTTAATAATTACACGATGTTTCGTCACACGAACACATCGAAACCCTAATATCCCTTAAACCAACTATACAAAGAAATCTTGGGTCTTACAGTCTTAGTGCAAGCAAGAACCTAGTAAGGCAATAAGTAAAAATGATCTGAAGAATAGGTTATCCATGAAACTTATCGAAGAAGCAAGATCATCACTTGTCAACATTTTAAGAAGACCAAAGTCACCTGTGTCCATACATAGCATAAAGATATGGCAACAAGACAAGGAAAAAATTAAGAGATTTTTATACGCCAGACACATTATTACTCTAAGTGTAGTACTATACTATACAGAAAGAATTTAGAAAGCCATTACCTGGATGAATATCTTGATTGATCTTCGGTCAACACTGAAATGGATAAAGCATCAATACGAAGTGAGGATAAAGTATATATTTTGTCAAGAATACATTCTGATACTCCGCTACACAGTTTCTTCACTGTTTAAATTTACAAAAATTCTTCACCTTTATAATATTTTTAAGATTGCAACAAGGTTTCCATAGAATCAAGCAAATGAAGCTACTAGACAGAAATAACATAATCAAATATGATCTAGGATGGTAATATTAGTTAAATTAATCACTAATTCATTTAGAAAATTTAGGTTGAACTTAGCTGTGAAAATTTGATTACTATTAAAAAAGACTTATTTCTAAAAACTCAAAGAGTAAACTGTCCTATTTTTTACAAGGAAACTATATGCATTATGCACAGTGCAAATTCTAGAATAACATAAGAAAATGGTAAAAAAATAAAAAAAAAAATCAAATGGCATAAAAAACATAACAAAAGGAATAAATGGGAGAGAAGAGAGAGACCTTTGAGTCTTTCAGCAAACGATTCAATATCAACAGAAGCTATCCGAGAGGTGAACCTGCAAATGGAAAATTGAACCTGTGTCTCACTATCGCAGTTTGTTTAGGTGAAGGGATAAAAACAAGAGAAGCCAAGAATAGTGATAAAAGAAAATCAAACCTAGTTTGACGATTCGGGAAGGCGACGAACCCTGTTTGATTTGGGAAGGGAAAAGCAAAACTCCATCTCGAAATAGAAATCTGAAATTGAACTTGGCTATGCGATTTGGAGGGGAAGTAAAGCTCAAAATTGATTTTAGAAAGGGTTCTTCCATATGGTTTCGGAAAGTTCTTGAAAAAATTGGGAACGCGATTAACCCAATTTGATTTCGGAAAACGACGATGAAGAAACCGATTTGATTTGAGAAGGGAGAAACAAAACTCAGTATCAATTGAGAAAGGATTATTCTGTAAGTCTTAAAGAGGGTAGGGTTTGAGAGAGCTCTTGAAAAAAATCTGAAGCGTGTGACAATTTTTTTTGAAAAATCTTATGCGGAAGCCTTTATTTAATTTTGTAATTTTGTAGAGGATTTATTATCCGCTTCAATATAAAATAAAAACCCCTACTGTTTATCAAGCTACTAGTGCTACACATTAAACAGGAGAGGTTTATATAAAATCCTTCAAATTAGGGGCTACAAATTAACATATTTTTTGTAGTGTTTTTGGTTTCATTCTCTCATAGTACTTTGAGTCTATTCACATAAATATTTTATGAGTTTTTCTATCATATGCTAATTTGCACATGCTAAGAAGTTTAAAATAAAAAATTTATACTAAAATTTGTGCATTTTATATTAAATGTATAACTTTTAATAAATAATTGAAGAAAAAATAAGCAACTATGGTACTTGGAATATACAGGTACTTTCAAGGAATGTGATAAAAAAATGACAAGGGAAAAACTACCATATATAAATCCTATTCTATAAATGAAGCTTATGTCAACCTTCTTTGCTCTTATGAGCAATATTGTCAGTAAGCATGGGCTTCTTAACCCTCTTTTTTATCAAAAAAATAAATAAAAATATTGTTAGTAAGCATGATTGACTGTAACTCTTTGAAAAAATGTGAAATACACTAGATTTAAAAATAGAAAAGCAACTTGCAACTACATGACTATGATCTATAAAAAAGAAATTAAGTTAATATACGATTACACTATTAGGATAAAATATGATAATCTCATCAAATTTATGAAATGTTATAGGAGACCCACTAAAAACTATTTGGGTAAAAAGGTTAAAACCCCTCTGTAATGTTAGCGAGTTTTGCAAATCCCCCTATAAAAAGTTTTCGTCTAACTCGCCCCTTGCATTATACTAACTCATTTGTTCCCCCCCTTTGCTGACATGTTGGATCATGACTGGGCAGTTTATCCAACGTGGACATGCCACGTGGAATTTTATTTTATTTTATTTTTTTTTCCAGAACCAACTCATTATCTGATTTAAAAAAATAAAACAATATTTGTTTTTTCATTTATTTTTAAAAAAGGGAAATTAAAAAAAGAAAACAATAAACAAATGAAAAGTTTAAGTTAAAACATGAAGGCTATGTTGTCGTTTCGTTATTCCACCCTGCAAGCGTGTTTGCCCTAGCAGAGAGAACGACAATGGCGAAAGCGAAAGGTAAACCGGCGAAATCGGCGAAGGATAAGGTTGTTCCGGCGAAGCAAACGAAGCAGAAAGAAACGAAGAAGAAGGATAAAACAGCAAATGTCAAAGCACCAGCGACAAATGTGGAAGCAAAAGAGGAAAACGACAACTTGAGGTAAGTTTCTATTTTCGAAAAAATTGTTTTAAAATCTGAAAATTGTTAGCTTTAAGAAGCTTTAAGCACATGTTAGATTCTCTGTTGGTATGGTAGGGACTGATTCTTATTCACATGTGTTTGTGTTTTCAATGTTTGTTGTTTAGTATAGTTTGGTTTGTGTGTAGTAGATTAATACACGTGTCTTACCAAAAAAAATAATTTTTTTTGACAGAAAAATCAAACCATTCTCTGTTGTTTTCAATCATAAAGGTGAGTTTGTTAAGGAAAACAACACTGTTATCTACAGAACTGGTGTTCAAACAGTGGTCACTAGTGAAAATGTTGATGAGTGGCATATGTCGTATATAAGGAAAATAGTGATGGGTTGGGGGTATGAATTGAATACCTTTAGGATTTGGAGTAGGTTTGATGGGTATGCTGAAGATTATTTTGAGTTGAAAAGAGATGATGATGCTTATGAAGTAGCTTTTTATGCTTCTGGTAGTGAAGTTCCATGCCAAGTGTTTGTGGAACATAATCTTAGTCATGAGGGAAGTGACAGTGATTGTGATAGTGAAGGAGTAAATTTTAGTGACAGTGAGGATGAAAGAGTTGTTGGTCTTGATGATGGTTTTGTAGAGACTGGTATGGATGACAAAGTTTATGAACAAAACATGAAGGTTGTAGCTGATACAATAGGTTGTACTGATTATAAGTTTGAGGATTGTGAAGGTGATGGGTATGAGAGTGCTGAGTTGGGTAGCAGTGATCCTGATGCTTCTGATGATGAGAAAGTTCCAAAATATGAAAAATATAGAAAAGAAAATATGAGTGAACACTTTAAATTCAAGTATGGTATGGAATTTAATTCACTCAAGGAGTTTAGAGATGATGTTCGTGATTGGTCTGGTTTGAATGGTCGTCCTCTTGACTTTGTTAAAAATGAGGGCACAAGGGTAAGAGTGGTATGTGAGAGAAAGTGTGGTTTTAAGATGTTATGCTCTAGGGTGGGCCAGGAATACACTTTTGCTATTAAGACTGATAATAGATACTTGGCCCACACGTGCCTTAGGAGTTTGCATAATAAAACTGCAAACTCAAAGTGGGTGGCTAAGAAAGTAGTGAAATTAATGCAAACTTTTCAAAAAGTTAGACTCAAAGACATTATGCACCACATGAGAGTAAACTTTTCCCTTGGTATTACCATGAGCAAAGCCTGGAAAGCAAAACAATATGCCACTGAGATTGTTGAAGGAGATTCTGATAGGCAGTATGCCCTGATAAGGAGATATGCAGCTGAGTTGAAAAGGGTTTCTCAGCAAAATTCAGCAACAGTTGGTATTGAAAGACCACAACCTTCTCTTCCACCAAGATTTGGGTCTTTCTATTTTTGTTTAGAAGGTTGCAAAAAGGGTTTTATACATGGATGCAGACCCTTCATTGGGGTTGATGGGTGCCATCTTAAGACTAAATATGGTGGTCAACTGTTAATTGCTGTGGGAAGAGATCCTAATGACCAATATTTCCCATTGGCTTTTGGGGTGGTTGAAACAGAAACTAAGGAGAGCTGGAGATGGTTTATTCAGCAGTTGATAGAAGACATTGGTCAGAACAAAAGATTTGTGTTTATTTCTGATCAACAAAAGGTTAGATTTATTTCATTTTAATTTCTATTGTCAGATCTGTTTTATATGATGAATTTAATTTGTAAAAGTCAGATCTGTTTATATAATGATGAAACTATATGTCAATTTTTTTGGGTGCAGGGATTGGTTTCTGTGTTTGATGAAATGTTTGACACGGTTGAGCATAGGTTATGCCTAAGGCATCTCTATGCCAACTTCAAGAAGAAATTTGGTGGGGGTTCCCTCATAAGAGACTTGATGATGGGTGCTGCAAAAGCAACATACTACCAGGCCTGGGAAGCAAAGATGGCTGAAATCAAAATTGTTAATTTAAAGGCTTGGGAGTGGCTGATGGGAATTCCAACCAAAAGCTGGTGTAAGCATGCTTTTAGCTTTTATCCTAAGTGTGATGTCCTTATGAATAACTTATCTGTATCATTCAATGCAACTATCTTAGTAGCTAGGGATAAACCAATTCTTACTTTGTGTGAGTGGATTAGAAATTATCTAATGAATAGGATGTCAACGGCTATGAAAAAATTAGAAAAATGGCCACATAAAATTATGCCAATGCCTCAAAAGAGGTTACAGAAAGAGGTTCTTATGGCTGGTCAGTGGCAACCTACATGGTCCAAGACTCATGAATTTCAGGTTCATCACCATTACAATGGACAAGGTTTCATTGTTGACATTTCTAAAAAGACATGCACTTGTAATTTTTGGGAGCTAGTTGGTATACCTTGTAGGCATGCTGTTGCAGCCTTAGGATTTGCTGCAAAGGACCCTTTAGACTTTGTTGATGAGTTTTATTCAAGAGAGAAATATGCTAAATGTTATGGCTTTGGTGTGACTGCAATTAATGGAGTGGATATGTGGCCTAAGCCTGATGGTGTTGAAGAAGTGATATTGCCTCCATTGTACAAAAAAGGACCTGGTAGACCAAGAAAGTTGAGGATTAGAGAAGTTGGTGAAGATGGATCTAGGAGGAGGAGAAGGGGTGTTACTTACTATTGTACAACTTGTGGGTTAACTGGACATAATGCAGGCTCTTGTAAAAGCAAAGAACAAGATCCAAATTCACTAAAGAGAAAGGTAATTATTTATGTGAAAATCATAATCCATATGTTTCTGTCATAATTCTATATTATCATAATCATAATCCATGCTTCATTTGTGTTTGCAGAGAAAACAACCAAAGGAAAAAGGTAAAGCTCAAACTGATGGTGCTGCTGCAAGTGAAAGGAAAAATGCTCAGACTAGTGCAAATGTGGTGGTGGATGGAAGTCAAGAACCTGTGGTAGTGGATGCAACTCAAGAATCTGTGGTGGTGGATGCAACTCAACCAAGTGAAGATTTATTTGATGACTTGCCAGATGAAGTGATTGCAAGCATTGAAGAAGTAATGGAGACTGATGAGCACCAGCAAAAAGGAGTGAAGAAAATGAAAGCTTTGAAGATTGAGAAGGTTAATAATGTCAAGATGGAGAAACCAAAAGCTGTGAAGAACAAACCTAGTGGACAAGTGTTGTACAATGGACAAGTGTTGTACCATGGACAGAGGAGGAGAAGCAGTGAAAGGATTCAAATGAATGCCTTTAAAAAGCCATTCACTGGTATTGGTTCAAGTGATGGTCAACCTATAGTGATAAAAGAAGGGGAAGGTGTTTTGACACAAGATGATTCTGCAAAGACCAAATGAACAAGTGATTATGTAATGATTAATGCGCATGTGCTGGTTTTACCTTTGTTTTGTGAAACTTTGTTTGTAATTCAGTTAGTTATGTTTTGTTAAACTTCAATGATCATGGTTGTAGTTAACTTGTGCACAATATGTGCTTCTTTTGGAACTTGGTAGCCTTACTTTTGCTTTATCAGATTGTGCACAATATGAAGTGCATTATATGTAATGACTATTGCACTATATGTGCTTAATTATCCAATGTGTATTGACAATTATGTGCCTTATAATGATAATTGCACACTTTTTGCTTCATCAATTTATATTGACTGTTATGTAACTTATAATGACAGGATTTGCACACTATATTTAGCTTATTCTTCCATCATCTTCAGCAACTTTTTTTGTTTTTTTTTTGTTATTTGAATTGCTTATTCTTCCATCATATAGTGCATAATCAACAAGAATTGGTATTTGAATTACAAACCAAAACATCAACAATTGGTAATAAGAAGACAATAATTTAAACCAAAACATCTTAATCATTCATTGGATAATAATCATTCATTCATTCAAGCATCTTAATCATCTTAACCAAAACATTAGCAACTAAAACTTAATCATCTTAATACAACAATTGAAATACAAACCATGAACATAATTCAAATCCTAACCTATTACTTGGAACAAACCTAAGCAACTAAAACTTGAATAACATAGCAGCCATGATCACACACATAACGATCCCAACTATTACAACTTGACTCATCTTCTTCTCCATATCCTTGCAGATTTGTTTCCCAAACTTTGCACCAAACTCCTTCATCTGCTGACAGTTTCTGCAACTTCCTTCACGCTGCTTTCCATTTGCAGCTTCAATTTCATCTAGTTCATCATCCCAAGCCAACAACCCACAGCTATCGAACTGCAAACATAAGCATTAATAATGGGTGAATCAGATCTATCAAACTAACACAATAGCATACGAATTAATTCGGATCTATCAAACTAAACTAAATGACAAATTCAAAAAAATTACCCCACTGTTGCGACATTTCCAAAATTTTCGTTTTGGGTTTTGACCTGTGTTCGAAATCCACATCCTAATGGGAACGTTGCAGCCACACTTGGGTAAACTAACACCACTTGAACCTGCGATCGATTCACACTTGCTACCTCCCATCTTATAAAACCCTAATTCAAACTACAATGAAATCGACGAACAAGAAGGAGAAGAAAAACAGAACCAAAAGGGTGAGTGAGACAATGGAAGCAGAGCGCAGAACCAACAAGAAGATGGAGTCGAGTTTTGGTTTTGGAAGAAGAAGAACAAAATTTCGTTTATTTATTTAAGTATTTTTGTTTTTAATTAAATTTTTATTTTTTTAAATCAGATAATGAGTTGGTTCTGGAAAAAAAAATAAAATAAAAAAAAATTTCACGTGGCATGTCCACGTTGGATAAACTGCCCAGTCATGATCCAACATGTCGGCATAGGGGGGGGAACAAATGAGTTAGTATAATGCAAGGGGCGAGTTAGACGAAAACTTTTTATAGGGGGGATTTGCAAAACTCGCTAACATTATAGGGGGGTTTTAACCTTTTTACCCAAACTATTTTAATTGTCTTTAAAATAAATATACAAGTCTACTATATATAAAACAATACAAAAACTCATAATTTTTAACAACATTCTTATTTTTAATATAAAGTCATATTAAACATAATTATGTCACTAATTTAAAGTAGTATCAATCATTTAATTATGTCTCATTATACTTATTATAATTATTAAAAATGTGGTATAAAGTTGGTATAAAGAGAAGTTGGTATAAAGTTTTAATAAAAATGTGGAGTTTTTTTAGAGGTGCCACATAGGCACAATGGAAGCTTTGAAATATCATCATCTTTCACAAAAAAAAAATTAAAAATTAAAAATTAAAATCATTTGCTTCAATTATCATGGGGCTAAAGAAGATGAGTTTTTTTTTTTTTTGAATCGGCTAAATTTTATTAAAAAACAACTCCTCCACAAGAAGTGAACGGAATTGTTGTGAAACATACAACCAAAGGTAACGTGATATAACACAATTACCAACACCTAATCAAACGCCTCAATCCATCCGTACACCAATAATGATTCACTAAACCTACCAGAGAACCCATATCCGACCCTAGGAGACACCACTAGACACTAACTTCCGAACTCGAATTAAAATTACTCGGCACATCAGATCCAGAAAGTAGCCCCAGAAGTCGAAGGTTGAGGGACACCGGTAGTCAGAGAATCGACAGTCAACACCTGATGCAGTAGAGTTCGACCAGATACCAGAGACCTGCAAATCCCAACAGACTTGAACACCCCTCAGCGACTCCAAGAGTCCTGCAAATCTCACCAGATTTGAAAATGGTCAGAGACTCTCGTATCAGGGAGAACCCACTCACACTCGGCATTAACCATCCAACACCTCTCCGTCACCACTACGTCCCAGAGGTACGATAAAACAACAACATCCGTTAACACGGAGTGTCTACATACCTCGCCCTTTCAGGCGCGTCAGGACAACTACCAAGACCTAGAAAAGCCTCAGCCAAACACCACCTCAGCCAACCACCACCACCACCACTGCCAAACACCTTCAAACAAACCTCACCGAAACCAACAACACCTAATCACAACGCACCACCACCACCACAGCTGCCACCACAACTTCACCACACCACCACCACCTAAACATAGCACATGACCACCACCTAAACAGAGCACACCACCACCGCCTAAACAGAGCACACCACCACCACTGACAGCCACCATGCACGCAAGACCACAAAACCTCAAAACCCGCACCGAACCATCACCCCCGCCGAAAAAAACAACTTCTATAACGCCCCAACTAAAATATCTAGAATATTTAGCCAAGACATTAATAAAAGGGATCTGAGTACAATAAAATTCCAGAATAATTTAAATGAATTGCAACAACTTCACGAATACAACGGTTCAAACTGATAAAATACAACGGAAAAGAATTAATGACAAATAAACAGATTAACTAAGAAACAAGAAGAAGACTAAAATCTTCAAGTCTGACATTCCAAGCCCGGCTCCAACTGTCAATCTCTTACCTGGTCCTTGCTCCGTGTAACCTGTTCACCTAAAAAAAATTGATTTGGAGTGGGGTGAGACTACTAAGCCTCAGTGAGTCCTACTACCCTCCTAAGGCGACTACGCCGGGGGAACCTAGATAGTGTAATAGTCTAAGTTCAACTGTTTTACAAATATACAAGATTCAATCAATAGAAAAAAATAAGGTGTAACACACATTTATTATCTTGTTGATTACTCTTCAAAGGTCACCCGAGGCAAGCCGGTCTCAGGTGCCTGACTCTGCGTACTACCGAAACAGAGGCTCGGATTCCGTCGTTGGCTCACATAATAAATAATAGAAGTCAGAGGAGTTCTATTACCATGGCATAGTGCCATTTAATTCAATGAGTTACACAGTTCTAACCAATATATCCCGCCCAGGGTAACCTAAACATGTTACAGAAACCTATATATTATATCTATTATTATCTGACTATATAGTCTGTTAAATATTATTAAACAAGTTTGAGAAACCAAGTTGCATTCGGGTATAAAACGAGTGATACGATAAGTTCAAAATTAGATAAGTTCTGTTCCATGTGTACTCGCTACAGCGAATTCTCGCACGCTACGGCGAGCTTTTAGGCCAACAGACCTGTAACTCTTGCCCTGGCGAGTCAAAGACTCGCCTGGCAAGTTATACAGGACGTTAACACTCGCTGGGGCGTACAATCACTCGCTGTGGCGAGTGCATCAGCTCATAATCCTATTTAAGCAAGATAATGTTTTTCCAGAAATTCACCTACAACCTCTATGCAACTCGTTTCAAACGTATTTTATAATACCTAATAGATTACATAGGAGCAAGAATGGGGAATTATTCTTGCTCTATCTTTACTTGATCCTAAAAATAAATCCTATGTTCGCATGCAATACATATTTGGGGAAACTAGGCTTTTTCTAAAATTAACTATGGTTTAGAACTTAAGAACCCACCTGGAGAAAGAAGCTTTAACTTGAAAATAAGCTCTGTCACAACCATAAGCTCCACTAGGACTCATTTGAAACCCCAATTAGCTCTAAGATCACAAAATGGTAGAAAAGACTCCTAGGGTGCTGAAGTAACGATTTAGTTGTCCTTCTGCAATATCCTTAAACTCTACTTCTTTGCTCAAAATTCATGAACTCACAAACAACAAGGAAATGGATATTATGAATATTGAGATCTTAGTAAGGTACATAGGAAATGGAATGGTTTATCAACAGAACTGAGAAGAGTACAAGAAAGTGGTAGGGCAACTCACCAAGGGTTGGATAAGGCTACAGGAATGGGGAAACAACACATGCAGTAACTTATGCTTCTCTGCAACGCTCGCTGCAGTGAGTAGCATAGCTCGCTCAGCGAGCTCCTCGATAATTAGGGATATGGCTCTGTTTGCTTGCTGCTGCAACACCCACCTCCTACCAAGGTTCCTAAAGGTCATACCAGTCCTCCACGATGGTTATTATCACACATGCAACATAGAATTGAAACATAAGAGTAAGATGATGAGATTGAATCAAAAGAGGGGTTTTTATGAGTTTTTATAAAAATTGGGTTTCTTACCTCATGATTTCTGAATCATGGCTCCACCCATGAACTCACAGTTCTTTCATTCCTTAGCACCTCAAAGTTTGAACAGAACATGAGACAAATTGGAGGAGTAGAGCAAAACTTTAATCCTTGCATGCAAGAGGAAAGGTGGAGAGCAAGCTTGGGAGGTAGGGGCTTGTTGTTCTTGCGTGAAGATTGAGAAGAATGAGAAGTGGGTTTCTGCATGTTTCATTTAGTGAAAGGAATCATGAGACTTAGAGGGGGTGGGTTTTCTGGCGTGAGAAGAAGATGGAAGGGGGAAAGGCTCTGTTACTGAGTTGTGAAAAAATGAAGTAAGTGATATAAGGCTTGGTCTTATAAAGGGTCATCACATGCCTTAATCTTAATTTCCAATTTTGTCCCTTCATATCTTTTACTTATAAAACGAAACTCCTACATAGCTCCTAGGCAAGTATTACGCTGACGTGGCGCTCTAAGAAAAGGTTTTCAAGCTCTACTAAAATTTTACCATCATCTTTTTAAATAATTAATGTAATAATAATATATACTATTAAAAAAAAACACTATAACAATAAGGCATATAGAGAGCCATATAATATATTTGCGTGACCCATGAGAAATATTTCTCTAATAAAAGAGATCCAATGAATGGTCATACTAAACAATATAACAATCCTAATGTAACTCCCAATTTATTTGTGACCCACTCATTAACAATGATAATAAATATTGATCCATATGTTACTTTATGTGTAACCTCTAATACTCTATAGTCTTACCTTTGTATTTTGCCTCTTGCAATACCTCTTGCACAAATCGGTTAAAAAATGCATTAACAATGGTAGTATATGTTGTTCCATATGTTACAATAGTATTATTGCCTATAATAGTACATATCATTTAGTAACTGTCATTGCCTAAGTAGATTAGTTCCTATATAAATGTGCAATTCCTCCTAGGCATTTCTTCACCTTTCACACCTAACATATCTTTTCATTATTACACAACTAAAAGAGTTACCACATCATGTCTCCTTCTCAAGCATATTGTTTTTTGAACAACCTTGCCAATGCGACAAATGAGAGTAGTATAAAAGTCCGTTTTGCTCGAATGTGGGACAATATGAATGTTCGCAAGCAAAACGAAATGATTAGCATTGACATGGTGTTGATTGATGAAGAGGTATCAATTTGTATGCTCTTTTCAAAACAAAAACAAAAAATTGGTTTTCAGTTTGGTGCCTTATAATAACTTACTGATTTCCTTTTCAGTCCAATTATATCCATGCATCACTTCCTAAGAAATTTGCACCCAAATTCAGGAAGAAAAACCTGCAAGAAGGAAAGATATATGTCGTCAACCAATTTGAGGTGTTAGCCAATAAAAAGAGCTATGCTGTGGTTAAAAACAATTCTTCAATGTTGCAGTTCAATGATGATACCACATACAGTGAGGTGGAAGACGATGACAGCATCCTTCTCCATGTTTTTGAGTTTGTTAAATATGCACATTTGGAATCTCGGATAGACAAACATGTGTTGATAGGTTATTTTTTAATCTGGCATTCTTAAATATCATGTCTTTGTGCATCCATCTCCTTGGTTTTTAATCATTTTTTTTTATTGTTAGATATAATTGGAGTTATAATTGATGTCAATCCAATTGAGGAAAGGAAAGTTCCTGGTGGTAAAGTGGATATGCTGTCAATTCGGCTAAAAGATATAAGGTACCGTATATATATATATATATATATATATATATATATATATATATATATAATACTAACGCAACCATTATGTGTTGTGGCATGCGTTCATTAGTTTATGATGAACTTATAATGAGAACCAATATAAAAATAACAGTGGGAACATAATCAACGTCACGTTGTGGGGTCGGCATGCTACAATTTTTGAGGACACCCTCAAGGGGAATTTGTGTGACGCTCCTGACCCAAATGTTGCAGTCATCACATCCACTACATCTAAGAGATATCAGGGTAAGATACGATGGTGTAACTTTTCAGATAAAAGGTTTGGTTTAGTGTTTGCACTATTCGTTACGTTTTCAAGATTGTTTGTTGTTTGTTTTTTATAGGTGATTTGTCTCTCAACTCATCAAGTTCAACAAAGATTTATGTCAATATAGAGATACCCGAGGCAGCTGAAC
The DNA here is from genome assembly GCA_030408175.1 of Trifolium repens. Lineage (NCBI taxonomy): Eukaryota > Viridiplantae > Streptophyta > Magnoliopsida > Fabales > Fabaceae > Trifolium > Trifolium repens. Next base: position 28,357,445 of record CP125842.1, read on the forward strand.
TCATTCAATCATTCAAGTATATATATTTATTAGTTTCCTAATACCCAATTCTTTTCATCTCACTGTATAATTTTAAATGTTGTTGTGCTATTGTAGGAGTACCAATGTTCTGCATTCATCTGCAAATGCAAGTCTCACAAATTCTGCTATCTTGGACAAGACAAGGACTATCTCTGAAATTTTGAGCTCCGCAGTTTCAGGGAGTAATACGGTAAGCAACTTTAGTACAAAATTTTAAAACCGGGAATATTGTTAGTTAACTATATGTGTTTGATACTTTATATAAACTTGCAGGCTGCTGTGTTTAACTGTGTTGCAACAGTGGACGAGATTTTTGATAAAAATGGATGGTATTATGTCTCATGTCCTAAGTGCAAAAAAAGTGCTTCTGCTGCAGAAACACACTTCAAGTGTGAATTCTGTCATGAAAGTGTGGATTACCCCATTACAAGGTACTCATCATTTTATTCATAACTATCTGATTCACTATACCCAATCAAAATTAGAAAGTAAAAAAAGCACCTAAAATGCATGATTTCTTCGCTTTTTGGGCTGAATGTAATTTTTAATGTGTGATGTTCCATATACGACCTTTATAGGTATCGCTTGGAGCTTGGTGTCAAGGACTCTACAGGTTCGACTATATTTGTATTGTTTGATGATGTTGCTGAGCAAGTGGCACAGATGAAATTAGTTGATCTGACCGCAACTTTAGAGAATGTAAATGTTAAGCCTAATTTCAATCTAAGATATATAAGATGTGAAATTGGTTTCTCTGATGAAAACATAAATTTTATACATGCATTTTCCCTTAAATAGGAAACTGAGGATGGTTCATCAATACCACATCAACTGAAAAGGATTATTGGGACTATACATATATTTCAAATTAAAATGAAATCTTACTTTGAGGATCGTGGAAGACAGAGTTTCACAGTGAGTAGGATTGTGAAGCCTAAGGTGAAGGTTGTTCTCGATAAATTGATCATATTTAATCTATTTATTTCCTATTAAAATCTGGTGATAAATATAACATTATATGATTTTCCAACTTTTAGGTAGAGAAAGATGACAAGCTTGACAGCGAATGTAATACCTCAAGTAGTTGTCCAAAAATAATGACACCAAGGTTACCACAAAAGAGAAGAAGGTTAAGGTGATGTACCACAAATATCTTTTTTTTTTTCAGGTTGGTGACATCAAGACACTTACGTTGAACCCATTAACTTCCTTTTATTTAGGTTACAATAAGAAGAGGAGTCTAACGATGTGGAGCAGAAAGAGGTTGCATCGGATTTGGAAGAGTGACATGGATGCATTATGTTTGCAGACTTTTTAATATTCAAATAATAAGTTTAGATCAACGGATTTAGAGGAGCGATATAGATTAGGGTTGCAGTATTTTCAATATTTCAGTAATAGATTTAGATCATGGATTATGTTTGCATTTGAGAAATTAATTGCAATGTCATTTTTATTATTAAAATAGATTTCCAGCTTTTCTACCTATCTAATCTACCTATGCTTCATCACTTTAGATCAAACTTGCAATAATATAATTAACTATTTCCAACTTTCATAGATTGAACCTAGGGTCATTGAATTCCTATATACATATGCATAAAAAGCTTAGCACTACCTAGGCTTCATCACTACAGATCAAATGTGCAAAAATAAAAATAACTATTTCCAAAGCTTAGCAGCATTGTTACCTTGGGTCAAATATCTGTTTTTGTACACTGAGATTTTGGCAATCTGTGAGCTTTTTCCATGTCTTTAAATCTCTAACAACCTAATACATTTGAACAATATATGATTAGACAACAAATAATTAAACAGATATCTAGATGCATTGTAGACAAACTATGCAGTTCCAAGTGAGGCAACAATTTTTAAGCACATCAATATTGGTTGAAAAGGTACATTTAAAAAGTTCACAAGAGGAAGTATAAAAATCAATATAACTACCACTGTTTTTAAAGAATAAAACAGAAATGTGAATGCATTGTAAACAAACTATGCAGTTTAAAGTGAGACAACAACAACTTATAGTATATAATAAAAGAAAAAACAAAACTATGGAGCTTTTTTAAGTGACTGCCTCTGCTCCAATCATAGGAAATGTTCCTTAAGATCCAAGTCATGAGAATGTGAAAGCTTCTGCATTTTCTTCTTAATAACTGACAACTAACCTTCATCAATTTAGATTATGGTCAGGTTTAAATCAAGAGACAATAGCTCTGGCCCTTTTGATCTGTCTGATCATCTTTTTTTGGTCAGTAAATAAGGTTGGCATTGGCAAGAATTAATGTTAGCAACCCACATATTTTAATATAGTAAGCATGCCAGACAACTCTCACAACAAAACATCCTTAAAATGTGAAAGATTTTTTATAAAAAAAGTTCAACAAAGGAGAGAAAGAGAGGTGCTATTTGCAATTAAATGACCACAACAGATTGAGAACTCACAATGATACTGTATAGTATTCAGTCACATTTTTTATTATAATAATAATAATAATAATAATATTAATAATAATAATAAAAATAATAATAATTGTCTCTTTGTATTCCTAGATAATATCAACTGTTGTAATTATAACCAGTTATATTTGCTATAACTTTGTAACATCCAATTATCATAATGTGCAAATACATTTATAAACTATATAAATACATACCTATAATATATGCTTGCTATTGTCCTTTTACACCTGAAAAAATGAATCAAGAATCAGGTATTATTGTTTTTCAATTTCCAACCATATATATAGTGCAGATACTTTTTTTTTTTGTTATTTCATGTGTCATCTTTTATTTGTTACCTTTTGCAGCTGCAGCACGCCATCGCCAAAAACTGGCTGCATTCAAACATGCCAGATTCAAAAGAAAGCAACATCTGAATTCCAGGCGCAATAAAAATATCGCTGCTGCGCATATAGGTAAAATTGATCATTCAATTTATGTAGGCGTAATATTAGAATCTGTTGCAAAAATATTATGTATTGTAATAGAAAACATGAGTTTATTTGGAAGTGTGTTATTATGATTGCCACAACTACGTTCTATTCTAATTCCTACATTCATACGATGAATATTTCACATTGTTGTCTTATTCCTTTAATTTTAGTCCCAGATAATCAACCTGAAGAACAGCGTATGCAAAGACTTGCTGCATTTCGGCAGGCTAGATTCAAAAGGAGGCAAATATTGAAATTTAGACGGAATAGGACCAAACCTGGGCCAGATATAGGTAAAATAGATTATGCAATTGCTATGGACTTTTAACAGTAATTATACGGAATAATTGAGTTTTGAATTATTATTTCTTATGTCATAATTTCTTTAATTTTAGCCCAACATAATCAACCTGAAGAACAGCATAGGCAAAGACTTGCTGCATTTCGACAAGCTAGATTCAAAAGGAGGCAAATATTGAAATTTAGACGAAATAAGACCAAACCTGGGCCAGATATAGGTAAAATAGATTATGCAATTGCTATGGACTTTTAACAATAATTATAGGGAATAATTGAGTTTTGAATTATTATTTCTTATGTCATATTTCTGTTTTGTATCTTTATAATTTAATCCACTCTTGAGCAGCAAGCACTAGCCAACTCAATCAACCACTGGCAGAAGAAAGGCATCATAGAAAAAAGAGGAGTACCCCAAAAAAATTTACCCCATCTCTGATCCAGAACACAATTAGTAAGTATAACCTAACCTATAAAGATTGTCTACCCTTCAAACACCATCAAATAATTGATTATAATTTAAAATTTACAGTTCATTGCCAAAACTATATGGACATTGGTCCTCCCAAATTCATGTGTCAAGATTGTGGAAGCACAATGTGGTATGACGAAAGAGCGAACAAACCAAAAAAAACCAAGGAATCCAAAGTTTTCTTTGTGTTGCATGCAAGGAGATGTTCAATTAGACTTTCTGAAACAACCACCGACGTATTTGAAAGAACTTTTGAGCTATACAGGTGGAAGAAAGTCAGCTAAGTTTAGGGAACAAATTCGGGCATATAATTCTATATTTGCGTTCACATCAATGGGTGCTAAAACAGATGAAACCATAAACTCGCGCGCAGGGCCATATGTCTTCAAAATTAGCGGCCAAAATTACCACAGAATTGGAGGCCTGATACCTGCCCGCGGAAGCCAACCAAAATTTGCACAACTTTATGTGCATGATACAGAAAATGAAGTCCACAATAGACTCCATTCTTTGAAAGGGGGAAATCAAACTCTGGATACAGCCACTGTTCAAAATTTAAAGGAGATGCTTGATGAGCATAATAAGATTGCCAAACTCTTTCGAATGGCTAGAGATCGATTATCTGCACCAGATGCCAAAGAAGTTCATATAAGATTAATTGGCACAAGATCAAATGAGTCACGCCAGTATACAATGCCCACAACAACAGAAATTGCTGGACTCATTGTTGGAGATTTGGGTCAATCTAATGGAAGGCGAGATATAGTTATCGAACACAAATCTGAAGGACTACAGAGGATAAAAGAATTCCACCCTAAATTCATGGCAATGCAATATCCTTTGTTATTTCCTTATGGTGAGGATGGATTTCACTTACACATGTTTTATTCTCAGAATAATAGGAGAAAAACTAAAAGAAAATACGTGACAATGAGAGAATACTATGCTTACCGAATACAGCAAAGAAAATCTGAAGCTAACACTCTCATTTGTGGCGGACGATTATTCCAACAATACATTGTTGATGCATATACTGCAATTGAAGAACAGCGGATGCGCTACTATAGGATGAACCAAACATGTTGGAACAAAGTGGGTCTGACATGAACCTCTAATGTTTTAAGTGGTTTTGATGATAACAAAGTATTAAAATTACAATTGGAATTACTAATGATTATTCTAGTGTGCAGAACTACAAGTTAAAATTCATTCAGAAGCACTATGAATAATAGCAGAGAAGCCAGTCAAAACAAGCTCTGAAAGCACATCACCGTTCATCAGAAGCTTAAGTTTTGTATGTTAAAGAAAGTGCCTCTGAGGACAAAAACAAGGCTCTGACGGACTCAAAAGCAAAAAGGGCCTCAAGAAGCATTGATAACAGCATCTGAAGCAAAAGGAATTTACGTCACTCAAGAGCTGACATATTCAGAACAAATGATTGAAGAACAATCTACTTCAAGGATCTGTCACGTCCACAGGAAGGAATATTCGTTGGTACAACGTTAACCTTATCCATATGTGGAGCGCAATTGAGAAACGTACTATTGTACTATTATTACTCAAAATGGATGAGTGATAATTCAAATAGCAAGGTAGTGGAATTGGATATCTTTACCAAAGAAGGTAACTACAGCTATCACAATTGTACGAATAAATTCCAGCTGGCACCTCTCTCTCTGCAACGGTCATCATCTTCCTCCAAGTATAAATAGAAGACTCAAATGGAAGAAATGACAACTGTTCGAACAAACATTCTACCAACACTGTTCAAAGACTAAGAAGCATTCTGACATCATAATTTAAATCTGTCATTCTAAGTCTTAGAACAATTTGAGTTGTATTTTGTAAACACCTCTGATAGTATATCAAGTGTTCCTTAACATTCATTCTTATTCTTAAGTTTGTTTGAGAAGTCTCTTGTTAAGTTTAACTTGAGCATTTGAGAAGTCTCTTGTTTAGTGAAACTTGAGCACCTGAGAAGTCTCTTGCAAGTGTGCTTGAGCAATTTGTAATCTTTAGTAGATTATAGTGAAAATCTCTTGTTAGTAACAAGGGGACTGGAGTACTCTCGATTTGTGAGGGGAACCAGGATAAATTCTGTGTCTTTCTTTCTCTCTCTCAGCACCCTCTTTTTATTTTGTGATTTTATCCGCTGCGAACTTAGTATTATTTCGAAAAGATTTTAATTCTCAAAACACAATTCAACCCCCCCTTCTTGTGTTTTTCCACCTTCAATTGGTATCAGGAGCTGGGCTGTTGCCTAACTCTCACCTATCAGTGAAACAGTTAAGATTCAGGGAGGAAAAACATGTCTGCTGAGAAGAATCTCAATGAAGTTCCGTTTGACTATGATTCTAATTCTAAAGACAGAAGGTCTTCTGACAAAATTCCCTTTTTCAATGGAACTGAGACTGGTTATCCATTCTGGAAAACCAAGATGTACAGTCACATCATGGCGATTGATTGTGATCTGTGGGACTTGGTAGAAGATGGAGTGAATTTTGAAAATATGGACTTAGAAGGCGTTGTTAGCTCTAAAGACAGAAAGGCTTTTACACCTACTCAAAAGCTGGAATATAAGAAGCATCACAGTGTAAAAGGGATGATGACAAATGCCATCTCTCATGATGAGTACTTGAAAATTGGAGATAAGAGAACGGCTAAGTCTATCTGGGATTCTCTTAAATCCAAGTATGAAGGAAATAAACAAGTTAAGGAGGCTAAGGCCAACTTGTTAGTACATCAGTATGAATTATTTAAAATGAAGGACGGAGAGGACATTGAGACAATGTTCTCTAGGTTTCAAATTCTTGTTTCGGGACTTCAAGTTTTAGATAAGAGCTATACTGAGGCTGATCATGTAAGGAAAGTACTCAGAAGCTTGCCGCCAAAGTGGAGACCAAAAGTGACAGCGTTTCAGGAATCTAAGGATTTAGATACTGTGTCTCTTGAAAGCTTGGTTAGTTCTCTAAAGAGTCATGAGATGGAACTCATGACTGATGAAACGACTAAGAAGCTAAAAGGGATAGCCCTGAGCACCAAAAGTTCCTCTAAGGCTCTGAAGGCGAAGGTTATAGTATCTGATGAAGAAGCTTCCGAAGAAGGTCACGAGATGGACTCTGATGAAGAAGAAGAAATGGTTCTGATGGCTGCAAGAGTATCGCAATGGGCTAAGAGAAGCAAGAAGTATGCTGGTAAGTTTGGAGGTTCTTCCAAGAAGGTTGGTACTTCTAAGGATAAAAAGGAAGAACAAAACAAATGCTTTAAGTGCAACAAACCAGGACACTTCATTGCTGACTGCCCAGAGAACCTGAGTAAAACATCCAAGAGAACCTCTAACAAAGAAAGATACAAAAGTAAGCTCAAGAAGGGGTTCCTTGCCACTTGGGATGATTTGGATCAGGAATCAGATTCTGATGGGGAAGAAGAAGCAAACCTAGCCTTGATGGCAACCGCTTCTGACCAAGAGAACTCTGAGCACGAAGCTGACTCAGATTCAGAAGATGAAGATGAGGTACTTGCTAAACTTTCTCGTTCTGAATTAATAGATTCCTTAAAAGATGCCTTAAAACTTTTAACCAAAAAGGCGGGTGAGTGTAAGGTTCTTAAAAAGGCCTATAACAACCTGACCGAAAAGGCAAATGAAATAATTGAACAAAATGAGTCTCTAAAATCAAGAAATGAATTTATGGAAACTCATTATGTTCTTGATGATAAGGTTCCTCCAGAACACGAATTTGCTCTTCAGGAATTCCTTATCAATGGAATGAAAAGAAGTAAAATAGCCTCTTTGATTTATCATGTAAGTAGAAATAGAGGAGAAGGTCTTGGATTCTCACGTTTTAAAGATAATCCATTATCTTCAAAGTCCTCTAATATAGATAAATCAAAACCTAAGGTTGTCTTTGTAAAGAGTCAATCAGAAGTTCTAAATGAGTCAGTCTCTAATAGAACATCAAAGCCAGAGGCTCAAAAGTCAAAGGCTCAGAAGGATAAAACCTCAAAACCTAAGATTTTTAAGCCTCAAACTAATGTTAAATCTAAAGAAGCTCTGACACATTCAAGAACAAAGCTCAAGAGCTATACTAAACCCAAAAACTTTTCAACAAGGGTGGTTAACTCTAGAGGCTCTGATAGGTCTTTCAAACAAAGACCACCTAGACCTGTAAAGACTAACACAAAAGGACCCATAAAGATATGGGTACCAAAATCTCAAATAATATTTGCTTCAGGTTTGCACACTAAGAAGGCCAAAGCAGCAATGCTGGTACCTGGACAGTGGCTGCTCACGACATATGACGGGAGAAAGGCATATGTTCCAAACCCTGACTCTGAAAGAGGGAGGTACTGTGGGGTTTGGAGGAAACCAAAAAGGGAAGATCATTGGTACAGGTATAGTTGGTAACTCTTCTCTTTCAATTGAAAATGTTTGGTTAGTTGATGGCCTCAAACATAATCTGCTTAGCATTAGTCAATTTTGTGATAGCGGATTTATTGTTAAATTTGATAAAGAGGCATGTACAGTAATCAATGATTCTGACAAGTCCATATTGTTTAGAGGATTAAGAAGAGGTAATGTTTATAAGGTGAATCTGTCAGAACTAACTGAGCAGAAGATAGTTTGTCTTCTATCTCTGAATGATGAAAAGTGGGTCTGGCACCAACGCTTAGGTCATGCTAACTGGAGATTAATCTCTAAGCTTAGCAAACTAAAGTTGGTTAAAGGCCTGCCAAATCTTAAATATCATTCAGATGCTCTGTGTGGTCCTTGTCAGATTGGCAAAATTTCAAAAACTTCTTTTAAACCTAAAAACATTGTCTCTACCTCAAGACCCTTAGAACTACTTCACATTGATTTGTTTGGTCCAGTAAGTACTGCCTCAATCAATGGGAAGAAATATGGATTAGTCATTATTGATGATTACAGTAGATGGACTTGGGTAAAGTTTCTAAGAGTGAAAGATGATGCATATGATGTGTTCAGCATCTTCTGCAATCAAGTGCAAAATGAGAAAGGTCTCAAAATCTTAAAGGTTAGAAGTGATCATGGTGGTGAATTTGAAAACGAACCATTTGCAACTTTTTGTGAAGATCATGGCATTGTCCATGAGTTCTCTGCTCCTAGAACACCACAACAAAATGGTGTTGTAGAGAGAAAGAACGGGTCTTTACAAGAAATGGCAAGAACCATGATGCATGAGACAAAACTTGCTAAGCACTTCTGGGCAGAAGCTGTAAACACAGCTTGTTATATTCAAAATAGGATCTATATAAGACCTCTATTGAATCTAACAACATATGAACTCTTCAAAGGAAGAAAGCCCAACATCTCTTACTTTCATCAGTTTGGATGTACATGTTACATTCTAAACAACAAGGCCTACAAAAGAAAATTTGATGCCAAAGCTTGTAAGGGAATCTTTATAGGTTACTCTGAACGCTCAAAGGCATACAGAGTGTATAATTCTGAAACTAACACAGTGGAAGAATCTATACATGTTAGATTTGATGATAAAGAGCCTGACAGTAAAATGTCAGAGCAAGATAATAGTTATGCAGGTGTTCCATACCAATACATCGATTCAGAACCTGAAAAAGCATCAGAAGCTGTTGAAGCTTCAGAAGCTGTATTGGAAGAAGATGCTGAAGAAGCATCTCAATTAGAAGCATCACAAGAACATGATGACACTTCAGAAGAAGACACTCAACCAAGTGCTGATGTTGATGAAGCTCCAAGAAGACACTCACATCCAGAAAATTTAATTCTTGGAAACAAAGAAAGTCCAAGAAAGACAAGATCAGACTATCAACAACTTGATTCACTTCTGGGACTAATCTCAATGATAGAACCAAAGAATGTTGATGAAGCACTTACTGACGATGGATGGATTGTAGCTATGCAAGATGAGCTCAATCAGTTTCAAAGAAATGATGTATGGGATTTAGTGCCAAGACCAGCACATAAAAACATCATTGGAACTAAGTGGGTATTTAGAAACAAGATGAATGAACAAGGTGAAGTGGTAAGAAATAAAGCTAGACTGGTAGCACAAGGCTACAGTCAGCAAGAAGGTATAGACTTCACTGAAACATTTGCTCCAGTAGCAAGACTGGAAGCAATCAGGTTACTTCTTTCATATGCTGTTAACAATGGAATCACATTGTACCAAATGGATGTTAAGAGCGCCTTTCTTAATGGTGTTATTTCTGAAGAAGTATATGTCAAACAACCCCCAGGTTTTGAGGATTTGAAAAATCCTAATTATGTTTATAAACTTAAGAAATCACTCTATGGTCTCAAACAAGCTCCAAGAGCTTGGTATGAAAGACTGAGTAATTTCCTTTTAGAAAATGGTTTTCAAAAAGGTCAAATTGACAATACATTATTCAGAAAGACATCTAAGAAAGATATCTTAATCATTCAAATATACGTTGATGATATTATTTTTGGTTCTACTAATGCTTCCTTGTGCAAGAGTTTTTCAAAACTGATGCAGGATGAATTCGAGATGAGTATGATGGGTGAATTGAAGTTCTTCCTTGGAATCCAAATTAATCAAGGAAAAGATGGCACTTACATTCATCAAAGCAAGTATACAAAAGAGCTTCTGAAGAAGTTCAACCTTGATGACTGCAAGATAATGTCTACACCCATGCATCCTACCAGCAGCTTAAGCAAGGAAAAGATAGGAAGCAAAGTAGATCAGAAGCTGTATCGAGGTATGATTGGTTCTTTACTCTACCTTACAGCATCTAGACCTGATATTTTATATAGTGTATGCTTGTGTGCAAGATTCCAGTCAGATCCTAGAGAACCTCACTTAACTGCTGTCAAGAGGATCTTTAGATATCTGAAAGGAACTACTAATCTAGGACTTCTTTATAAAAAATCCCTAGATAGTAAGCTAGTTGGATTCTGTGATGCTGACTATGCTGGTGATAAGATTGAGAGGAAATCCACTAGTGGAAATTGCCAATTCATTGGTGAGAATCTCATATCTTGGGCCAGTAAGAGACAAACAACTATTGTTTTGTCTACAGCAGAAGCAGAATACATCTCAGCTGCTAAATGCTGCACACAGCTTCTCTGGATGAAATATCAGTTGGAAGATTATAACATAGCTGAAAGTAGTATTCCACTATATTGTGACAATACTGCTGCTATTCATTTGTCTAAGAACCCTATTCTACACTCTAGAGCTAAACATATTGAAATAAAACACCATTTTATAAGGGATCATGTTCAGAAAGGTACAATAGATATTCAATTCATTGATACTGAACATCAATGGGCTGACATATTTACTAAACCTTTAGCTATTGAAAGATTTGATTTTATCAAAAAGAATTTGAACATGCACTATATCTCTGAAGAAAATTAGCTCTGAGAAGTAGAATAGAATTAGCATCTGAAGCTCTATCAGAACCTCTTATAATTTAGAGTATCCCTTGGGAAGCTCTGAATAATTTAGGCTCTGAAGAGTAACAGGTTCTGATGAGGTGTCAGATACAAATGAGTGAAGCTCTGAACCTTTTGGAAATGAAACGTTCAGTACGAGTAAGTGTACAACAGTTGTCTATACACGCGTCAGCTATGATTAAACTTTTACAACACGTGTCTAGATCCTGACGGGCAGAGAACAGTTAATGATGATTATGGCAGTTAAGTATATTATTTAATTTTTAAAACTGCTCGCGCTCCCTCCCAATGTTTATTTTCTCTGTGTATGTGTGCTAGTTACTATTCATAAGTCACTTCACTCACTTGCACAACTTTTTACACAAAATCACTACCTACACAACCCTTGACCTTACAGAAATTCCCAATCTTCATCTTCTTAATTCTCTGCAACTATGGCTGCTCGTTCATCAAACGAAATCGTTCAAGAACCCTTTAACCCTACGTTACCAACCATCATCGATCTTAATTCAAAAGATAATCTAGTCTACGAACATCATCAAACCGACGCTGGACCAGACTCTTATGATTTCTTCACTGAGAAGTTCGTGGATTTTGAAAGTTTGAAAGCGAATGGGATTGACATTCAATACTTGTTCTACAACCAACAATGGCAGAATTATTTTGAGATGCTTAATGGCTTCGTATACTACGACATAGTGAAGTATTTCTGGCAGAAGGCTAAAGTGTACGATAGAGCAAGTGCTGATAAAGAATACAAGGATATGGTTGAGAAGAACAAGGAATTACGAGGGAAAACAAGAAAGGAACTTGGTCTTAAACCTTATAGAGAAAGGGAAATTAGGTCAAATATTTTGGGAATCAATGTTGTGATAACTCAGGCACACATTGCTAAGATTCTGGGTTTAGACAACAAAGGAGAAGATATAGAAGTGTATGATAAGAAAAGCAAGCATTTGGATTCAATTCATCAGGACCTCTTTAAATCTGGATGCACACAAAAGGATTTTGGAAAAGTAATGCACATGAAGCACACATTTGAATTTGCTTTCAGAATGTGTTTGTCTACCATCTTCACCAGAAAAGGTGGATTGGATACCATCTCCATTCCACACAAACATCTCATCTGGTTCTTATACAAGAGGGTGAAAGTTAATTTGGCTAAGATTCTTTTTGATCACATGTGCTTTACCATCAATGAGGGTAGAACTAAAATACCATCAGTCATTCATCACCCAAGGTTAATTTCAGAACTGATAAGGCAAACCAAACTCACAGATATTGTGAGTGCCAAAGAAAAACTTAGAGTTTTCCAAACTGCTAAGTATGATGCATCAGTTCTGGTCAACATGAAGAGAAAAACCAAGGAAGAAATCATTCAAGTGAAAACACCTCTACAGCAAGTGTACGAAAAGTACTTCTGGTGTGATGGGTTTCCCACCATATCAGAACATGATAATGATGAGGTCATCAAGAACTTTCTTGAGTCAGTAAGAAGAGATACTGGGGTTAGTGTGCCCAGGAAAATGGTTGTAAGTGTTCCCAATTGGGATATCTTCAAGGGACCAAGAGATATTACAAGGAACAGAAGAAAGCCAAGAACTACTGAGCAAGAAATGATTGATGAAGGCTCTGATGATCAAGGACATGCTAGTGCTGATGAGATTGAGGAAGGTGCTGGAAATATAATGACTGAAGCTGTTCAGAAGGAAAAGCGGACAAAGAAAAGGCATGATAGGCCTTCAGCTTCTGAGGAAGATCAGAACCCTGCTAAACCTGCAAAGAGATTAAAGACCAGAGCTTCTAAACCAAAAGGTAAGACCTCTGAATCTAATACTTCTAGCATTCCTGTAGCTCAGGATATTGGTTCTGAACCCCAACCCTCCATTGCTAACCCTTCCACTTCTCAACCTCCATCATCTACCAATCAATCTCAACCCATAGACTTCACCGTACCTATTAGTGTAGTCTTACCTGATCATAAAGCTATATCATCATCATCATCTGATACTAGCACTGACTCTGAGGAATTCATTGCTAAGATAATCAGAGAAGGACCAAAGAAAACAAATCTTAAAAAGACTACCAAGAGACCTATTAAGAAACCAATCCAACTCTCTTCTGATGAAGAAACCCCCATCATCATTAACACCTCCATTCCTGAACAACCAACCACTACTGAATCTGTTCTTGAACATCTCCAACAACATCTATCTGGAGATGCCTTTACACATTCCAATCCCAACTCACCTCGTTTTCATGTTGTCAAACCCACTACTGATCAAACCATCCAAGAACCACCTGTTGTTCAATCCATTCAAACACCCCCTCCTTCACTTGATCACATCTCACAAGTGAATCCACCTACATTCACACCTGCTCAGGATGAGTCAATTGCTCATTCTGAAGAACAACAAAAATCACCTCATCCATCACCTATCAATGACATTGAAACTGAACAATCTCCATTACCTCCACCAGAAATATACTCCACTGAATCATCTCCTTCACCTTCACCACAACCTGTCTCTGACCCACTCAACAAACCTCTAGTTTTAGAAGAGGTTCTTGAGCTTTACCAACACCTAACTAAAGCTGAACGTCAAATATTCAAGGATTCCATCAATCTTGATGATGATATCATACCTCCAAATCTCAGTAAAATCAAAATCATTGAACTCAAAAGAAAGAAACCTGAACCAACCATTCCCTTTGACCCATCCTTACCCTTTTTCAATTCTGACTCTGAACCAAACCTTGAGTTGCTAAATAATGCTATAGGTATTAGACTTAAGAGGTTCAAACAAAGAGAGGAAGAAGCTCTTATCTTCCCTTCTGATATAGATGCTAATGTCAGGGAATTAGAGTACTTATTTGGTAAATCTTTAAGGATTCTCAGTACTCATCTGAAGGATAAGATTAAGGGTAGAGGAGCAAACACTGTACGGGAACTGTTTGAGATTGTTGAGAAGCTAAACGCTCCAAGGCTCACATCTTACAACCATGTTAAGGAGCAGGCTAGGATAGCTGCTGAAGAAGAAGAGAAGAGGCAAGCTGAAATTGAGCACAAAAGGCTAGCTGAACAAGAAGCATTGAAATTATTGGTAGATAGGGCTGTGCATATTGCTACATTTGAAACCAATAAGATCAATGAGAATCAAGCTACTGAACAAGATGTTGCCATGCTTGATCAGAATCTGATAAGAGAAGATACGGATATCAATGAAGATTCTGACAAGGGTAAGAAGCCCATTTTTGTTCCAACTCCTTCTCACTCTCCTATGAAGATTGACATAGCCTCAACCTCATCTGCAATACCTCCTGCGGTTCAAGATGCTTTGGATAATCTCAGAACTGACATGGCTAATGAAATTGATGAACTAAGAGTGGATGTGCGCACTGATGTGAATGCTGCTGTGGAATCAGTTCACAAAAGGATGGATGACATGATGTTAACCCTTCTGAAAGCCATAGCAGATGTTAAGAAACCTTAGTCATTGTTTGAGCACTTGTTTTGTTGTTAGTTCTTGTGTAATTTTTGGATAATTTTTTTTTTAATTCATATCTATATTATCCATATTTGTGTGTTTGTTATTTGCTTAAATGTTTGTTTTATATTTGTTTTTCAAAATTTAACTTTTCTATATACCATGATATTGTCTGGTACTCTTGAGAATTCTGACTCTAGTGAAAGATGCTGAAGAGCATCTTAGTTTTTAAACTAATAAGCCTAGGATTTTCAAAACCTAAGAGTCTCTCTCATCAGTACTCCTGTTTACTCATGAAATAGCTTCTTAGTATTAAAGCCTGTTTAACAATGGGGCACCAATACCGAATGAGGCGTGTCTGGTAACTGGTTTTCTGACAATAGGAATGAGGTATATATACATAAGAAACTTGCTTAAAACAAAGGGAATTAATAGCATAAACTCCTTTATTAATATTATTGAAGAATTTCTATTACATAGAATGATAAGACTCTACTTAGAGCTAGGCTTAACTTCAGAAGACTCTGCATCTAGCTTCTTATGTTTCTCCTTAATGTAAGCAAGCAAGTTGGCAGTGGCCTTTTGCACTAGTTCTTCAGTGTTCTTCTGAACAGCAGCCTCGTACTCTTCGTATGGAGTATCATCATTGTATGTCCATAAAAATTCTTCCAGATCAGAGCCCATTTCCTCCTCCTCTGACTCTGTCAAAATCAGTTCTTGCTTGTTCCTTTCGTAGCGAAGCTTGTTTTCTTCGCAGCGCCAGGGCTCTGCTCCCTTCTTGCTCTTTTCTTTTGAGCCTGAAGCATCCTTGGTAACCTGCTTTTCCATTATATGTTTGTTTTTGGAAATGACTTGATTACTCTGAATGAGTAAAATGAGAGGAATCATCCTTTATTTATAGTACCTTCAAGATATCTTGTCAGTAGGATAATCAATGCCATTCATTGAATGTGTTTGGTTGTCACTTCCTTTTGACTTGACTACCTTGTTTGGTGCTTTGACTGCTTGGTTTTCTGTGTCTTTTTGACTGATGCCAAAAGGGGGAGTAAGAGTAGCGTTAAAATTAATGTTGATTCATTCATATACTGCTCAATCTGAAACTGTAATGTTAAATGCATCATGAATCAATATTTATCCCTTATGATTCTTTCTCATTTTGAACGATTATTGAAAGGGGAGAAAATTTAAGAACCTAAATAAAATTCATAGACAATGTCAGAAGAGCTTGCAAACCGCTTCTGAGCATTATCAAACTCTAAGAAGCAAAGCTTACAAAACTATGCTTCTGAGAGTTAAATATGAAAATTTATTTTAAGTTAATAAATCGACTCTTAAACTGTTTTAATTAATTATGGATAAAACTTAGGGGGAGCTTACAAACCTACCCTTATGGATTATCAGACTCAGGGGGAGATTGCAAACCTTTGAAACCTGAAGTCATCATAATTAAATTAAATCAACAACAATTGAAGTTTAATGCTTTGGTTTGTCATCATCAAAAAGGGGGAGATTGTTGGAACAAAGTGGGTCTGACATGAACCTCTAATGTTTTAAGTGGTTTTGATGATAACAAAGTATTAAAATTACAATTGGAATTACTAATGATTATTCTAGTGTGCATAACTACAAGTTAAAATTCATTCAGAAGCACTATGAATAATAGCAGAGAAGCCAGTCAAAACAAGCTCTGAAAGCACATCACCGTTCATCAGAAGCTTAAGTTTTGTATGTTAAAGAAAGTGCCTCTGAGGACAAAAACAAGGCTCTGACAGACTCAAAAGCAAAAAGGGCCTCAAGAAGCATTGATAACAGCATCTGAAGCAAAAGGAATTTACGTCACTCAAGAGCTGACATATTCAGAACAAATGATTGAAGAACAATCTACTTCAAGGATCTGTCACGTCCACAGGAAGGAATATTCGTTGGTACAACGTTAACCTTATCCATATGTGGAGCGCAATTGAGAAACGTACTATTGTACTATTATTACTCAAAATGGATGAGTGATAATTCAAATAGCAAGGTAGTGGAATTGGATATCTTTACCAAAGAAGGTAACTACAGCTATCACAATTGTACGAATAAATTCCAGCTGGCACCTCTCTCTCTGCAACGGTCATCATCTTCCTCCAAGTATAAATAGAAGACTCAAATGGAAGAAATGACAACTGTTCGAACAAACATTCTACCAACACTGTTCAAAGACTAAGAAGCATTCTGACATCATAATTTAAATCTGTCATTCTAAGTCTTAGAACAATTTGAGTTGTATTTTGTAAACACCTCTGATAGTATATCAAGTGTTCCTTAACATTCATTCTTATTCTTAAGTTTGTTTGAGAAGTCTCTTGTTAAGTTTAACTTGAGCATTTGAGAAGTCTCTTGTTTAGTGAAACTTGAGCACCTGAGAAGTCTCTTGCAAGTGTGCTTGAGCAATTTGTAATCTTTAGTAGATTATAGTGAAAATCTCTTGTTAGTAACAAGGGGACTGGAGTACTCTCGATTTGTGAGGGGAACCAGGATAAATTCTGTGTCTTTCTTTCTCTCTCTCAGCACCCTCTTTTTATTTTGTGATTTTATCCGCTGCGAACTTAGTATTATTTCGAAAAGATTTTAATTCTCAAAACACAATTCAACCCCCCCTTCTTGTGTTTTTCCACCTTCAAAACAGTCTTGCGCACAGATCTATACAGAAATGTATGTGATGCAGTTGTACGTGGAGATACAATAGCGGCTGCTACTGGAAAGCGAATTGTTTTGCCCTCTTCCTTCACAGGTGGACCTCGATATATGGTTCAGAACTATCAAGATGCCATGGCCATATGCAGAACTTTTGGAAATCCTGATATCTTCTTGACATTTACTGCCAATCCAAAGTGGCCCGAGGTCAAATATATGCTTCATGAAATACCGGGTCAGCCTGATGAAGATAGGCCAGACATAAAGACACGAGTATTTAAAATGAAACTGGACCAATTAATGAAGCACATAGTAGAAGGACAATATTTTGGCCAGGTTCTATCAGGTAAATCAATTTCATATAATCTATTTACTATATTTTTTACATTGACGATATTCTAACACATATTTTATTTTCAAAATTTCCAGCCATATATACAATAGAGTTCCAAAAAAGAGGACTGCCACATGCACACATTCTTTTATGGTTGCATGCGAGAAATAAATATCCAACACCAGCGGATATAGATAAAATTATTACAGCAGAAATGCCTTCAAAGGAAGACGATCCAGCCGCTTTTAATGCTGTCAAACAATTCATGTTACACGGCCCATGTGGAGTTGCAAATACAAATGCACCTTGCATGCCTGACGGTGTTTGTAAAAAAAACTTCCCCAAGATGTTTTGTGCTGAAACAATAATTGATAGGGATGGGTTTCCAGTGTATAGAAGGAGAGACGATGGAAGACATATGAAAAAAGGAGACGTAAATTTGGATAACCGATATGTCGTTCCATACAATAGAGATTTATTGGTAGCATTTCAAGCACATCTAAATGTTGAATGGTGCAACAAGTCCAGAGCTATAAAGTACCTATTTAAGTATATCCACAAGGGCCCGGATAGAGCAACAATTCTGATAGAAGAAAATGCGTCGGCGAACACAACAACAAATCCAACGCAGATAACAACAGTTGATGAGATCAAAACATTC
The DNA here is from genome assembly GCA_030408175.1 of Trifolium repens. NCBI lineage: Eukaryota > Viridiplantae > Streptophyta > Magnoliopsida > Fabales > Fabaceae > Trifolium > Trifolium repens. The sequence goes on from CP125842.1 coordinate 28,375,756, forward strand.
TTGGACTGTAGGTACGTCAGTGTCTTCACAGTTTCTAATTTAATACATGTCTCACAAGAAAATCGTAGAACACAATATAAATTTTATTGCTTGATAAATACTTATCAATTATTTTAACAAATTACAAATAATACTAACAGGTATGTGTCGGCGTGTGAAGCATCCTGGAGGATATTCAAGTTTGATATACACTACCGAAGTACATCTGTTATGAGATTGGGATTCCATTTACAGGAACAAAACTCAATCACTCTAAGAGATTCAGAGCATCTGACTGCCGTCATTGCAAAAGAACGAATTCAAGAAACGATGTTCACGGAGTGGATGAGAATGAATTCAGTGAACCAAGAAGCGCGCAAGTTAACATATTCTGAATTTCCCACAAAATTTGTTTGGGATGAAAGAATTAAAAAATGGAAAAAGAGGAAGACTGGAAATACAATTGGAAGAATCTTTTATGCTCACCCAACATCTGGTGAGAGGTATTATTTGAGAATGTTGTTGAATATTGTTCGAGGGCCAAAAAACTTTGAAAGCATTAAAACCGTTAAAGGGGTGACTTATGCAACCTTCAAAGAAGCCTGTTATGCACGTGGCCTATTGAATGATGATAAAGAGTGGATTGATGCATTCAATGAGGCATCACATTGGGCCACAGCTTCCCAATTAAGAGAATTATTTGTTGCTGTTCTATTCTTTTGCGAGGTAACAAATGTAGCTAAGCTATGGGAAAATATTTGGCAACTATTGTCAGATGATATTGTCTACAAAAAAAGAAGACTCTTTCACCACTATGGCTTGCAACTTAGTGATAAACAGATCCAGTCTTACTGCTTGATTGAAATCGAAAAGATTTTGATAAGAAATGGAAAGGAGCTTTCTGAGATTGATGGAATGCCATTACCTGATGATGCATCGTTGGCAGCCAAGGATAATCGACTTATTACAGAAGAGCTTAATTATAATGTTGATGAGTTGAGGCAAGAACATGAAAGATGTCATCAATTCCTAAATGAGCAACAGCTTGAAATATATAATCATGTTCTAAATGCTGTCAATGCTGATACGGGAGGATTCTACTTTGTATATGGCCATGGAGGAACAGGGAAGACTTTTATATATAGGACGATCATAGCAAAACTAAGATCAGAAAGAAAAATAGTACTTGCTGTTGCGTCTTCGGGTAATACAAAATTCTTATACATTTCTTATATAAAATATTGTTGCCTATTTGTTCCAAACTTTTTCAACAGCAGTAACTATGTCCACCTATATAATTATAACCTCAAACAATCACACGACCAAGTCAATTTATATGACTTGACATAGTCAACCTTACTTAGATTTAATATTTAATATTTAATATTTTTTATTGACATAACGAATTTAGCTTTTATCTTTTGTATGCTTAATTCAATTAATCTTTTTCTAAACTATCCAATATGAATTAAACCAAAAAAAATTACATAATTAAACCAATATGGTAGGTATATATGTGTATTTCCTTTATTAATATAGTTCCAATTCTTTTTACAAAATGTATTACTCACAGGTATTGCATCGTTGTTACTTCCTGGGGGAAGAACTGCTCACAGTAGATTTAAAATTCCTTTGGAAATCTTTGAAGAGAGCACATGTTCAATCAAACAAAAAACTGACCTTGCACACTTGATGATCCAAACGGATCTAATCATCTGGGATGAAGCACCAATGACTAAAAGATTAGCCTTTGAAGCTCTTAATAGGACACTACAAGACATAATTGGATACAACAGACCAGAGAAAAAGGATCAACCGTTTGGGGGGAAAACAGTTCTTCTTGGAGGAGATTTTAGACAAATACTTCCTGTAATACCAAGAGGACGACGGCATGATATTGTGCATTCATGTATTAACAGGTCCGATTTGTGGGATGAGTACAAAATATTTATGTTGTCCACAAGCATGAGAGTGAGGGATACTACACCTATAGGTGAACAACATATGTCAGCATGTGAATTTAATGAGTGGCTCCTTCAAATTGGTGATGGAAAGGTTGAGGCAAAATGTAGAGATCAAGAAGAGGTTGCATCATGGACAAGAATACCAACTCAATTTCTTATCGAACCAACCGATGATCCATTGAAACAAATTGTCCAAAGCACATATCCAGAATTGAGTAACAATTTCAGGAATGAAGAATATCTCAGGGAAAGGGCAATACTCGCTCCTCTAAATGAGACTGTTGATGACATAAATGATTATATTGTTCAGTTAACTGAAGGACCAATAAAAGAGTACAGAAGCTCAGATGAGATTGACAAGACAACTGATAACCTTTTAGAACAAGAACTCATGTACCCTGTAGAATTTCTAAACTCCTTGAAGATTAATGGATTTCCCAACCATTGTTTGGAATTAAAAGAAGGGTTGCCTGTTATGCTATTGAGGAACATTAATCCTGCATTAGGAATGTGCAATGGGACAAGGCTAATTATCACACATCTAGGAGATTGGGTGATAGAGGCAAAAATAATTATAGGATGCAATGTTGGATCAAAGGTATTGATCCGAGAATTGTACTCACATCTAACGACTCTAAATGGCCTTTTCAATTGCGCAGAAAGCAGTTCCCATTGAAGGTATGCTATGCAATGACAATAAACAAGAGTCAGGGTCAGTCATTAAACTACATGGGGTTATATCTTCCAAGACCTGTATTCAGTCATGGACAATTATATGTGGCATTTTCAAGAGTTACTTCACCACGGGGTTTAAGAGTTCTCATTATTGAAGAAGATCAAAATTACAAGCAGTACACTAAAAATGTTGTATACCATGAGGTATTTAGTGACCTTCCGCAATGTACATATGTTTGACATAACAATATATATTGAATAATAAAATCTTTCGATAAACACCTCATAAATAGGCTAAAGTTAGTTCTTATTTTCAAATCTATCTAACAATATTAACCACCTCCACTAATCTTATTTGTCCACCAAAAAAAATTCAATATAGAAAAATAGATATGCTGGACATAAAATTCAATATCTATTCCCAATGTTAATATCAGTATGAAATGTGTTGGACATTTAGATTTTCATACAAATTTTGCACCAAAGTAAATCACAATCAAGAATATTAAAAAACCACTTACCAGGTAAACAGCGGCAACTGAAAAATTTCCAGATCCCCGATACAGCAGATCCCAGCGAAAAAAATAGCAGGTGCTGCCTGTGAAGTCCAGCTCTGCAATAAACAACATTATCACAATTTAAATTTTAAAATTGTGACCCGAATCCAAATTGAAATTGATCTCCAATCGGCATCTAAAATTCAAACCATTTGGGTTAGGAAGGAGCACATATACCTAATAACGAAATTTCAATTGGCCAGAGAACTACAACCCATTTGTCTTTCCATTTTTAGCCTTCAATTTGTGAAGGACTGCAACAACAACAATAGAGCAATAGTGAAAGACCCGCAAAGAAGAAGATGATCTATCAATATTGTTGTTGGACCATGTTTGTCTTCTAAAATACTACCGGTACCTTGACGAACCGCCGCTGTTACCCTTTAAAAAACCTTGCCTTGGATCGTTGAATGTGGATTGACGAGGTTTAGAAAGGGAAACCATAATTATGTGTGGAGGTGTTATTGAGGTAAACATGTTTAGGTGTTTAGCGGATTGTTACTGGGTTTCTTTTTGTTGGGAGTGAATTAATTGAGGGCATAGTAATTTAAATAAATATAAACAATTAACTAACTAAAAAAAGAGACGGTAGATAATAAACCCACTATAGATAAAGACAAATTAGTATGTATTAAGAGGTCATAGCATCACAAGCCCACTCTAACTCTACAAAAGAAAGAAAGAAGGATCAACAAATTTATATAGAGTCTTCAGAATCAATATTTTTCAATTCCACCAACAACTGAACTCATTTGTTGCTATGCCGATCATCAAATGCATTACAAGAGAATATATTGGGAAGCCAATAAGATGCAAAGGTACAATTCTTAGTAAAATAATTCATTTTTACAAATTAAAAATATCAATTGTTAGTAAGTTAGGTGATCATTGGCGCTGAACTTGGTAGGGAGGACCGCGGTTCGATCCCCGCAACTACGATCGGGAGGGGGTTGGAACTACTTAATGCCAGAAAAGGACATATAAAAAATAATAATTTTGATGAGATTATATAAAAAATCTAATTGATGGGACAATTTTTTAAATCCAGGGACAGATTGGTACTTTCAAAAATATCTAATATTTCTCTTCTCTATATCTCTTATCTTTATCATATACCAAACAATAGTATAAATCTACTATATTTCTTATATGTTTCTTTCTCTCTTCTCATACTTTTTATTATGTTTTTCTCTCTTCTCACTTTCTCTTTGCAACCAAACATCATGTAAAACCAAGATCCAAGCTTCACGAGGGAAGTAGTAACAAAAGGTGAGTTTCTAAACTCATGGCTGAATTTGTAAGTTTTTCTTTTTTAGTAAAGGTGTGAAGGGACACAAATCTCATCAAAAATATAAAAAAACAAACCAAAAAAAAATACTAGGCAAGTAAATAAGTTATTTGGTACCTTAGTCAAAAAAAAGCTATTTCATACTATATATTCTATAGAATGGAGTAAATGGTTGCGATTTGATGCATAATTTTAAAAAAATGAGATCACATGATAAATAAGTCAATAAAAATATAAACAAAACTACGATATATATCAATAAAAAATCTCAAATTTTAAAATATTTTTTTATTTATTTTTTATTCGTATATTAATATTTAATATAATGAAATTTTAAAATATTATCAATCATTTGACTGTATATGTGATTATACTTTTCACATTTTTCACATTTTTCTTTTTTTTTGTTCATATATTAATATTTAATATAATCATATTTTAAAATATTATCAATCATTTAACTATAGGAAAATGCTATTTAGCAAGAATTTTTTGATGCAAGAAAGAGAAGAATAAATCCTCACCCTTAATTACATCCATAACCACCCATGTTTTCCACTAAAAAAGAAGATTAAATGACATCATCCTTTAAGATTTTGCCATGTGTTAATTCTTGCATTTCTTGTGTAAAAATTTCATGCTAAATAGCAATGCTCTTAACTATATATGTGATTATACTTATTAGAATTATTATTATTTTAATGGTATAATTTTAATCGAGCCCGTGCAACGCACGGGTTTATTCCTAGTAGTTACTAAAGCAATTGTGTTCCTTAATTATATCTTCATACTTGTCCACATAAGTCCCAATTAACCTCCAATAATTATCTCTAATTAATATTCTTTTATTAATTAAAGTTTGGGATGTTACAACTTCCGCCGAGAACAGCGGAACCCCACCACGATCTGAACCAAACAGAGTCCATATCAGCAACAAACAAACTTACCGACGCGGAGAATAATAGGAGGCTAGGATCTCAAAGCTTGGCAGTCCGGAGCCCAACATCAACACACCAGGTTCAGAGCAAAACCATCGCCGAGATCTGTCAACAACACAACGGAAACACCTCCAGCGGCGCCGAAATCGGAGCACCACCACCGCCTGTTTCTAGGACGCACAGAAACAGAAGAAACGCGACCACAAAGAAGGAGTATAGCACCAGGTCGGAAAAAACAAAAACAATCCAGAACCGGAGAAAACAAGAAATCCCAGCGCCGGACCGGTGGTGCGGAGGACAAGCTCTTCCTCGTCGCACCACCACCACCACCTAGGCTACATCGTAAGGAAACTGTTTGGATTGGAGAGGGAGGAAGCAAGCAGATCTGGATTTGAGCTAGAGAGATGCGAGAGGTTTTTTGCTACTGTTTCTAGAGAGATGCGGTTAAAGAAGATGAGTGGTTGTAGAAGACCGGAGATCTTATTGTTAAGAGAATTGTTTTTGCTGTTATACCATTTTTGGGGTGCGCCCTACGAAATTACAAAAATATTTTCCATCCGTAACTTAAGTTACGAACACCCCTTAAAATACCTTGCCAGGTTTCATTTTTATAACGTCTGCTACTTAAATCACATATGATATTTTTCATATACCCGTGACTTAAGCTACGAAAGGATATTTTGATCATTTTGTAGGGCGCAAACAACCCATAAGTCGACAAAAGTAATTCTCATTGTTAATAGAAAGAGAAAAAGAGAACATAATCAAAATAATAAAACAAATTAAAATCATTTCCCTCATGCACACATTTGTCCACCATAGACTAATTCATGTAACGGTCCATATATCTAAATGGACCCCCACATGCACGTAGTTTTGAGAAAGACTTCAAAACCTCATCGGAACCATTTAATGCTAGCTCCATTTCTGTTCTTCAATTTTGGATTTTTCAATCTCTGCCTAAATATTTCAAAGGCAACATTAAAAATAAATTTCCTCCTAACCTTATATTTATATATACCTCATCCTTAGAAATTTTTTATTTTTAAATTTCATCCTTTGATCATTTAACTTCACCCCAACAAAAACATTCCACCATGCAAAAGTTTGTTTTCTTTTGCTAAAATCATTATTACAAATCAATTTTTTTTTTGGAAAACAATATTACAAATCATGACAATTGATAAAACAATTTTATAGCCAAAAGTTTTCGGTAAATTTTGTATTTGCCATAGTCATATTTAGTTTAGCCTTGTATAAAACACCGTCACACAAAGGTGTATAATGCTAAAGCACGCCTTCACAAAAAGTGATGGGTGTGTTACAACAATTTCTTATATATATATATATATATATATATATATATATATATATATTTCGTAAATATTGTTAAGTTAATAATTTATATTGTCTAAATTTAAATAGAAAATACATATATAAAATGTATGAGTTTAACCACTACGCTACTTCAAGCCTTCAAAAGAACATGATTGTAACACCCTAATCGATATATACTCAATTAACATTACTAACAAACAATCATACATCAATCAAGGTATTACGTGCGATAATTCTTCCACATAATAATGAACAAGCATACATTCATTTTAAATAACAACGGAAGCATCATGATTAAATCATAAGTCATTACTCAAGGTACTTAACAAAATTCAAGCATCGAAGTTATGAATATTATTACAACTTAGACTAGGTCCTTCTACCACAAGGCCTATCCACATAATCCGAAATCACATCTTCAATATTCAAGTCATGACATAGACGAAATATTAGCAAGGTCATACAAGTATCAAACAAGCGAACCAAATACTAGTTTTAGCAAGGTTACAAGTATCAGAGCAAACCCTAGACCTCTAAGGTTCCTAGAGTTTCTACTCTTCATCCTTACCACGCTAAGCTAGTTCCTCAAGCTAAGTCTCCAAGCAACGGAATCACTTTTCAAGGGAAGAATCTGGACCCAAACCATTCAAATACACAAAAATAGAGAGTTAGTTATAATTCAAGTTCATAATAATGAGTATAGCATATACTCATATCATGCATAATAATAATCATATCATAATTGACGCATAACCGTCTCATGTCATAAACACAACACTCATGGTAAAGGCAATGGCATAATCACATCAACTCACAAGATATTAAAATAAGATCACATTATCTCAATCACATAGAAAGTCATTGGCACTTATCAATTATCGAGTAGAATGCACATTTACTCCTAATGCAACTAATGCCATCAAATGGAATGTCTCGACCTAGACACATATAAATGCATGTGGTACCCGCATCAAATTCGGATAAACATATATCCATCGCATCAAGTCAGTTTTACTTCATGGGGGACTTCGCATCAAATTGACTCATGAATGCATGGATGTATACCTACCATATAATGATGATACCCTAAACAACTACTCATGAATAATAGGCCGCTCAACCCTATTACTTCTCCTCAATTCGCATCAAATTCACATCATCATATCATCATACAAGGTATTCATTCAAGCAAGCATAATATCAATTAACTACATCACATTTCATAAGTCCTCATCACATAATTCAATCCATATGAATACAAGAACATAACATCTTCATTTGGGTTCTAGATTCCATTAATCTAACTTACATCATGTTATAAGGTCATATCCCAATCATATAGCAAACATAGGATTTCATTTCAATTCCAAAAATTACTGTTCATACTGCACTAACTCGCCTGGCGAGTGAACGGCGAGCTCGAGGCGAGCTCAAGTCAGAAGCTACTGTAACCACTCGCCACCAACTCGCCCCCAACTCGCCATGGCGAGCTCCCACTCGCCAGCCAGCTCGCTACGACTCGCCATGGCGAGCTCATGCATTTCTGGAATTTCCAGAACATGAATACTCGCCATATCGAGTAATATACTCGCCCCAGCGAGCTCAAACAGAAGGGAAAACTCTGCTTCGGTTTTGAACTCAAAACCATCAAAAATCCTATTTTTCAACATACAAATCTTAAAATTTATTAACCTTAGGTCTATCTAACATGTATAAGCTTAGAAGTACAAACTTTAACATCATCAAACACCATTTCATGTAAAAGCAATGATTTTTCCAAAGTTTCACAAAAAACCCATTTTCAAAACATCACAACATAAATCATTCAATTAACACGAATTTGTTCATGGGAATTCGAAATAGAAACATATAGCAACATGTTAACATCATACAATAACATATAAAGCTATAAACACATTCCCTTGATTCCCATTTCCCCCCCAAAAGAGATGAGAGGGTTTGGGTGTGGAGAGTAGACTTCTCCCCCCTCTTTATTCATCTCACATGAATTAAAACTACTCTCTAACCTTAGGTTGCAGCTTCAATCTTCAAGCTCTACCTTGAATTCCCTTCTACCCTCTTCAAGCTTTGATTCTCTCTTTCTACCTCCTTCTCAAGTTGTGTTATGAGCTCTCACACTCAATACTCCTCACTCTATTCAAACCTAAAATATCAAAATACCAAATTGCCCCTTCTTATCTTAAGTTAATTCAATTAACTCCACCTATTACCTTAAAAGGTCTCTACTCACAATTCTATCTTCCTTATCTTCTAACCTTTCCTCTTTTAGTAAAATTCTAATTTATCACTAACACTAATTCTAATAATGCTAATTAACATCTAATTAAACAAATATTCTAATTAATCGTAATTAAATAAATACGGGTGTTACAATGATCAATTAATTAATTATGCCTTTAAATAAATCTTGTAAAAAATAATATAATTTTATGATTTATTTTTCTCTTCACACACACAAAACAATAATGTTTGGAGCAAATCACAATTTTAGTCTCTAGAAGTGTAATTTACTGTTATTTTAGTCTCTAATATATTTTACTATGTGACTATTAATAAATTACTTTTGTGTATAAAATGTTTTTAATCTCGAGAAATGGTCTTCCCTTCTTTTTGTTGATGATTGCCCAAAGCTAAAGCCTCCCATGTGTGAGGTTAGATCAACATGTTATTGTGTGAGGTTAGATCAAAATGTTATTGACATTTTTTTGCAGGGCTTCAGGTTTGAAGGTCAATATCTAAAAATCTAAATTTTTCCCTTTCTTTAATATTCTTAGATCCACAGTTTTAACGTTTGAATTCATTGTTGAGTTCCATTATACGTACAATCTTGGTTAGTAATAGTACCTAACAGGTAGGGTGAGAATTTCTGATTTTGATTTTTTTTTCTTCATATTCTAAGACAATTATATAATATTGTTAGTATTAAATATTAATAAGATACGTTTTAAAAAAAAAGTAATATATACATCTAAACATTTCTAGAATTGAAGTATCTTATATTCAAAGACAAACTTTTTTTTATAAATATTTCATATAATTAGAGATGGAGAAAATATTAAAACGGTGATTTGCACATAATATTTAGACTTAAATGCAGTTTTGATTCAATAAGTTTCATTATTGTGCGGTTTTGGCATTCCGAAGTTTCAATTGCTTGATCTTAACGGCCAAGGTTATTATGCATAAGCCCCCCCTTATGCATGGTGCATAAGCACCAGAATTTCTCGCGCGCCCCCCAGAAGTTTCTCACGCGCGCCCCCATCCCCCCCAATGCATCGCTATTCACACACTCCTTTCTGCTGATGACACACATTCTGTTTTTATTTTTAGCCTACTGGGCCTGAAAGCCCAGTTTCTTTTTTTTTTGTTGGTTTTGTTTTTTCACTTACACCTTTTATGTTTGCACCCAAATTTTCCAGCGCACCCCCAGAGTTGCTTTGTGCACCCAGATTACTTTACGCACCCTCCATATTACTTTACGCACCCTCCATATTACTTTGCGCACCCCCACGAATTTTTACCATTATTACTTTGTTACAAAATCATTCGTTATTTATGCAATGTTATTTTGAAAATCATTATGTTATTTTGAAAATCATTTTATTGGAAACCATAAGAGAGCTACTGCTTCATTGATTATTTATGCAATGTTATTTTGAAATTCATTATGTTATTTTGAAAATCATTTTATTGTAAACCATAAGAGAGTTACTGTGGTTTCACATACAACACTAGTGAAACAATTAAGCCACACTTATGGTTTCAGTTATAATATTTATGTTAAATTAAATATGAATATTTTATTGGAAACCATAAGAGAGCTACTTTGGTTTCACATACAACACTAGTGAAACCATTAAGCCACTAAATATGGATATTTTATTAGAAACCATAAGAGGGCTACTTTGGTTTCAAGATGTTATACATTGAAACCATTAGTCTAGTTAAATGGTTTCATAGCGTTATACACTGAAACCATTATTCTAGTTAAATGGTTTCATAGCGTTATACATTGAAACCATTAGTTTTGTTATTTGGTTTCAAGATGTTATACATGAACCATTGAATATTATGTTGGGCTTTGAGGGGGTGTATGACGAAAATTAATTAAAAATGGATTCTTATAATATATACTTCAAAGGAACAAAAGTTATTATTTAATTGGAAATGGGGGGCGCGCTAGAAATTTGGGTGGGGGTGCGCTAGAAGTTTGGAGGAGGGAAAAAAATTGGGGGCGCGCTAGAAATTTGGGGAGGAAAAAAAATGAGGGGCTCATAAGAAAATCTAGGGAGAAAAGGGAAAAAAAACAACTGGGGGGTGCGCTAAGCAAATGGGGAGCGCACAAGTAATGGGGTAGTACATGGGGGGCGCGCGAAGCAACTGGGGGGTGCGCTAAGCAACTGTCTTTGGGCTTGTGCACAGTAACCGGTAAAGTGGGCTAGGTGGGGGGTGTATAACGGAATAGGAGGGGTGCGAATAGAAGGTTTATGCACGCTGCATAAAAACTCCTTATGCAGGATAACCGGTCCCGATCTTAACCCCCTAAGTTTCACAGTGGTTCGATTTTAGCCCCTTGTTTCAATTACTAAACCTTTTATTAAAAAAAAGTTTAATACATTTTTACAAAAGCAAATATTACTGTTTATAACATTTGTTAATTTTAAAAACATATATTATTTATTTTTATAATATTTTATTTTTGTTAATATGTCACATAAACAATATTTAGTAAAAAAAAATCAACGGGAAGCTAGCAAATGCAAAATAGGAAAAATTTTGGGGCCAAAATCAAACAATTGAATCTTGAAGTGACAATCGCATAATTATGAAACTTGAGGGGTCAAAACTACATTTAAGCTTATATTTAGTATAATTTTGCTTTACAATATCTTATCTAGTCTTAGAAATAAGTCTAAAAAGGCATGATATGTACCCAACAAAAAATTTAATTTATATATGTTGTTATTATAAAGTTATTTTACATACACATCTAATAATATAGTGACACATTATGTAATTTATTTTTATAAATGATTTCATGTCATTCTGTATACATATTTGTACAAATATTAAGGTAAATATTAGTTTATAATTATTTTTTAAGACTGTAAGTCTCTCGTACACATTAGTTTAAATATCAATTCAAATATTAATTAATTGTCTATTATTGATGATTTCAATTCTTTCATTATACATAGAGTATTCTTTACATTATATAGTTTAATTTTTTAATAATCAACTTTGACTTTGTTTATAAAAAAATAGTATATAACTAGTTGAATTTGTACTATTGGATAAAGTTATCAATTGAACTAACATATAAATATGAAATGACATAAAAAATTATTTTTAATTAAGTAAGCTTTTTTTTTTTGAACTGCAAAAGATTTATTAGAAAGCACCACCTAAACATAAGGCATATTTAGGGGTGGAAGAAGTTACAACCCACTAAGCGTGGGAACAAAACCAAAAAAAAAAAGAAAAAAACCAGCATAAAAGGTAGCTCAAAAAACACAGCAGAGCAAAAACCAATACACATAACAAAGAGAATAAACCAAGGAACAAACACACAGCAAGACAACACCACAGATAGCAAACAGAAGCTCAAAAACAATCAAAAGGACTCCATAGCCATTCGTATAATAAGCACGGGTTTTTTGTCGCACGCCCAATAAACCACTTCCACGCTTGGAACTTGATCTGATCAACCAGCTCCGCAATCACTACTGCCTTATTATTGAAAACGATGTCATTCCTGCACCTCCAGATGGACCACATAAACGAATTCCAAATCAGGGCCAAACACTTCTTCTCCCTCTTGCATCTTCCATACCCAACCAGCATGCCAAAAGATGAAATCAAATTCATCGGAACAATAATCACAAAACCTAGCCAACGCATTATCTCATACCAGACCTTAGCAGAAATATCACAATGGAGAAGCAGATGGACTGACGATTCCAAAACTGAACCACATAAAACACAGTTGATATGCTGAAACTCAATAACTCCCCGCTTCCAAAGATTCACCTTTGTTGGAATACGGTCCAATAGCAACTTCCAGGAAAAAACACATACCTTTGACGGTGCACCGCATTTCCATAAATTCGAGAAAGCACAAACAGCACAGGGGTTTAAAAGCACCTGCTCCCTTAGACCACGGTACATCAAGTTATAACAATCTTTGACCGAGAATCCCTCCTCGCTATTTTCTTTCCACAGCCACTTATCATCATAATCAGCTGGTACAAATTGGTGAATTAAGTTCACAAATTCATCAAGGATCGACATTTCCCACTCAAAGAAAACTCGCCGCCAGCTTAAATTCCACCTCCACTCGTCCTCAACCCAAACCCCCATATCGGAGATATTCTTATCCGCTTGATTAGAAATACTAAAAATCCTAGGAAATCTATGTTGAAGAGATTGGTTACCAATCAACACATCTCCCCAAAACAAGGTTGAATTACCCTTGCCGATCCTCTTGACCACCGCATTAACAAACCACTTTGTCCCATTGTCCAGAGAATGAATATCACGCCACCAAAACGAGGCGGAACGCGAAATTTGCGTAGCACCAACGTCTGCACAGCCCACAACCTCTTGGCCGTGTTTAGCTACAATCACTTCTTTCCAAACTTCTAATTCCAGAGACAAAAGCTTCCTTCTCCACTTCGCCGACAAGCTGAAATTTACCATTCGAGGATCACGAATTCCCAAGCCGGCTTCCTTCTTGGGTCTACACACATCTTCCCACTTAACCCAGCAGATTTTGTTCCTCATTGAAAGTCCACCCCAAAGGATATTTCGTTGGATTTTGACAATTTCCTTTCAAACCATATTAGGCATCTTCATGAATGACACGAAAAAAATCAGAATAGCACTTAAAACCGCATTTAACAACACAACACAACCTCCCAAGCTAACATATTTGTTCCCCCACGCACCAAGTCTCCTCCTAATTACATTTAACATTGGCTCTCACGTAACAAACTTTCGAGGATTAGCCCCAACCGCAAACCCAAATATTTGAACGGAATAGAGCCTCTTTGACAATTTAAGAAATTTGTAGCCATCACTAGAAAATCATCTGATACATTAATCCCTAAAAGACAGCTTTTCAAAAAATTGACCTTTAGGCCCGACACCATTTCGAACCCACGTAAAATCGCTTTTAACGTCCACAAATTGTCAACGGTGGCCTCTCCAACACATAACCCAGCAGGTTTTGTTCCTCATTGAAAGTCCACCCCAAAGGAAATTTCGTTGGATTTTGACAATTTCCTTCCAAACCATATTAGGCATCTTCATGAATGACAAGAAAAAAATCAGAATAGCACTTAAAACCGCATTTAACAACACAACACAACCGCCCAAGCTAACATATTTGTTCCCCCACGCACCAAGTCTCCTCCTAATTACATTTAACATTGGCTCTCACGTAACAAACTTCCGAGGATTAGCCCCAACCGCAAACCCAAATATTTGAACGGAATAGAGCCTCTTTGACAATTTAAGAAATTTGTAGCCATCACTAGAAAATCATCTGATACATTAATCCCTAAAAGACAGCTTTTCAAAAAATTGACCTTTAGGCCCGACACCATTTCGAACCCACGTAAAATCGCTTTTAACGTCCACAAATTGTCAACGGTGGCCTCTCCAACACATAACGTGTTGTCGGCATACTGTAAAATAGAAACCGGAAGTTCATCCCTCCCAACAAGAAAAGGTGTAAACCGATGCACATCAACCGCCCTCCTCAGGAGTAACCCCAACCCCTCTGCCACCAACAAAAAAAGAAGCGGAGCTAAAGGATCTCCTTGTTTTAGCCCGCGTTTAATATTAATATCCGTCGTTGGACTCCCGTTTACCAAAACAGACATAATGCCAACACACACACAAGAATGCATCCAGCACGCCACTTATCACAAAAATCAAATTTCAAAAGCATAAACTCTAAAAATCCCCAATCGACTGAGTCATAAGCTTTCTCAAAGTCTACTTTTAAAACCAAAAACTCCTTCCCTGACTTCTTCGCAAAATCAATAACTTCGTTCACAACAACAACATTGTAACACCCCAAAATTTAGAAATAGTTATTTATTTAGAATATGGTTTATTTAGGTGTTTATGTGCTAAGTAAATTATTTGATAAGTTAGAATTAATTAAGATATATTTTAGAATCATATTTTTTAGATATAATTTTGAGATATATTTTAAGAATATATCATGAAAATAAAAGATATGAATTTTCTTGGGGAATAAGATGAGAGTTCTTAGGGAATTAAAATTGAAACAAATCTATTTTGAATCTTGCTTGCTTTTAGGAAAAGAAAAACATAATCTTCCTCTATAAATGGAGCAAAATAACTTAGAATTAGCATTACCATAATTTACAACAAAAATTCGTGTAGCCTTTATGATCAAGTAGTGGAATTTGAGAGCAATACCAAAATACTCATAACTTTCTCATCCGAAGTCGGAATTCGATTTCGTTTGTTGCTGAACGACCGTAGGAGCAAGGGCACAATAGATATCTGATGACAAGAATTTCTACGGTATTTTTAGTATTATTATTAGTAGTAAAATGACCAAGACAGACACAAATACGAAGAAAAATCTACAAAAGCAAGAAAAAGCATCAAGACAGAGTCCAAGATGCAAAAAGACAAGAAAAATCCCAAAAAGTGAAGACAATCAGCATTTCATCGCAGCACGATGTGTGCCATCGTGCCACGATGGCAGCTGCTTGCTCGCCAAGAAATCAGAAGAAATAAATCTTGAGAAAATCTCTAATCGCAGTACGATGCTTCACAACGCAGTACCATGGAGTTACTTGGCTCCCAAGCTGATGAAATGCACAGGATCAGTTATAAAATTGAACTGAATCTTCACATCGCAGTACGATGGCCTTATCGTGCTGCGATGCCTTGCTGGGGCCCATTACGAAAACTATAAATAGAGCCTCCCTTTCATTGTTTTACTCATTCAGAAATAGTAGAACACTGTCTACTATAAGGAGAGGTTCAAAGGAGCTCTATTGGGCATAGTTTTCTCCCCTTACGGGAAAACTAACTCAGCAAGGAATGATTTCTTTAGGCTTTTGTATTTAGGTTATAATTTCTTGTAATTTAAATATGTAGTCTTTATTATTTATGCCTTAGGTTGTGGTGGAGAAGATGAACTCCCCTATGAATATTTGGAGTCTGTGATTGAGTCTAAGTTATAATAAATGGTATTTAAAGTATTATGTTTGTTATTTACTTTCGTGCACTTTAATAACGTATTCTCGTAATCTTGTCGGATAAGCGGGAGCGCCCATAGAATTGATATCAGGTTTTGACTTGGTATGATTCGGAACTTGTAGTAAATAATGCTAGGTGAATAGAGACGGTAACATCCTGAACTAGTCGTGAACTGAGCGGTTAGAGGAGGAATCATGCACTAGGTGTGATCTGGGCACTTAGAAGATGAATAGCCCGATACTATGACCTAGAGGTTAATTGGTGAAGAGCATAATGCATGTTTATAAACAACTCACTTAGTAATTAGGGTATGTGACACATCGAGGTTAGGCTCTCGTAGGTACCTTAGTTGTTAATGTAGGGAAACTTTAATAGACATGGTGTAATAGTAAGGTATTACTACAACAAAGATAATTCACCGCCGAACATAATCTAAGTAACTATGTTATACACCGGTCATGCCAAATATGAAGAAGGGAGGGAGTCCAACAACCATACCTAGCCTCTATATTTCTTGAATCTATTTATTTATACATTCTGCTTTTATATTTCTGCAAGCATTACGCTATTTTTATAAAAAAACCTTTTCCAAACACCCAAAGCGAATGCAATCTATCACAAACTTAAATAACGCTAGTGAAGCTTCGGCACGATCCCTGTGGATACGAACTCATTCTATACACTAGAGTGTGAATTATTACTCGACGACAGACTAGTGCACTTGCCAGACCCTAGTCAAGTTTTTGGCGCCGTTGCCGGGGATTGTGTTTACAAAGCCTTACTAGATTCATTTAAATTTGTCAAAAAATTTCAAAAATATAAAAAAAATTCAAAAATCTTGTTGATGATTGTGGAATTTGATCTTTGGAAATTCTGGCTAAGGATAAGTCTTGGTATTTAAGCGATCCGGTGTGATCCACCTCACTTACCTGGGAATTTTTCATGGTGACAAAGACAAATGAGACAAACCAAAAATAGTTTCACAATTCACTTTAATAACGTATTCTCGTAATCTGGCCGGATAAGCGGGAGCGCCCATAGAATTGATATCAGGCTTTGACTTGGTATGGTCCGGAACTCGTAGTAAATAATGCTAGGTTAATAGAGACGGTAACATCCTGAACTAGTCGTGAACTGAGCGGTTAGAGGAGGAATCATGCACTAGGTGTGATCTGAGCACTTAGAACATGAATAACCCGATACTAGGACCAAGAGGTTAATTGGTGAAGAGCATAATGCATTTTTATAAACAACTCACTTAGTAATTAGGGTATGTGACACATCGAGGTTAGGCTCTCCTAGGTACCTTAGTTGTTAATGTAGGGAAACTTTAATAGACATAGTGTAATAGTAAGGTATTACTATAACAAAGATAATTCACCGCCGAACATAATCTAAGTAACTATGTTATACACCGGTCATGCCAAATATGAAGAAGGGAGGGAGTCAACCACCATACCTAGCCTCTATATTTCTTGAATCTATTTATTTATACATTCTGCTTTTATATTTCTGCAAGCATTACGCTATTTTTATAAAAAACCTTTTCAAAAACCCAAAGCGAATGCAATCTATCACAAACTTAAATAACACTAGTGAAGCTTCGGCACGATCCCTGTGGATACGAACTCATTCTATACACTAGAGTGTGAATTATTACTCGACGACAGACTGGTGCACTTGCCAGACCCTAGTCAAGTTTTTCGCGCCGTTGCCGGGGATTGTGTTTACAAAGCCTTACTAGATTTATTTAAGTTTGTCAAAAAATTTCAAAAATACAAAAAAAAAAAAAATTCAAAAATCTTGTTGATTGTGGAATTTGATCTTTGGAAATTCTGGCTAAGGATAAGTCTTGGTATTTAAGCGATCCGGTGTGATCCACCTCACTTACCTGGAAATTTTTCATGGTGACAAAGACACATGAGACAAACCAAAAATAGTTTCACAATTTACTTTTCCAGTGCTACTGAAGGTATTCATTTGTTGTGCTTGATAACAAGATATTCTGGAGTTAAAGTATGACCCTGAACCCGAAAGAACATTCCGGAAAAGAAGAGCAGCACAGAAGCTTGCAAAATCCAGTAATCTTAACACAAAAGAAGAGCCTACCACCAAAGCCATGGGGGACGAGCAAAGAGTTACAATGAGAGATTACTGCAAGAGGACTGACACAGATCAGATCTCACAAGGATTCCAGCCGGCGAATCCAGCTAACTTTGATATTAAGGGTAATGTTCTTAAAGGTTTGCGGGAGAACCAGTTTGACGGACGTGCCAACAATGATCCCTGGGATCATCTTCCAAAGTTTTCAGAGACATGTCAGATCCAGAAGGTGCCGGAAAACGTTTCTGATGACCAGAAGAAGCTGCGTTTGTTTGCTTTTTCTCTTACAGGTCCAACTAAAGATTGGCTTCAATGCTTGCCAAGGGGAACGATTGCAACATAGAAGGAGCTGGAAGACAAGTTACTGGAAAGATTCTTCACACACACACACACACACACTATTCCAGAAGAGAAAGTCTAAGATTCTGAGTTTCAAACAACATGAATCTGAAACGTTGTGCGAGGCTTATGAACGGTTCAAGCTGCTTATGAGAAGGTGTCCTAACCACAGTATTAGTGCTATGGAGCAGATGCAACTATTCACTGCTGGTATGAAGATGCAACACAGGATGATACTAGATGCCTCAGCTGGTGGGTCCATCAAAGTAAAGACCTACGCGGAGACTAAGGACCTGGTTGAGCAGATGTTCCAAAATGAATACAACATGAGTCACGATCGAGCTGAAAAGACACCTGGAATTCTGAAGGTGGACCAGGAGATTGCCTACAAAGTAGAGATCGAGTTACTAAGGAGGCAACTTGCTAATAAAGAGAAAGCTGTGAAGGAAGCAAATGTTAAAAAGGTATAAGGGGTTTGCGACTTCTGCCTAGAAGATCACCCTAATGGGCATTGTTTGCCAGGAGGGAGCGAAGAGCAGGTGAATTACATGGGAAACAACTACAACCCAGGTTGGAGCAAACACACAAATTTACGCTGGGACCAAAAAGGGAACCAGGCTCAAGCTGCTCCTCAACCAAGAAAGCCATCTCCGTTGGAAGAGTTATTCAACAAATTTGCTAACATGAGCAAAACTAATTTTGAAAATATCCAGACTACAGTAGCCAACCAGGGGGCGACGATAAAAAGTCTTGAAACCCAGATTGGTCAACTCTCTAAACTGGTAAGCACTCAAGTTTCTAAAGATATTGCAGGTAACACGGTGGACAATCCAAAGGAGGAGTGCAAAGTCCTGAAAGATAAAAAAACAGAACAGGAACGAATAGACGAACAGGTAAATTCGTGTAGCCTTTATGATTAAGTAGTGGAATTTTAGAATAATACCAAAATACTCATAACTTTCTCATCCGTAGTCGGAATTCGATTCCGTTTGTTGCTGAACGACCGTAGGAGCAAGGGCACAATAGATATCTGATGACATGAATTTCTACGGTATTTTTAGTATTATTATTAGTAGTAAAATGACCAAGACAGACCCAAATACGAAGGAAAATCTACAAAAGCAAGAAAAAGCATCAAGACAGAGTCCAAGATGCAAAAAGACAAGAAAAAGCCCAAAAAGTGAAGACAATCAGCATTTCATCGCAGCACGATGTGTGCCATCGTGCCACGATGGCAGCTGCTTGCTCGCCAAGAAATCAGAAGAAATAAATCTTGAAAAAATCTCTCATTGCAGTACGATGCTTCACAACGCAGTACGATGGAGTTACTTGGCGCCCAAGCTGATGAAATGCACAGGATCAGTTATAAAATTGAACTGAATCTTCACATCGCAGTACGATAGCCTTATCGTGCTGCGATGCCTTGCTGAGGCCCATTACGAAAACTACAAATAGAGCCTCCCTTTCATTGTTTTACTCATTCAGAAATAGTAGAACACTCTCTACTATAAGGAGAGGTTCAGAGGAGCTCTATTGGGCATAGTTTTCTCCCCTTACGGGAAAACTAACTCAGCAAGGTATGATTTCTTTAGGCTTTTGTATTTAGGTTATAATTTCTTGTAATTTAAATATGTAGTCTTTATTATTTATGCCTTAGGTTGTGGTGGAGAAGATGAACTCCCCTATGAATATTTGGAGTCTGTGATTGAGTCTAAGTTATAATAAATGGTATTTAAAGTATTATGTTTGTCATTTACTTTCATGCACTTTAATAACGTATTCTCGTAATCTGGCCGGATAAGCGGGAGCGCCCATAGAATTGATATCAGGTTTTGACTTGGTATGGTCCGGAACTCGTAGTAAATAATGCTAGGTGAATAGAGACGGTAACATCCTGAACTAGTCGTGAACTGAGCGGTTAGAGGAGGAATCATGCACTAGGTGTGATCTGAGCACTTAGAACATGAATAACCCGATACTAGGACCAAGAGGTTAATTGGTGAAGAGCATAATGCATGTTTATAAACAACTCACTTAGTAATTAGGGTATGTAACACATCGAGGTTAGGCTCTCCTAGGTACATTAGTTGTTAATGTAGGGAAACTTTAATAGACATAGTGTAATAGTAAGGTATTACTCTAACAAAGATAATTCACCGCCGAACATAATCAAAGTAACTATGTTATACACCGGTCATGCCAAATATGAAGAAGGGAGGGAGTCCAACCACCATACCTAGCCTCTATATTTCTTGAATCTATTTATTTATACATTCTGCTTTTATATTTCTGCAAGCATTACACTATTTTTATAAAAAACCTTTTCAAAAACCCAAAGCGAATGCAATCTATCACAAACTTAAATAACGCTAGTGAAGCTTCGGCACGATCCCTGTGGATACGAACTCATTCTATACACTAGAGTGTGAATTATTACTCGACGACAGACTGGTGCACTTGCCAGACCCTAGTCAAGTTTTTGGCGCCGTTGCCGGGGATTGTGTTTACAAAGCCTTACTAGATTTATTTAAGTTTGTCAAAAAATTTCAAAAATACAAAAAAAAAAAAAAAATTCAAAAATCTTGTTGTTGATTGTGGAATTTGATCTTTGGAAATTCTGGCTAAGGATAAGTCTTGGTATTTAAGCGATCCGGTGTGATCCACCTCACTTACCTGGGAATTTTTCATGGTGACAAAGACACATGAGACAAACCAAAAATAGTTTCACAATTTACTTTTCCAGTGCTACTGAAGGTATTCATTTGTTGTGCTTGATAACAAGATATTCTGGAGTTAAAGTATGACCCTGAACCCGAAAGAACATTCCGGAAAAGAAGAGCAGCACAGAAGCTTGCAAAATCCAGTAATCTTAACACAAAAGAAGAGCCTACCACCAAAGCCATGGGGGACGAGCAAAGAGTTACAATGAGAGATTACTGCAAGAGGACTGACACAGATCAGATCTCACAAGGATTCCAGCCGGCGAATCCAGCTAACTTTGATATTAAGGGTAATGTTCTTAAAGGTTTGCGGGAGAACCAGTTTGACGGACGTGCCAACAATGATCCCTGGGATCATCTTCCAAAGTTTTCAGAGACATGTCAGATCCAGAAGGTGCCGGAAAACGTTTCTGATGACCAGAAGAAGCTGCGTTTGTTTGCTTTTTCTCTTACAGGTCCAACTAAAGATTGGCTTCAATGCTTGCCAAGGGGAACGATTGCAACATAGAAGGAGATGGAAGACAAGTTACTGGAAAGATTCTTCACACACACACACACACACACTATTCCAGATGAGAAAGTCTAAGATTCTGAGTTTCAAACAGCATGAATCTGAAACGTTGTGCGAGGCTTATGAACGGTTCAAGCTGCTTATGAGAAGGTGTCCTAACCACAGTATTAGTGCTAAGGAGCAGATGCAACTATTCACTGCTGGTATGAAGATGCAACACAGGATGATACTAGATGCCTCAGCTGGTGGGTCCATCAAAGTAAAGACCTACGCGGAGACTAAGGACCTGGTTGAGCAGATGTTCCAAAATGAATACAACATGAGTCACGATCGAGCTGAAAAGACACCTGGAATTCTGAAGGTGGACCAGGAGATTGCCTACAAAGTAGAGATCGAGTTACTAAGGAGGCAACTTGCTAATAAAGAGAAAGCTGTGAAGGAAGCAAATGTTAAAAAGGTATAAGGGGTTTGCGACTTCTGCCTAGAAGATCACCCTAATGGGCATTGTTTGTCAGGAGGGAGCGAAGAGCAGGTGAATTACATGGGAAACAACTACAACCCAGGTTGGAGCAAACACACAAATTTACGCTGGGACCAAAAAGGGAACCAGGCTCAAGCTGCTCCTCAACCAAGAAAGCCATCTCCGTTGGAAGAGTTATTCAACAAATTTGCTAACATGAGCAAAACTAATTTTGAAAATATCCAGACTACAGTAGCCAACCAGGGGGCGACGATAAAAAGTCTTGAAACCCAGATTGGTCAACTCTCTAAACTGGTAAGCACTCAAGTTTCTAAAGATATTGCAGGTAACACGGTGGACAATCCAAAGGAGGAGTGCAAAGTCCTGAAAGATAAAAAAACAGAACAGGAACGAATAGACGAACAGGTAAATTCGTGTAGCCTTTATGATTAAGTAGTGGAATTTTAGAGTAATACCAAAATACTCATAACTTTCTCATCCGTAGTCGGAATTCGATTCCGTTTGTTGCTGAACGACCGTAGGAGCAAGGGCATAATAGATATCTGATGACATGAATTTCTACGGTATTTTTAGTATTATTATTAGTAGTAAAATGACCAAGACAGACCCAAATACGAAGGAAAATCTACAAAAGCAAGAAAAAGCATCAAGACAGAGTCCAAGATGCAAAAAGACAAGAAAAAGCCCAAAAAGTGAAGACAATCAGCATTTCATCGCAGCACGATGTGTGCCATCGTGCCACGATGGCAGCTGCTTGCTCGCCAAGAAATCAGAAGAAATAAATCTTGAAAAAATCTCTCATTGCAGTACGATGCTTCACAACGCAGTACGATGGAGTTACTTGGCGCCCAAGCTGATGAAATGCACAGGATCAGTTATAAAATTGAACTGAATCTTCACATCGCAGTACGATAGCCTTATCGTGCTGCGATGCCTTGCTGAGGCCCATTACGAAAACTACAAATAGAGCCTCCCTTTCATTGTTTTACTCATTCAGAAATAGTAGAACACTCTCTACTATAAGGAGAGGTTCAGAGGAGCTCTATTGGGCATAGTTTTCTCCCCTTACGGGAAAACTAACTCAGCAAGGTATGATTTCTTTAGGCTTTTGTATTTAGGTTATAATTTCTTGTAATTTAAATATGTAGTCTTTATTATTTATGCCTTAGGTTGTGGTGGAGAAGATGAACTCCCCTATGAATATTTGGAGTCTGTGATTGAGTCTAAGTTATAATAAATGGTATTTAAAGTATTATGTTTGTCATTTACTTTCATGCACTTTAATAACGTATTCTCGTAATCTGGCCGGATAAGCGGGAGCGCCCATAGAATTGATATCAGGTTTTGACTTGGTATGGTCCGGAACTCGTAGTAAATAATGCTAGGTGAATAGAGACGGTAACATCCTGAACTAGTCGTGAACTGAGCGGTTAGAGGAGGAATCATGCACTAGGTGTGATCTGAGCACTTAGAACATGAATAACCCGATACTAGGACCAAGAGGTTAATTGGTGAAGAGCATAATGCATGTTTATAAACAACTCACTTAGTAATTAGGGTATGTAACACATCGAGGTTAGGCTCTCCTAGGTACCTTAGTTGTTAATGTAGGGAAACTTTAATAGACATAGTGTAATAGTAAGGTATTACTCTAACAAAGATAATTCACCGCCGAACATAATCAAAGTAACTATGTTATACACCGGTCATGCCAAATATGAAGAAGGGAGGGAGTCCAACCACCATACCTAGCCTCTATATTTCTTGAATCTATTTATTTATACATTCTGCTTTTATATTTCTGCAAGTATTACACTATTTTTATAAAAAACCTTTTCAAAAACCCAAAGCGAATGCAATCTATCACAAACTTAAATAACGCTAGTGAAGCTTCGGCACGATCCCTGTGGATACGAACTCATTCTATACACTAGAGTGTGAATTATTACTCGACGACAGACTGGTGCACTTGCCAGACCCTAGTCAAGTTTTTGGCGCCGTTGCCGGGGATTGTGTTTACAAAGCCTTACTAGATTTATTTAAGTTTGTCAAAAAATTTCAAAAATACAAAAAAAAAAAAAAAAATTCAAAAATCTTGTTGTTGATTGTGGAATTTGATCTTTGGAAATTCTGGCTAAGGATAAGTCTTGGTATTTAAGCGATCCGGTGTGATCCACCTCACTTACCTGGGAATTTTTCATGGTGACAAAGACACATGAGACAAACCAAAAATAGTTTCACAATTTACTTTTCCAGTGCTACTGAAGGTATTCATTTGTTGTGCTTGATAACAAGATATTCTGGAGTTAAAGTATGACCCTGAACCCGAAAGAACATTCCGGAAAAGAAGAGCAGCACAGAAGCTTGCAAAATCCAGTAATCTTAACACAAAAGAAGAGCCTACCACCAAAGCCATGGGGGACGAGCAAAGAGTTACAATGAGAGATTACTGCAAGAGGACTGACACAGATCAGATCTCACAAGGATTCCAGCCGGCGAATCCAGCTAACTTTGATATGAAGGGTAATGTTCTTAAAGGTTTGCGGGAGAACCAGTTTGACGGACGTGCCAACAATGATCCCTGGGATCATCTTCAAAAGTTTTCATAGACATGTCAGATCCAGAAGGTGCCGGAAAACGTTTCTGATGAACAGAAGAAGCTGCGTTTGTTTGCTTTTTCTCTTACAGGTCCAACTAAAGATTGGCTTCAATGCTTGCCAAGGGGAACGATTGCAACATAGAAGGAGCTGGAAGACAAGTTACTGGAAAGATTCTTCACACACACACACACACACTATTCCAGAAGAGAAAGTCTAAGATTCTGAGTTTCAAACAGCATGAATCTGAAACGTTGTGCGAGGCTTATGAACGGTTCAAGCTGCTTATGAGAAGGTGTCCTAACCACAGTATTAGTGCTATGGAGCAGATGCAACTATTCACTGCTGGTATGAAGATGCAACACAGGATGATACTAGATGCCTCAGCTGGTGGGTCCATCAAAGTAAAGACCTACGCGGAGACTAAGGACCTGGTTGAGTAGATGTTCCAAAATGAATACAACATGAGTCACGATCGAGCTGAAAAGACACCTGGAATTCTGAAGGTGGACCAGGAGATTGCCTACAAAGTAGAGATCGAGTTACTAAGGAGGCAACTTGCTAATAAAGAGAAAGCTGTGAAGGAAGCAAATGTTAAAAAGGTATAAGGGGTTTGCGACTTCTGCCTAGAAGATCACCCTAATGGGCATTGTTTGCCAGGAGGGAGCGAAGAGCAGGTGAATTACACGGGAAACAACTACAACCCAGGTTGGAGCAAACACACAAATTTACGCTGGGACCAAAAAGGGAACCAGGCTCAAGCTGCTCCTCAACCAAGAAAGCCATCTCCGTTGGAAGAGTTATTCAACAAATTTGCTAACATGAGCAAAACTAATTTTGAAAATATCCAGACTACAGTAGCCAACCAGGGGGCGACGATAAAAAGTCTTGAAACCCAGATTGGTCAACTCTCTAAACTGGTAAGCACTCAAGTTTCTAAAGATATTGCAGGTAACACGGTGGACAATCCAAAGGAGGAGTGCAAAGTCCTGAAAGATAAAAAAACAGAACAGGAACGAATAGACGAACAGGTAAATTCGTGTAGCCTTTATGATTAAGTAGTGGAATTTTAGAGTAATACCAAAATACTCATAACTTTCTCATCCTTAGTCGGAATTCGATTCCGTTTGTTGCTGAACGACCGTAGGAGCAAGGGCACAATAGATATCTGATGACATGAATTTCTACGGTATTTTTAGTATTATTATTAGTAGTAAAATGACCAAGACAGACCCAAATACGAAGGAAAATCTACAAAAGCAAGAAAAAGCATCAAGACAGAGTCCAAGATGCAAAAAGACAAGAAAAAGCCCAAAAAGTGAAGACAATCAGCATTTCATCGCAGCACGATGTGTGCCATCGTGCCACGATGGCAGCTGCTTGCTCGCCAAGAAATCAGAAGAAATAAATCTTGAAAAAATCTCTCATTGCAGTACGATGCTTCACAACGCAGTACGATGGAGTTACTTGGCGCCCAAGCTGATGAAATGCACAGGATCAGTTATAAAATTGAACTGAATCTTCACATCGCAGTACGATAGCCTTATCGTGCTGCGATGCCTTGCTGAGGCCCATTACGAAAACTACAAATAGAGCCTCCCTTTCATTGTTTTACTCATTCAGAAATAGTAGAACACTCTCTACTATAAGGAGAGGTTCAGAGGAGCTCTATTGGGCATAGTTTTCTCCCCTTACGGGAAAACTAACTCAGCAAGGTATGATTTCTTTAGGCTTTTGTATTTAGGTTATAATTTCTTGTAATTTAAATATGTAGTCTTTATTATTTATGCCTTAGGTTGTGGTGGAGAAGATGAACTCCCCTATGAATATTTGGAGTCTGTGATTGAGTCTAAGTTATAATAAATAGTAATTAAAGTATTATGTTTGTCATTTACTTTCATGCACTTTAATAACGTATTCTCGTAATCTGGCCGGATAAGCGGGAGCGCCCATAGAATTGATATCAGGTTTTGACTTGGTATGGTCCGGAACTCGTAGTAAATAATGCTAGGTGAATAGAGACGGTAACATCCTGAACTAGTCGTGAACTGAGCGGTTAGAGGAGGAATCATGCACTAGGTGTGATCTGAGCACTTAGAACATGAATAACCCGATACTAGGACCAAGAGGTTAATTGGTGAAGAGCATAATGCATGTTTATAAACAACTCACTTAGTAATTAGGGTATGTAACACATCGAGGTTAGGCTCTCCTAGGTACCTTAGTTGTTAATGTAGGGAAACTTTAATAGACATAGTGTAATAGTAAGGTATTACTATAACAAAGATAATTCACCGCCGAACATAATCAAAGTAACTATGTTATACACCGGTCATGCCAAATATGAAGAAGGGAGGGAGTCCAACCACCATACCTAGCCTCTATATTTCTTGAATCTATTTATTTATACATTCTGCTTTTATATTTCTGCAAGCATTACACTATTTTTATAAAAAACCTTTTCAAAAACCCAAAGCGAATGCAATCTATCACAAACTTAAATAACGCTAGTGAAGCTTCGGCACGATCCCTGTGGATACGAACTCATTCTATACACTAGAGTGTGAATTATTACTCGACGACAGACTGGTGCACTTGCCAGACCCTAGTCAAGTTTTTGGCGCCGTTGCCGGGGATTGTGTTTACAAAGCCTTACTAGATTTATTTAAGTTTGTCAAAAAATTTCAAAAATACAAAAAAAAAAAAAAAATCAAAAATCTTGTTGTTGATTGTGGAATTTGATCTTTGGAAATTCTGGCTAAGGATAAGTCTTGGTATTTAAGCGATCCGGTGTGATCCACCTCACTTACCTGGGAATTTTTCATGGTGACAAAGACACATGAGACAAACCAAAAATAGTTTCACAATTTACTTTTCCAGTGCTACTGAAGGTATTCATTTGTTGTGCTTGATAACAAGATATTCTGGAGTTAAAGTATGACCCTGAACCCGAAAGAACATTCCGGAAAAGAAGAGCAGCACAAAAGCTTGCAAAATCCAGTAATCTTAACACAAAAGAAGAGCCTACCACCAAAGCCATGGGGGACGAGCAAAGAGTTACAATGAGAGATTACTGCAAGTGGACTGACACAGATCAGATCTCACAAGGATTCCAGCCGGCGAATCCAGCTAACTTTGATATTAAGGGTAATGTTCTTAAAGGTTTGCGGGAGAACCAGTTTGACGGACGTGCCAACAATGATCCCTGGGATCATCTTCCAAAGTTTTCAGAGACATGTCAGATCCAGAAGGTGCCGGAAAACGTTTCTGATGACCAGAAGAAGCTGCGTTTGTTTGCTTTTTCTCTTACAGGTCCAACTAAAGATTGGCTTCAATGCTTGCCAAGGGGAACGATTGCAACATAGAAGGAGCTGGAAGACAAGTTACTGGAAAGATTCTTCACACACACACACACACACACACTATTCCAGAAGAGAAAGTCTAAGATTCTGAGTTTCAAACAGCATGAATCTGAAACGTTGTGCGAGGCTTATGAACGGTTCAAGCTGCTTATGAGAAGGTGTCCTAACCACAGTATTAGTGCTATGGAGCAGATGCAACTATTCACTGCTGGTATGAAGATGCAACACAGGATGATACTAGATGCCTCAGCTGGTGGGTCCATCAAAGTAAAGACCTACGCGGAGACTAAGGACCTGGTTGAGCAGATGTTCCAAAATGAATACAACATGAGTCACGATCGAGCTGAAAAGACACCTGGAATTCTGAAGGTGGACCAGGAGATTGCCTACAAAGTAGAGATCGAGTTACTAAGGAGGCAACTTGCTAATAAAGAGAAAGCTGTGAAGGAAGCAAATGTTAAAAAGGTATAAGGGGTTTGCGACTTCTGCCTAGAAGATCACCCTAATGGGCATTGTTTGCCAGGAGGGAGCGAAGAGCAGGTGAATTACATGGGAAACAACTACAACCCAGGTTGGAGCAAACACACAAATTTACGCTGGGACCAAAAAGGGAACCAGGCTCAAGCTGCTCCTCAACCAAGAAAGCCATCTTCGTTGGAAGAGTTATTCAACAAATTTGCTAACATGAGCAAAACTAATTTTGAAAATATCCAGACTACAGTAGCCAACCAGGGGGCGATGATAAAAAGTCTTGAAACCCAGATTGGTCAACTCTCTAAACTGGTAAGCACTCAAGTTTCTAAAGATATTGCAGGTAACACGGTGGACAATCCAAAGGAGGAGTGCAAAGTCCTGAAAGATAAAAAAACAGAACAGGAACGAATAGACGAACAGGTAAATTCGTGTAGCCTTTATGATTAAGTAGTGGAATTTTAGAGTAATACCAAAATACTCATAACTTTCTCATCCGTAGTCGGAATTCGATTCCGTTTGTTGCTGAACGACCGTAGGAGGAAGGGCACAATAGATATCTGATGACATGAATTTCTACGGTATTTTTAGTATTATTATTAGTAGTAAAATGACCAAGACAGACCCAAATACGAAGGAAAATCTACAAAAGCAAGAAAAAGCATCAAGACAGAGTCCAAGATGCAAAAAGACAAGAAAAAGCCCAAAAAGTGAAGACAATCAGCATTTCATCGCAGCACAATGTGTGCCATCGTGCCACGATGGCAGCTGCTTGCTCGCCAAGAAATCAGAAGAAATAAATCTTGAAAAAATCTCTCATTGCAGTACGATGCTTCACAACGCAGTACGATGGAGTTACTTGGCGCCCAAGCTGATGAAATGCACAGGATCAGTTATAAAATTGAACTGAATCTTCACATCGCAGTACGATAGCCTTATCGTGCTGCGATGCCTTGCTGAGGCCCATTACGAAAACTACAAATAGAGCCTCCCTTTCATTGTTTTACTCATTCGGAAATAGTAGAACACTCTCTACTATAAGGAGAGGTTCAGAGGAGCTCTATTGGGCATAGTTTTCTCCCCTTACGGGAAAACTAACTCAGCAAGGTATGATTTCTTTAGGCTTTTGTATTTAGGTTATAATTTCTTGTAATTTAAATATGTAGTCTTTATTATTTATGCCTTAGGTTGTGGTGGAGAAGATGAACTCCCCTATGAATATTTGGAGTCTGTGATTGAGTCTAAGTTATAATAAATGGTATTTAAAGTATTATGTTTGTCATTTACTTTCATGCACTTTAATAACGTATTCTCGTAATCTGGCCGGATAAGCGGGAGCGCCCATAGAATTGATATCAGGTTTTGACTTGGTATGGTCCGGAACTCGTAGTAAATAATGCTAGGTGAATAGAGACGGTAACATCCTGAACTAGTCGTGAACTGAGCGGTTAGAGGAGGAATCATGCACTAGGTGTGATCTGAGCACTTAGAACATGAATAACCCGATACTAGGACCAAGAGGTTAATTGGTGAAGAGCATAATGTATGTTTATAAACAACTCACTTAGTAATTAGGGTATGTAACACATCGAGGTTAAGCTCTCCTAGGTACCTTAGTTGTTAATGTAGGGAAACTTTAATAGACATAGTGTAATAGTAAGGTATTACTATAACAAAGATAATTCACCGCCGAACATAATCAAAGTAACTATGTTATACACCGGTCATGCCAAATATGAAGAAGGGAGGGAGTCCAACCACCATACCTAGCCTCTATATTTCTTGAATCTATTTATTTATACATTCTGCTTTTATATTTCTGCAAGCATTACACTATTTTTATAAAAAACCTTTTCAAAAACCCAAAGCGAATGCAATCTATCACAAACTTAAATAACGCTAGTGAAGCTTCGGCACGATCCCTGTGGATACGAACTCATTCTATACACTAGAGTGTGAATTATTACTCGACGACAGACTGGTGCACTTGCCAGACCCTAGTCAAGTTTTTGGCGCCGTTGCCGGGGATTGTGTTTACAAAGCCTTACTAGATTTATTTAAGTTTGTCAAAAAATTTCAAAAATACAAAAAAAAAAAAAAATTCAAAAATCTTGTTGTTGATTGTGGAATTTGATCTTTGGAAATTCTGGCTAAGGATAAGTCTTGGTATTTAAGCGATCCGGTGTGATCCACCTCACTTACCTGGGAATTTTTCATGGTGACAAAGACACATGAGACAAACCAAAAATAGTTTCACAATTTACTTTTCCAGTGCTACTGAAGGTATTCATTTGTTGTGCTTGATAACAAGATATTATGGAGTTAAAGTATGACCCTGAACCCGAAAGAACATTCCGGAAAAGAAGAGCAGCACAGAAGCTTGCAAAATCCAGTAATCTTAACACAAAAGAAGAGCCTGCCACCAAAGCCATGGGGGACGAGCAAAGAGTTACAATGAGAGATTACTGCAAGAGGACTGACACAGATCAGATCTCACTAGGATTCCAGCCGGCGAATCCAGCTAACTTTGATATTAAGGGTAATGTTCTTAAAGGTTTGCGGGAGAACCAGTTTGACGGACGTGCCAACAATGATCCCTGGGATCATCTTCCAAAGTTTTCAGAGACATGTCAGATCCAGAAGGTGCCGGAAAACGTTTCTGATGACCAGAAGAAGCTGCGTTTGTTTGCTTTTTCTCTTACAGGTCCAACTAAAGATTGGCTTCAATGCTTGCCAAGGGGAACGATTGCAACATAGAAGGAGCTGGAAGACAAGTTACTGGAAAGATTCTTCACACACACACACACACACACACTATTCCAGAAGAGAAAGTCTAAGATTCTGAGTTTCAAACAGCATGAATCTGAAACGTTGTGCGAGGCTTATGAACGGTTCAAGCTGCTTATGAGAAGGTTTCCTAACCACGGTATTAGTGCTATGGAGCAGATGCAACTATTCACTGCTGGTATGAAGATGCAACACAGGATGATACTAGATGCCTCAGCTGGTGGGTCCATCAAAGTAAAGACCTACGCGGAGACTAAGGACCTGGTTGAGCAGATGTTCCAAAATGAATACAACATGAGTCACGATCGAGCTGAAAAGACACCTGGAATTCTGAAGGTGGACCAGGAGATTGCCTACAAAGTAGAGATCGAGTTACTAAGGAGGCAACTTGCTAATAAAGAGAAAGCTGTGAAGGAAGCAAATGTTAAAAAGGTATAAGGGGTTTGCGACTTCTGCCTAGAAGATCACCCTAATGGGCATTGTTTGCCAGGAGGGAGCGAAGAGCAGGTGAATTACATGGGAAACAACTACAACCCAGGTTGGAGCAAACACACAAATTTACGCTGGGACCAAAAAGGGAACCAGGCTCAAGCTGCTCCTCAACCAAGAAAGCCATCTCCGTTGGAAGAGTTATTCAACAAATTTGCTAACATGAGCAAAACTAATTTTGAAAATATCCAGACTACAGTAGCCAACCAGGGGGCGACGATAAAAAGTCTTGAAACCCAGATTGGTCAACTCTCTAAACTGGTAAGCACTCAAGTTTCTAAAGATATTGCAGGTAACACGGTGGACAATCCAAAGGAGGAGTGCAAAGTCCTGAAAGATAAAAAAAAGAACAGGAACGAATAGACGAACAGGTAAATTCGTGTAGCCTTTATGATTAAGTAGTGGAATTTTAGAGTAATACCAAAATACTCATAACTTTCTCATCCGTAGTCGGAATTCGATTCCGTTTGTTGCTGAACGACCGTAGGAGCAAGGGCACAATAGATATCTGATGACATGAATTTCTACGGTATTTTTAGTATTATTATTAGTAGTAAAATGACCAAGACAGACCCAAATACGAAGGAAAATCTACAAAAGCAAGAAAAAGCATCAAGACAGAGTCCAAGATGCAAAAAGACAAGAAAAAGCCCAAAAAGTGAAGACAATCAGCATTTCATCACAGCACGATGTGTGCCATCGTGCCACGATGGCAGCTGCTTGCTCACCAAGAAATCAGAAGAAATAAATCTTGAAAAAATCTCTCATTGCAGTACGATGCTTCACAACGCAGTACGATGGAGTTACTTGGCGCCCAAGCTGATGAAATGCACAGGATCAGTTATAAAATTGAACTGAATCTTCACATCGCAGTACGATAGCCTTATCGTGCTGGGATGCCTTGCTGAGGCCCATTTCGAAAACTACAAATAGAGCCTCCCTTTCATTGTTTTACTCATTCAGAAATAGTAGAACACTCTCTACTATAAGGAGAGGTTCAGAGGAGCTCTATTGGGCATAGTTTTCTCCCCTTACGGGAAAACTAACTCAGCAAGGTATGATTTCTTTAGGCTTTTGTATTTAGGTTATAATTTCTTGTAATTTAAATAGGTAGTCTTTATTATTTATGCCTTAGGTTGTGGTGGAGAAGATGAACTCCCCTATGAATATTTGGAGTCTGTGATTGAGTCTAAGTTATAATAAATGGTATTTAAAGTATTATGTTTGTCATTTACTTTCATGCACTTTAATAACGTATTCTCGTAATCTGGCCGGATAAGCGGGAGCGCCCATAGAATTGATATCAGGTTTTGACTTGGTATGGTCCGGAACTCGTAGTAAATAATGCTAGGTGAATAGAGACGGTAACATCCTGAACTAGTCGTGAACTGAGCGGTTAGAGGAGGAATCATGCACTAGGTGTGATCTGAGCACTTAGAAGATGAATAGCCCGATACTAGGACCTAGATGTTAATTAGTGAAGAGCATAATGCATGTTTATAAACAACTCACTTAGTAATTAGGGTATGTGATACATCGAGGTTAGGCTCTCGTAGGTACCTTAGTTGTTAATGTAGGGAAACTTTAATAGACATAGTGTAATAGTAAGGTATTACTACAACAAAGATAATTCACCGCCGAACATAATCTAAGTAACTATGTTATACACCGGTCATGCCAAATATGAAGAAGGGAGGGAGTCCAACCACCATACCTAGCCTCTTTATTTCTTGAATCTATTTATTTATACATTCTGCTTTTATATTTCTGCAAGCATTACGCTATTTTTATAAAAAAACCTTTTCAAAAATCCAAAGCGAATGCAATCTATCACAAACTTAAATAACGCTAGTGTAGCTTCGGCACGATCCATGTGGATACGAACTCATTCTATACACTAGAGTGTGAATTATTACTCGACGATAGACTGGTGCACTTGCCAGACCCTAGTCAAGTTTTTGGCGCCGTTGCCGGGAATTGTGTTTACAAAGCCTTACTAGATTTATTTAAGTTTGTCAAAAAATTCAAAAATACAAAAAAAAAAATTCAAAAAATTCAAAAATCTTGTTGATGATTGTGGAATTTGATCTTTGGAAATTCTGGCTAAGGATAAGTCTTGGTATTTAAGCGATCCGGTGTGATCCACCTCACTTACCTGGGAATTTTTCATGGTGACAAAGACACATGAGACAAACCAAAAATAGTTTCACAATTTACTTTTCCAGTGCTACTGAAGGTATTCACTTGTTGTGCTTGCTAACAAGATATTCTGGAGTTAAAGTATGACCCTGAACCCAAAAGAACATTCCGGAAAAGAAGAGCAGCACAGAAGCTTGCAAAATCCAGTAATCTTAACACAAAAGAAGAGCCTACCACCAAAGCCATGGGGGACGAGCAAAGAGTTACAATGAGAGATTACTGCAAGAGGACTGACACAGATCAGATCTCACTAGGATTTCAG
Source organism: Trifolium repens (assembly GCA_030408175.1). Classification (NCBI taxonomy): domain Eukaryota; kingdom Viridiplantae; phylum Streptophyta; class Magnoliopsida; order Fabales; family Fabaceae; genus Trifolium; species Trifolium repens. The sequence goes on from CP125842.1 coordinate 28,410,086, forward strand.
CCGGCGAATCCAGCTAACCTTGATATTAAGGGTAATGTTCTTACAGGTTTGCGGGAGAACCAGTTTGACGGACGTGCCAACAATGATCCCTGGGATCATCTTCCAAAGTTTTCATAGACATGTCAGATCCAGAAGGTGCCGGAAAACGTTTCTGATGACCAGAAGAAGCTGCGTTTGTTTGCTTTTTCTCGTACAGGTCCAACTAAAGATTGGCTTCAATGCTTGCCAAGGGGAACGATTGCAACATGGAAGGAGCTGGAAGACAAGTTACTGGAAAGATTCTTCACACACACACACACTATTCCAGAAGAGAAAGTCTAAGATTCTGAGTTTCAAACAGCATGAATCTGAAACTATGTGCGAGGCTTATGAACGGTTCAAGCTGCTTATGAGAAGGTGTCCTAACCACAGTATTAGTGCTAATGAGCAGATGCAACTATTCACTGCTGGTATGAAGATGCAACACAGGATGATACTAGATGCCTCAGCTGGTGGGTCCATCAAAGTAAAGACCTACGCAGAGACTAAGGACCTGGTTGAGCAGATGTTCCAAAATGAATACAACATGAGTCACGATCGAGCTGAAAAGACACCTGGAATTCTGAAGGTGGACCAGGAGATTGCCTACAAAGTAGAGATCGAGTTACTAAGGAGGCAACTTGCTGATAAAGAAAAAGCTGTGAAGGAAGCAAATGTTAAAAAGGTATAAGGGGTTTACGACTTCTGCCTAGAAGATCACCCTAATGGGCATTGTTTGCCAGGAGGGAGCGAAGAGCAGGTGAATTACATGGGAAACAACTACAACCCAGGTTGGAGCAAACACACAAATTTACGCTGGGACCAAAAAGGGAACCAGGCTCAAGCTGCTCCTCAACCAAGAAAGCCATCTCCGTTGGAAGAGTTATTCAACAAATTTGCTAACATGAGCAAAACTAATTTTGAAAATATCTAGACTACAGTAGCCAACCAGGGGGCGACGACAAAAAGTCTTGAAACCCAGATTGGTCAACTCTCTAAACTGGTAAGCACTCATGTTTCCAAAGATATTGCAGGTAACACGGTGGACAATCCAAAGGAGGACTGCAAAGTCCTGAAAGATAAAAAATCATAACAGGAACGAATTGACGAACAGGTAAATTCGTGTAGCCTTTATGATCAAGTAGTGGAATTTTAGAGCAATACCAAAATACTCATAACTTTCTCATCAGAAGTCGGAATTCGATTCCGATTGTTGCTGAACGACCGTAGGAGCAAGGGCACAGTAGATATCTGATGATAGGAATTTCTACGGTATTTTTAGTATTGTTATTAGTAGTAAAATGACCAAGACAGGCCCAAATACGAAGAAAAATCTACAAAAGCAAGAAAAAGCATCAAGACAGAGTCCAAGATGCAAAAAGACAAGAAAAAGCCCCAAAAGTGAAGAAAATCAGTATTTCATCGTAGCACGATGTGTGCCATCGTGCCACGATGGCAGCTGCTTGCTCGCCAAGAAATCAGAAGAAATAAATCTTGAGAAAATCTCTCATCGCAGTACGATGCTTCACAATGCAGTACGATGGAGTTACTTGGCGCCCAAGCTGATGAAATGCACATGATCAGTTATAAAATTGAACTGAATCTTCACATCGCAGTACGATGGCCTTATGGTGCTGCGATGCCTTGCTGAGGCCCATTACGAAAACTATAAATAGAGCCTCCCTTTCATTGTTTTACTCATTCAGAAAATAGTAGAACACTCTCTACTATAAGGAGAGGTTCAGAGGAGCTCTATTGGGCATAGTTTTCTCCTCTTACGGGAAAACTAACTCAGCAAGGTATGATTTCTTTAGGCTTTTGTATTTAGGTTATAATTTCTTGTAATTTAAATATGTAGTATTTATTATTTATGCCTTAGGTTGTGGTGGAGAAGAAGAACTTCCCTATGAATATTTAGAGTCTGTGATTGAGTCTAAGTTATAATAAATGCTATTTAAAGTATTATGTTTGTTATTTACTTTCGTGCACTTTAATAACGTATTCTCGTAATCTTGTCGGATAAGCGGCAGCGCCCATAGAATTGATATCAGGTTTTGACTTGGTATGATCCGGAACTTGTAGTAAATAATGCTAGGTGAATAGAGACGGTAACATCCTGAACTAGTCGTGAACTGAGCGGTTAGAGGAGGAATCATGCACTAGGTGTGATCTGAGCACTTAGAAGATGAATAGCCCGATACTAGGACCTAGATGTTAATTAGTGAAGAGCATAATGCATGTTTATAAACAACTCACTTAGTAATTAGGGTATGTGACACATCGAGGTTAGGCTCTCGTAGGTACCTTAGTTGTTAATGTAGGGAAACTTTAATAGACATAGTGTAATAGTAAGGTATTACTACAACAAAGATAATTCACCGCCGAACATAATCTAAGTAACTATGTTATACACCGGTCATGCCAAATATGAAGAAGGGAGGGAGTCCAACCACCATACCTAGCCTCTTTATTTCTTGAATCTATTTATTTATACATTCTGCTTTTATATTTCTGCAAGCATTACGCTATTTTTATAAAAAAACCTTTTCAAAAACCCAAAGCGAATGCAATCTATCACAAACTTAAATAACGCTAGTGTAGCTTTGGCACGATCCATGTGGATACGAACTCATTCTATACACTAGAGTGTGAATTATTACTCGACGATAGACTGGTGCACTTGCCAGACCCTAGTCAAGTTTTTGGCGCCGTTGCCGGGAATTGTGTTTACAAAGCCTTACTAGATTTATTTAAGTTTGTCAAAAAATTCAAAAATACAAAAAAAAAAAATTCAAAAAATTCAAAAATCTTGTTGATGATTGTGGAATTTGATCTTTGGAAATTCTGGCTAAGGATAAGTCTTGGTATTTAAGCGATCCGGTGTGATCCACCTCACTTACCTGAGAATTTTTCATGGTGACAAAGACACATGAGACAAACCAAAAATAGTTTCACAATTTACTTTTCCAGTGCTACTGAAGGTTTTCATTTGTTGTGTTTGATAACAAGATATTCTGGATTAAAGTACGACCCTGAACCCGAAAGAACGTTCCGGAAAAGAAGAGCAGCACAGAAGCTTGCAAAATCCAGTAATCTTAACACAAAAGAAGAGCCTACCACCAAAGCCATGGGGGACGAGCAAAGAGTTACAATGGGAGATTACTGCAAGAGGACTGACACAGATCAGATCTCACTGGGATTCCAGCCGGCGAATCCAGCTAACTTTGATATTAAGGGTAATGTTCTTACAGGTTTGCGGGAGAACCAGTTTGACGGACGTGTCAACAATGATCCCTGGGATCATCTTCCAAAGTTTTCAGAGACATGTCAGATCCAGAAGGTGCCGGAAAACGTTTCTGATGACCAGAAGAAGCTGCGTTTGTTTGCTTTTTCTCTTACAGGTCCAACTAAAGATTGGCTTCAATGCTTGCCAAGGGGAACGATTGCAACATGGAAGGAGCATGAATTTGAAACGGTGTGCGAGGCTTATGAACGGTTCAAGCTGCTTATGAGAAGGTGTCCTAACCACAGTATTAGTGCTATGGAGCATATGCAACTATTCACTGCTGGTATGAAGATGCAACACAGGATGATAATAGATGCCTCATCTGGTGGGTCCATCAAAGTAAAGACCTACGCGGAGACTAAGGACCTGGTTGAGCAGATGTTCCAGAATGAATACAACATGAGTCACGACCGAGCTGAAAAGACACCTGGAATTCTGAAGGTGGACCAGGAGATTTCCTACAAAGTAGAGATCGAGTTACTAAGGAGGCAACTTGCTGATAAAGAGAAAGTTGTGAAGGAAGCCAGTGTTAAAAAGGTATAAGGGGTTTGCGACTTCTGCCTAGAAGATCACCCTAATGGGCATTGTTTGCCAGGAGGGAGCAAAGAGCAAGTGAATTACATGGGAAACAACTACAACCCAGGCTGGAGCAAACACCCAAATTTACGCTGGGTCCAAATAGGGAACCAGGCTCAAGCTGCACCTCAACCAAGAAAGTCATCTCCATTGGAAGAGTTACTCAACAAATTTGCTAACATGAGCAAAACTAATTTTGAAAATATTCAGACTACAGTAGCTAACCAGGGGGCTACGATAAAAAGTCTTGAAACCCAGATTGGTCAACTCTCTAAATTGGTAAGCATTCATGTTTCTAAAGATATTGCAGGTAACACGGTGGAAAATCCAAAGGAGGAGTGTAAAGTATTGAAAGATAAAAAATTAGAACAGGAACGAAGAGACGAACAGGTAAAAGACTACGAAGAGGGGTATAAGCTGTTCGATATGACTCTGGATGAAGCCTATGATGAGTTCATGAGAGAGCTGAGGGAGTACCGAGAAAGCCGAACAAGACTGCCACCCAAGAAGACAGATCCTGGAAGCAGAAATCCTAGCATTGTGTGATGTGGGTTGAAGTGTTAATGTCATGCCATTATCTCTGGCGGAGAAGTTAAAACTCATAACACCAATTGCAGGTACAAAAAGGGAACTCACATTAGCAGATCAATCCACTATTCATGTAGAAGGCTTAATGAAGGATGTCTTGGTGAAAGTCAAAGACCTGGTATTTCCAGCAGACTTCATGATCCTGGATATCCAAGAGTACGAAGAGCATCCCATCATTCTAGGAAGACCATTCTTAGCAACTAGCAGGGCACTCATTAATGTGGAGCTCGCTGAGTTGATTCTACGAAGTGGAGCGGAAGAAAAGACCATCAAAGTTTCCAGAACCAGAAGGGAAGTGTGCTTCGTGCTAGAGTGGAGAGACATGGAAGCTACACCACCGACTCCAGATCAAGAAGTACAGGTAAAGGTAGAGATAGCAGAACTAGAGAATGAAATGGCGCAGCTAGAGATAGAGACAGCTCAGGAAGAGGAGGTACCCGAAGAACTCACTGAAAAATTGAAGAGGCTAACCATTGAAGTGGACATCTGAGCAACATGGGTCAAAGCACGGGGTAGAAACCGAAAGGTGGCCAGAAAATCTAAGTTTGGGGTGAATACGCCACCTCTGAAGAAGCTTGCTGCTAAGAGGAAAGAGAAAAGAAAAGCTGGGTTAATGCACCAAAAGAACAAAAGAAGGAACATCCACCGAAAGGCAAAGGGAAGTCCATCAAAAAAACAGTACCTGCAGAAGATAATGGACAACTCTGTTTCGTCACCTTCAAAGAAAGACAGAACCCATAGAAGTACGAGATAAGCAACAAGAAAGAGGGAAGAGCTAAGGCGAAAGCTCTTACAGAAGAGAAAGACATGCGAACCTATCCTCTGTAATAAAGGAAATGCCTCAAGCTAATGAGAGGCTAAACAAGTTCTGCTTGGGAGGCAACCCAAGGATAAGTATTTAAGTATTTAATTCAGTAATTTCAATTCAGGTTTTCAATTCAATAATGTATGCCTAGAATTCCGCATGTCATCTTCATATGTCAACAGCCCTTATTCAAACTTATAAAAAAATTAAATAACTGCTTGCTATTTATTATCTAGTGCATGACTAACTGTTATAGGTAAGATTGCGGCGAAATAAGTTATAAATCTTGATGAGACGAATTTCACACCTTCATACAGAAAACCAAAGGTGATTGCTCCAAAGTGCGAAGTTCGGGAGACAGAGAGACGAGTGATGAAGCTGATGTCTGTGAGACAAATATTCAACTTCAGATACCTAAGCCATGTGAGGATTTGAGCCAAATATTTCCAAACGGTATTACCACTTTCTTTCGAATCACTATGAGAGTACCGTGCACTTGTTTATTTTCTAGAACTTGCTATAATTCTCTGCTGACTGGTTAGTTTGATATTATATGCATTGAGGCAATTGTTTGTTATAACCCAGAGCCTTTTCAAGCCACCCTTATTATTATTATATCCTTTGCTAGCCAATTTTGAGCCGTAAAAAAAAATCAATATTCCTTTTGTTTCGGTGACAAACCACGATACAAGCCTATAGACCAGAAAAACAAAGAAATTACCCTCTTTGGAGTTAGGTAATAGTTCTCAAAGTCTTGGCAACAAAATAAGTTTGGGGTTGCTCATGGAACTAGCAACGTTTAAGTTTGGGGTGGGTATACGGAGAACCATCACTACAAAAAAAATAAAATGAAAAAGAGACGGGAAAACATCAAAAATTCCCTTAAAAAAATAGTCTCTTCAAAAAAAATGAAAAAGAAAGAGCCAAAGGGCAAATAAAGTGATAGAAAAGAACCATACAAAGACACATCCGGTTCTTATTTTCCGATACCAACACAAAAAGGCACCCTAAGGAACACAGGTTGCGCACACAAAAAGGAACAACAAAGTAGAACTTAACTCCAATGTTTAACCTACTATTCCCAAAAATGTCCTACCTTGACCTAAGCCACGTTATAACCCTGAAAAGACCTCCAATAATGCATGAGTATTGAATTTTGACCGGTTGCTTAGAGTTCTTGCAAGCCTATGGTAAAATGGCAGGTTGCACGATGATTGAGAGATAACCCTTTCAATTAATGAGCGAAAAACACAAATGTGAGAGAGAGAGAAAAGTTGGACATGGACTCTTGCGGGAATTTGTCTGATTCGCTACTACTGACGTCTCCTGAGCCTAGCAGGACTGAGGATGATCGCTGCGGTAAGAAAATCAGCGGTACCATTGTTGAAATACAAAAAGGTTGTGAAATTCCTATCATCTTTATTTATCTCTTGTTTTTCTAACGATCTTGTCTGACAACATGTTACTTGAGGACAAGCAACAATTTAAGTTTGGGGTTGTGATGACAGGAATTTCTACGGTTGTTTACTGTGAAATTTGGTAAACAGCACTAGTTTGATTATTACAAGAGAGACCAACTAGTAAATCTCGGGACATAGTGCTTTTGTTTATATTTTCAAAGTAAATGATATTAATTATTGTTCTTATGTTCACAAAGTATTGTTTTGTTTTATGTGTTACTTGAAATACAAGAAAGAATGTTTATTCTAATGAATAAACAGAATGGAAGAAAGAGTCGAAATAAAGATTAATTGGGATAGAAAGAAAAGAACTGTAAATTTGCATTCAAATGTAAATGTTTACAGAAAAAGAAATGGTACACAGAACATACATTTTCCCTTTCGAACTCGTTTCTCTCGTTAGCATGGGTACTTTGAGTTTTATAAGGATTTTGTATAATGATTGTGACCCCTATTTCGATCACAGAACTAAACTATTTATAGACACTAATTCCTAACTGCTAATAACGCCTAAATAATTACAGAGAGGACGCGTGTCCTTGACACGTATTTTGAATTTGAATCCTTTCTTATCTTCTGAATTAGCCGTTATATCCATCGAAGTCGAAATCATAACTCTTTTCTTTGAATATTTCGCTAAGTCCACAATTTAATCTTGCACTACTGGGTGCTTCGACCCTACTGACACTTCGACCAAATCGAAACAACCCTGAAGAATACGCAATTTTAAAGAGAAATGTTCAATAATAGAACATTTATTATATGTTCATGCATGATTGATCATTAAATTCATTGGCTCTGAAAACCAAATATATTAAATGACTTTTAAAATAATTATATATTTAAACATAATTATTTTAATTATCCATTTAGAACATATTTTTACTTAGTAAAAATATGGGCTAACAAATTGCCCCCAAATGCCTGTTTCGATCAAGTGGTCGAACGAGAAAGGAAAAGGCATTTTAAGCTCACGTGCTTGACACTGTTACCAATTACGGCGCTTATGTCACATTCAGAAGTAATTGTCACCTTGATTCCCACAATCCATCATTGTTCCTAGGTTTTAGCATAGTGGATGACGTGGCACACGTAGAAGTTGAAGAGAAATTTTTTGAATTTCTTTTTGGTTTATTTTTTGAAGACAGACACGTTCCCCTATAAATAGTAACAAAGGAACAAAGAAGCACTTTTTACCAACTTCCAAAACTCAGAGTTTTCTTTACGAACAGCACTGTTCATCTTTTGATTTCTGGCAGCTCTGATGAATTTACTCTTCAGCAGCCTTTCGATCTCTTCTTTGATCTTGGACATGATTTCTGGTGCAAACCTTCTTGGCAATTGTTTCACTGGTTTTTTACCTGCCTTGATTGGTAGCTTTAGTTCGACCATTTCTCTACTGAGTCCAGGCATTTCATTATAATCCCAAGCAAAACAATCACTAAATTCCTTGAGAAGCAGTACCAATTTTCCTTTCAAATCAGGACTAATATTAGCACTAATGTATGTTGGCCTTTTTACTGAGCCATTTCCAATGTCAATTTCCTCCAAAGGGTCTTGGGCTTGCATCTTAGGAGCTTCATTCAGTGGATTCTTTTCGAACCCCAAGGGTTCTTCATCATAGATGCAATCAAGCCTTTGTGCTTGTGGCATAGAAATGCCATCACTTTTGACCTTGGCTTCTGTAGCCATATTTTGATGAACATCAGCTTCCAAAGCCGTATTTAACTTAGTTTCGGCCATATAAGCGGTAATCCTGGCCCATGCACTGGACTCAGTCATCGTAATCTTCATAAACATTTCACCCAGATGGTGGTACAACTCCATCTTCTGAGGACACAACATCAATTTCCTCTCTTTCCCATATAAAGCCTTGGGTTGGGTGGAGTTTCACAGAATGAATCACATTATCAGAGGGTGTGAAAGCATTCTCTCTATCATAACATGGCGCAATGTTCGCCAAATTCTTGTCAAAGGTTTGTTGATTTATGGTATCTACCTCTGACATATAGAAACTCTGATCAGCTTCTATATTTTCAACGCAGCCATCCTCCCTCCAAAGTATCAACTTCTGGTGAAGGGTCGAAGGAACAGCTCCTACTCCATGAATCCACTCTCTCCCTAACAGCAAGTTGAAATTTGCCTTAGATTCAACCACTAAGAACAGAGTTGGTCGAACTATGTTGCCCACAGCAACATCCACTTGAATTGTCCCCCTTGAATGTCCTGTTTTGCCTTCATAATTGGACAAAACAATGTTATGGGCTGACAAATCACAGTCATATTTGCGAATCTTGGGTAACATAGATAGAGGCATTAGATTCGCAGCAGCTCCTCCATCTATCAGCACTTTGTTAACTCCAACTCCTTCAACTTTTGCTCTGATGAAGAGGGGTTTGAGATGATTTTTCATGCCTAAGTCTGGCCTTTCGAATGTAGCCTGTTGCTCTTCGATACAGCCATTGTTCATGACATAATAGCATATTGGCTTAGGATCAGCCATTTCTAACTGGTCGAAATTAGTTTCGAGCTCAGTTACTTCTGATTGAACATCATATTCTGATGGTAATATGGAAACCACACATATTACATCAAAATCTGGCTCAGAGTCCAGCAGATCATCATCTTCCATTTTGTTTTCTTCTATAGGAGGAAGGATCCTTTCTTTTGCTGGCCTTCTAGCCACTTCTTTATATTGGCCTGTTTGAAGATTAGTTGCAGCCAATTTCTTCTGGCGTTGGAATCTATGCCATTGAGTCATTGTCATTGGATGTTTACCCTTATAATTATTCTTGTAAGAGTATTTGTTAACATCCTCTGAGTAGCTTAGTTTGGTGCCACTAGAGCCACCAACTTCCATTGCACCTTTGTTGAATTTTATGGTTCCTTGGTGCATCCAGCGTTCCACAGGGATCGAACCAGAAGGAAGGAAAGTGGGCCTTCGATCAGCTTGGACCCTATTATTTGGTCGAGTTAGAATGTCTTTTCCTTTATCATGAGGCTGTTTTGGGTTTGCCCCCTGCCTATTTGCCATTGGTTGGAACTTCATAAGTCCTGCAGTAGCCTCTTTATCACAAACAGCACTGCAACGAGCACAAAGCATCACTCCTTTGTTCTCTAGCTTACATCTGTTCAGAAAGTCAATCAAATCCTCTTCAGCTCGAGGATATACCACCTTCATTTTTTCAAAGTATTCCTCTTCAGGGATTTTCTCCACTTGCACCTCTGTAACCTCCATGGCTTCGACCATCATGATAGCCTGTGGTTCAGCATAGAGGGTATCAACATTCTGTGAAGACTCTGGATCTGCCTTTGTGGCTTTGGGTTTTTCACCAAATTTAAGTCTTCCTTCGTTCAAAGCTTTTTGAACCAAGTCCCTGAAAAGTACACATTGTGAGGTTCTATGCCCAAGAAAATTATGATATTTACAATAACCTCTTTTCTTTCTCATGTCTAATGGAGGTATTTTAACACCTTTTGGAACCACTATTTGGCCATCAGTAACCAACAAATCAAAAATCTCATCACATTTTGTTATATCAAAAGTGTAAGTCTTTGAAACATATTTATCATTTTTTGGTTCAACAGGGTTTTTCCCATTTGAAGGTTTTAAAAGTTTACAAGTGTAAAGGGGACCAGGTTTTAATTCTGCTAGGTCTACTTCCCCTTGTTCAACATCCTCATAAGAGATATCATATTCTTGGTCGCTATCATGTGTTTCCACATAAGCAACTTTTTCTTTTTTATGATACTTAGAATTTCTAGCCTTTTCTGCTTTCAAGCGTTCGACCTGTCGAACCCTATCAGCCAATTGGGCCATGTTTCTTAGATGCTGAGTATCTAACTTCTTTCGGATCGAATAATCTAGGCCACCAGCAGCCATTTCGACCAATTCATGTTCAGGCACCTGAGTAAAACATCTAGCCTTAAGTAAGCGGAATCTATTCAAATAATCATCCACAGACTCAGGAGTTTTGCGCCTAACACTTGCTAATTCTTTGAGACTTATTTTAGATTGTCCCATGTAAAATTGCTCATGGAAAACCCTCTCCAATTGATTCCAATTGAAAATTGAATGTGGAGGGAGGGTAGTAAACCATGTAAAAGCATTTTTTGTTAGAGAATTTGGAAAATACTTCATTCTTAAATTCTGATTATTTGCTAAATCTCCTGCCTCAGTTAAGTATCTTGCTATGTGTTCAACAGTGGATTCACTAGTATCACCAGCAAATTTAGTAAACTTTGGGATTTTCCAACCCCTCGGTAGTTCTGCTTGAAGCACATATTCTGACAAGGCAGAGACAAAATGAGGCCTATGCATGCCTATGTTTAAACCATTTTGTGCCAGGATGGTTTCGACCAAATTGGCTATGTTATTTTGCCCAGCAAAGTTATTATTCTGGACATTTCTCACCACATCATCAGCATTTTGGTTCCTATTTACCAACACAATTCCAGGATTTTGCTCGACCTGGGGCAAAGCCTGTTGCTGTGCCTGAATTTGCACTTGTGGTTCGACCACTGGCACTGGCTGTTGGATTTGGTTTAAAGGGTTTACAACATTATTTGGTGCAGGCATAATGGCATTATTTGGTGCTTGTGCAATTTGCAAGGGCACCACATTTTGAATTTGGGGAACTTGTTGATTAGGGACTTGAGGAGCCCCAAAGAAATCAGCAATTCTTCCCATTTGATTAGCCAACAATTGGTAACTTTGGTTTGTATTTTGAATTAATGGGTTAAATACTGTACCAATTTGTTGTGTTAACATATTGACCATATCATGATTACTTTCATCCATTTGTTGCCTTAAAGCATTCAAGGCATTGTTGGTTAAAGAGGGGTTAATGTTTCGAGTAGAAGAACCAGAAACTATCTGATTATTAGGGACAAACACGCCTGGTGCTGACTCTGTAAACAATGATGCACTTGTTTGCAAACCCTGCATCATACTGGTAGGCATACCATATGGGTAGTTCCTACTTGTGCCTTGACCCACATATTGGGAAAAGGGTAATGAGAAAGTAGAGGAACTAGCGCCACCCCCATTAACATTTGACCTATTTGGAGAGAAATTTCCCTCTATAGCATCGGAAAGAGTCAAGATAGGTTCTGTAGTGGTCGAAGGTACCACTGTAGACGTTGGCATTGTCATTGTGGCACTTACCACAGACGATGTTGGGGCAGAAACTGTTGCCCCACTAGCGTTGGGCACAATCTCACTGATTACAGGAGAGATTATGGCCTCAGAAACGCTCAAAGCGGTTGATGCATTCGAACCGTTATTATTATTGTTTCCGTTTGGATTTTCCATATTTTGTCTTGGGTTACTTCTGGGTGGTGGTCTAACCATTTCAGGGAGTGATTTCCCGTTCCTCAAAAGCATACACTACACACAAAACTTTGGAAACAATTCAAAAAATGCAGAACAAATTAACTACACAAACTTTGAAGAAATTTAAACACAAAGCACACAGTCCCACTGGGCGTGCCAATTTGTTTACTGTGAAATTTGGTAAACAACGCTAGTTTGATTATTACAAGAGAGGCCAACTAGTAAATCTCGGGACATAGTGCTTTTGTTTATATTTTCAAAGTAAATGATATTCATTATTGTTCTTATGTTCACAAAGTATTGTTTTGTTTTATGTGTTACTTGAAATACAAGAAAGAATGTTTATTCTAGTGAATAAACAGAATGGAAGAAAGAGTCGAAATAAAGATTAATTGGGGATAGAGATAAAAGAACTGTAAATTTGCATTCAAATGTAAATGTTTACAGGAAAAGAAATGGTACACAGAACATACATTTTCCCTTTCAAACTCGTTTCTCTCGTTAGCATGGGTACTTTGAGTTTTATAAGGATTTTGTATAATGATTGTGACCCCTATTTCGATCACAGAACTAAACTATTTATAGACACTAATTCCTAACTGCTAATAACGCCTAAATAACTACAGAGAGGACGCGTGTCTTTGACACGTATTTTGAATTTGAATCATTTCTTATCTTCTGAATTAGCCGTTGTATCCATCGAAGTCGAAATGATAACTCTTTTCTTTGAATATTTCGCTAAGTCCACAATTTAATCTTGCACTACTGGGTGCTTCGACCCTACTGACACTTCGACCAAATCGAAAGGACCCTGAAGAATATGCAATTTTAAAGAGAAATGTTCAATAATAGAACATTTATTATATGTTCCTGCATGACTGATCATTACATTCATTGGCTCTGAAAACCAAATATATTTAATGACTTTTAAAATAATTATATATATTTAAACATAATTATTTTAATTATCCATTTGGAACATATTTTTTACTTAGTAAAAATATGGGCTAACAACGGTATTTTTAGTATTATTATTAGTAGTAAAATGACCAAGACAGACCTAAATATGAAGGAAAACCTACAAAAGCAAGAAAAAGCATCAAGACCGAGTCCAAGATGCAAAAAGACAAGAAAAAGCCCAAAAAGTGAAGAAAATCAGCATTCCATCGCAGCACGATGTGTGCCATCGTGCCACGATGGCAGCTACTTGCTCGCCAAGAAATCAGAAGAAATAAATCTTGAGAAAATCACCCATCGCATACGATGCTTCACAACGCAGTACGATGGAGTTACTTGGCGCCCAAGCTGATGAAATGCACAGGATCAGTTATAAAATTGAACTAAATCTTCACATCGCAGTACGATAGCCTTATCGTGCTGCGATGCCTTGCTGAGGCCCATTACGAAAACTATAAATAGAGCCTCCCTTTCATTGTTTTATTCATTCATAAATAGTAGAACACTCTCTACTATAAGGAGAGGTTCAGAGTAGCTCTATTGGGCATAGTTTTCTCCCCTTACGGGAAAACTAACTCAGCAAGGTATGATTTCTTTAGGCTTTTGTATTTAGGTTATAATTTCTTGTAATTTAAATATGTAGTCTTTATAATTTATGCCTTAGGTTGTGGTGGAGAAGATGAACTCCCCTATGAATATTTGGAGTCTGTGATTGAGTCTAAGTTATAATAAATGATATTTAACGTATTATGTTTGTTATTTACTTTCGTGCACTTTAATAACGTATTCTTGTAATCTGGCCGGATAAGCGGGAGCGCCCATAGAATTGATATCAGGTTTTGACTTGGTATGGTCCGGAACTCGTAGTAAATAATGCTAGGTGAATAGAGACAGTAACATCCTGAACTAGTCGTGAACTGAGCGGTTAGAGGAGGAACTATGCACTAGGTGTGATCTGAGCACTTAGAAGATGAATAGCCCGATACTAGACCTAGAGGTTAATTGGTGAAGAGCATAATGCATGTTTATAAACAACTCACTTAGTAATTAGGGTATGTGACACATCTATGTTAGGCTCTCGTAGGTACCTTAGTTGTTAATGTAGGGAAACTTTAATAGACATATTGTAATAGTAAGGTATTACTACAACAAGGATAATTCACCGCCGAACATAATCTAAGTAACTATGTTATACACCGGTCATGCCAAATATGAAGAAGGGAGGGAGTCCAACCGCCAAACCTAGCCTCTATATTTCTTGAATCCATTTATTTATACATTCTGCTTTTATATTTCTGCAAGCATTATGCTATTTTTATAAAAAACCTTTTCAAAAACCCAAAGCGAATGCAATCTATCACAAACTTAAATAACGCTAGTGAAGCTTCGGAACGATCCCTGTGGATATGAATTCATTCTATACACTAGAGTGTGAATTATTACTCGACGACAGACTGGTGCACTTACTAGACCCTAGTCAATATCCCAATTTAGATGGAGCACGTTTCTGCAAATTCGAGGTAAGGGGAGAGATTGTTCACGCATAGGGGTAGTGGTAACCATAAGAGTAGTCGAGGGGACCTTGCCCTCCTTCGCTTTTCCCTTTCCTTTTAATTGTTTTAGTTCTTTTATGAATTATTTTTTTGAATTAAATTTTGTTTCAATTAATGATTTTTCTTTGTTTTTGAATGACAAAAACTTGTTTTAAAAGTGATAACTAAAAGAATAATTATGTGTTAATATTCTGTATCGTATTGGAGTTTTGAATGAATCATAATTACCTTCTGATTGTTGTCTTGGTTGATCATGATAAATTAAACCTTGTACATATGTTTTAATGAAAATAGGTGATGCTTTGGTCTCTGTTTGCTCCTCCCATAGTGTTTGTATACAATATAACTTGTGGAACCCATTAAATGCCTAATATTTTGGATATGAATAAGTATATTTAAAATCAATTCCCTGACTGTCAATCGGTTCTTTAATTGGTTATGAAATAAATCAATTGGCCTTTCTTAATTTGTCTGTGTTTGTTTATGCATATGCGTATATATATATATATATATATATATATATATATATATATATATATATATATATATATATATATATATATATATATATATATGTTTAACTGCTTAAGCGTGCTTTTGATGTATCAGTGGACTAGAATAATTAAGTAGTAGACTATACTTTAACCAAACTCAAGCTTTGGAATTACAACTAGAGTGACTGAGAATTGGGCCTAAGGGAGTTAGTATTAAATTAGTGTTGAGTTTAATTGGTGTCAAATTAATTGGTATTTGGCTTACTTGGTGTTGTTTATCGGTGTTGTTAATAATTGAAGTTAATGGTGTTGATACAAAGGTGTAGTTGATGATGTTGCTTTTGAGTTATCAATTCTAGTTGTTATTCATTTTGGTATTGTTTGATTCATTGTTTGAGCATTTAATTGGTGTCGGAATATATGTTCATGCATCCATTCATGTGTCAGTCCCGGTGTTGATAATTCGGTGTTGTTAATTCGGTGTTGATTCGGTGTAGAGGAGTGTTTTCAGGAATATAATTTTGACCTCCGACCTTGGTACCACATGCATTTAGAGAGTCTAGGTCACATTGCATCCATTGTCTAATTGGGTTGAATTTAAATTGATTGAGTTGCTATGTTTATGATGTTGTGTTTGCTTATGTGTTTGATCGTCTCAAAGGATGATATTTTTTGTTTTATGTTTTCCCTATTCTTATGTGTTAATACACCGATGCCTTGTGTGAATATAATCTCACCCCTTTCTTTTTGTCTTGTCTGGCTTGGCCCTACGATTGTGAAATCGCAGTATTTACAGGTTGTTGAGTTTTGAGTTCGAGTCAAGGGAAGCCCGCTCTGATTGTGACACTTGGGAAGGAGTCTTAGAGTCTAGGTTGTTTTGCTACTCCATTTTTAGAACTAATGTATTTTATTTGGAAAGAAGTTATTATGTTTCACCTTTATAATAAATTTTAAATAATTTTGATATTGAGTACAACTTTCTAGTTCTTTTATCCGCTGCGTGATGTTTCTTAAAAGGAATTTTCGAAAACGCATCTTGAAAATTAAGTTATTATTAGTCTCGGGTTCGGGGCGTTACAAACACCATCCACTAACTGACGCCCTCTCAAGAAAGCAGATTGCGTTTTCGAGATCAAAGGCCCCAAAACCGAAGCCAAACGGGCAGCAAGAAGCTTGTAAATACTACCCAGAAGTGATATAGGTCGATAATCCCCAAGGCTTTGCCGAGACTTAACCTTCGGAATAAGAGTGAGAAAATATGACAAACGACAACGAGGAATTATTTTATTTGCATGAAATTGGTCAAAGAAAATCCTAAAATCAGTTTTCAATAAATACCAAAATTCTTTGAAAAATGCGAAATTGAATCGATCCGGCCCCGGGCACTTCGAACCATCACTGGATCTAACCACCGCTTCAATTTCATCTACCGAGAAAACTGCTGCTGACAAAGCATTACTCTCCTTAGAAATTAGTGGAAAAGCCACCCCTTCCAAAATAGGTCTAGCCCACTGATGACAGGAATTTCTATGGTATTTTAGGTAGTATATTTAGTAATAAAATGACCAAGACAGACCCAAATACGAAGGAAAATCTACAGAATCCAAGAAAAGCATCAAGAAAAAGTCCAGAAGACAAAAAGACAAGAAAAAGCCCAAAAAGTGAAGAAAATGAGCATTCCATCGTAGCACGATGGCTCCCATCGTACCACGATGGGAGCTGCTTGTTTGCCATGAAAACAGAAGAAATAAATCTGAAGAAAATTTGTTCATCGCAGCACGATGGCCTATATCGTAGCACAATGACATTACTTGGCGACCAAGCTGATGAAATGCACAGGATCAGTTATAAAATTGAACTGAATCTTCTCATCGTACTGCGATGGACCTATCACAGTACGATGGCTTGCTGAGGCCCATTACGAAAACTATAAATAGAGCCTTCCTCTCATTGTTTAAATCATTCAAAAATAGTAGAACATTCTCTACTATAAGGAGAGGTTGACAGGAGCTCTAAAGGGCATAGTTTTCTCCCCTTGCGGGAAAACTAACCCAGCAAGGTATGTTTTCTTTAGGCTTTTTTGTTTAGGTTATAATTTTATTGTAATTTAAATATGTAGTCTTTTGTATTAGATGCCTTATGTTGTGGTGGAGAAGATGAACTCCCCTATAAATATTTGGAGTCTGTGATTGAGTCAAAGTTATAATAAATGATATTCAGTATTATGTTTGTTATTTACTTTCTTGCACTTTAATAACGTATTATTGTAATCTGGCCGGATAAGCCGGAGCGCTCATAGAATCAATATTAGGGACACCTAATGTTCGTTCGGAACTAGTAGTAAATATGCTAGGTGTATAGAGACGGTAATGTCCTTAACTAGTCGCAAACTGAGCCGTTAGAGGAGGAATCATGCACTAGGTGTAAACTGAGCACTTAGAAGATGAATAGCCCGATACTGGGACCTAGAGGCATTGGATGGGTGAAGGTAATAATGCATGTGTAATGAAAAACTCACCTAGTAATTAGGGTATGTGACACATCGAGGTTAGGCTCTCGTATGTACCTTAGTTATTAACGTAGGGAAACTTCAATATACATAGAGTAAAAGTAAAGGTATTACTACAACAAGGAAAAGTCACCGCCGAACAATAATCTGAATAACTATGTTATACACCGTTCATGCCAAATATGAAGAAGGGAGGGAGTCCAACCACCATACCTATCATCTATGTTTCTGAATCAATTTATCTTTATATTTTCTGCAACGCATTACTCTATTTTTATATAAAACCTTTTTCCAAAACCAAAGCGAATGCCAAAACCACGAACTTAAATAACGCCAGCGAAGATGTTGCACGATCCCTGTGGATACAAACTCATTCTAGACACCTAGAGTGTGAATTATTACTCGACGACAGACTGGTGCACTTGCCAGAATGCAGTCACCCACGCATCATTATCGATATGGTTTTGAAAAAAAGCCACAACAGCCTCCCACCGACCCTTCAACCAAACCATGAGATGTGCGAAGTGCCAAAATACTATTACTTATTTTTCTTGCATTGATACACGAATGAAAGTACCGCGAGTTAGCATCCTCATCCTTCATCCACTTAGACTGAGAACGTTGAAAAATAGAGGCATCTATGCTCTTGAGAAGGACCCAAAGCTCATTAAAAAGACGTTTACGGGTTGCCACTTCATCACTAGAAATAATAGAGCCTTCACTTCTCAAGTCAAGTTCAAGTATCAACTCAATCAATTCCTTCTTTTTAACCTCTGGTTTCCCAAACGTAGCAGTGTTCCACTCTGTAATGCACCCTTTAAGACGTTTGAATCGATCTTTAAGGACAAAACTAATCCACCCAGTAAATGCTTGCCCTTCCCAAGTTCGAACAACTAAATCTTTGAAGCTTTTATGCTGCAACCAGAAGTTGTTAGAACGGAATGGTTTTGGTCCCCAATCCGACGAATTGTACCGAACCACAAGGGAGCAGTGATCTGATACATCCCTAGAAAGGACCCAGACACTTGGATTAACCCAACAAGATAACCATTCCTCCAAAAATAACACTCTATCCAATCGGCTCATTGACACGCCGTTTGGATGAAACCAAGTATATCTCCTACCAATTAGAGGCAAATCAACCATTCTAAATCCTCCAGAAAAGTAATAAATTCAACTACTTCTCTAGAAGGGCTAGATACAACAGCAGGACTAATCCCCCTACGTTCATTACCATCTCTAACCGAGTTGAAGTCCCATAAGACAAACCACCTCCCACCTCCAAACCCCCTCTTCGACATCAAAATCTGACTCCACAACCGTCTTTTCTCAATTAAATTACACTTTGCATATATATTCAAAATATAACAACGAGACTGATCAAGATTTACATCAATACAAACACCAAGGAAGCCATAGCCAGAAAAAGAAAACACCAAAGAAAAAAGAGATTTTCTCCAAATAGAGAGAATACCTCCGCTGTGTCCTACTGCCGGTAAGTAGGCCCAGGCACAATCATCACTCCCCCAAAGAGAGAACACCAACTTTTCAGCAATCACCTCAAGATTAGTTTCCTGTATCGCCGAGAAATCAAGATTCTCAGCTCTAACCAATTCTCTGACCTTCCTCCTCTTCACCATACTCCCCAAACCTCTAATATTCAAGGTTCCCACAATCATTGATAACCCTTACTCTGCACCCTTCCATTCTTCTCAGCACGATCACGCACCTCCAAAGCTACCATCCTATCAACATCCTCCTTATCACCTTTCTGGAATTTGACTCCCAGCTCCTCATTAATAGCAATTAATTTCTTGGCCTCATAAATCTCCCTAGCTTGGGAATTACCCACCTCACAAACGGATTGATGCTCACTACCACAAGGAGACTCCTCCACAACAAAACCTCCACCTTCCACTAGATGCTTCACCCCTGAAGTACCAACCCCTTTGTCCCTTTTTTCGTTGAAGTGGAAAGGAAGGACCACCTCCAGCCCGAAACCGTCCGCCACACCCAACCCTTTCGCAAATTTTTCCACCTCACCCACAAAATTGCTAATTGGGTCAGAGCTAGTAACGTCTTCCATCACTCTATGTTTCCCACCAGATTTAGATTTTTTCTTCTTTTTATTCTTGGACCTACTTGCACTCTGGATATGCCTTGGTAATTTCCTCAACTTGTTATAAGGAAGATTTGTGAGATTCAAAGACGGAGGCTGCTGCTTTTTCTTTCCCCCTTTTGAGCAATTCTGATCTTTAGAAAATTCTTTCTTACACATGTAATTTGTCCCCACCATATCCTCTCCAGGGATAACATCTTCACTAGAATCAAAAGACTCCACTGATTGGGCTTGATGGACTCCCCCATCTTCAAAATTATTTTCCAAAACCGCAAAAAAGGATGGGCTAGACGGAAGCCCAAGTAAGGGAAGGTCCCCTTTTTTCGTTCGTAAGAACTGAGGCCCAACTTCATTCTTTTCACCAAAGCACTCCCCATCCTCCACCCAACACCCCCATCAGCATTTGGATCCACAAAAACCCCATCCAACCTTTGGGCCGGCCCACCAAGACAATTTGAGTTTAATCCACCAGCCCCACCAAAATCTACCACGTCAGCCCCAACCACAACTAACTCCCCCGCTTCCCCCAATTTTAGATTATGATCTGATGTTGACCCCACTAAAACATTCCCCAATACTCTTTCTGACCCAGCAGACTCTACCTCCCTAGGGTCCTTCCACTTGTCACCCTCGTTGACCTTATTTTTCACCAACTTCCCAGAAAATCCCATTTTGTTTAGAAAAGTTTCTGACACTACTCCAACGTTGTACTTCCCCCCCTCCAAACCATTGACAAGTTGTAATCTCCCTTCTTCACCATTCTCAATGGCCAGCAGAACCTGACAACTCTCTCACACATCCGCCTCACTACCTGATTAGGAAAAACCCTTCGCCACCGCTGCCACTTAGTTACCACCATCGGACGGAGCTCTTGACGAATAATCCTCAACCCCACCGATCCCCTTCTCCGCACCACCACCACCTTTACACGCTACCCCCAGTTCCTCCACCATCCGGATATCAAATCTGATGGCTTGAACTTTCACCGCCATAGTAGAATCGATAAATCGATAACCTTCCTTACCCCTGTTAACAACTTGACCCTTGCGAAATCACATTTCTCCATGTTCTTGGTCTGTTCATCAATGTCTATAAACCTGCCAAACTTAAACGCTAAAGCTCTGAACAAGTCCACACCCCAAGCATGTAAAGGGACTTCGTAACATCTCAACCAAGTGGCCCTGTGATTGGAAATCAACACAGGAGACCACGGTACCACCCTTTCAAACAATGAACACCACCAACCTACTGACTCCACCACCTCCTTCACTTAATCTACCATCTCACTCCAAAGAAGAATCTTCCTAAACCTCAATGAGCAAATCTTCATCTTCTGAAAACCATCCATCCTGAACTGATTTTGGATAGTTTTGGCTTCTTTATCCTCAGCGAGATAACCCACATAAGCACCCCGAAGCTTCATCAACATCTCATCCTCCACCTCAACCTCTCAGATCACCTCCTGTTTGAAAGGACTAGCCTCATCCACCACCTGTAACCCCTTGTCCACCCTGCCTTCCTCCCTAGACTCCTTTACCAAGGCACCTTTGAAAGACATAATACCCTGAATGACATTCATCTCCCGCCGTTGTCCGTTTGGAGGAGTCACCTTAGGCTCTGGTTTTGAGTTTTTCCTGAAGTTAGCACGATTAACTCGTATCTTAATGAACCCAAACCAAATGTCAGATATACTCCGGAGAAGTTCAACCGCATCCTTCACCTCTCTAAATTTGACAAAACCAAATCGATGACCCTGCTTGTCGACCTTGTTGGGAATACACACCTCCCTCAAACTTCCATAGCAAGCAAAGCGGAACCACAAATCCTTCTCCTTGACATTTTTTGGAAGATTTGTGAAGAAGAATGTCGTAGCTTCCTGGTCTAACATATGAATATAACCTTTTGGATGGTTACTCCCTTCACCAAGTTTCTTTTTCCCCACACCCTCTCTCTCTACTTTCTCTCTCATGTCTTATTTTTTGTGGTAATACTTGTTTTGATGAGAACTTGTGTGATTTTAATTAAGTAAGCTAATATTGATAAAATTTGAATAAAATTTAATAAGCTATAAGCTAATTCAATTAGCTTATACAAATATTTTATGGGTCCATTTGAATTTGGCTTATTTTTGAACTTATGAATATAAATTATGCAAATAAATGAACTTTCAAACTAAACCATATGTTTTCACTAATAAATTATTATGTCTTTATATGTTTTTTTCTTCATAAACTATCTTAAAAAATTTATAATAATACATAAAAATTTATTTATATAAGTTTTTTCGCATAAGATCTAAAATAATGCAATCCAAACATGTTATATAAACTAGTATTGTTAAGATAGTTAGAGTTTGGTGTTAGTTAGTTTGTTAGAAATTAGTTATAGTTGGTTACTCAATTAGTTAGTTAGTTGAGTCCTATAAATAGAACACTAATGTACACAATTTACCATTCTTTTATCAATCTATAATATTCATTCAATATGAATTTCTATGAGTATATTCCTCATGAATACTCTTATGTTCTCTATCTTGCTTATAAGTTTGATCTCCATCCCTATGATTCCATGATTTCTAACATGGTATCAGAGCGATACCCGAGGGATGAAGATGAAGATCTCGCTTCCGCATACGATTCTGAAAATTGTGAAGAAGATGAATCCGACGATGTTGCAATTCTCGGCACTCAAGAACTGGAATCTTCTACTCCACAAGATTCAATCCTTTTTGGCAGCTTCACAAGTCCAATCCATCAGGTTTCTATACCTTCGATTGCATCAGATTTTGATGGGTTCTCCATCAAGATTGGGGAGATTACTTGTTTTCTTGGTGATTCTTGTTGCAACGATGTTGATTTCACGATCACCGCTTCGGAAGAACACAAGCAATCGAAGAATTTTGAAACTGAATTTGTACTTTCTGAAGTCATTCTTAAACTACAGAATCAATATAGTGTTCAAGCGTTTTCTTCTCCGCTCATGGTCGAGTGTCAACACGACGGCAACGTTCGATTTTCGCAAGATCAAGATCGGACCAGCAAGAAAGGTGAGACGCTTTCTGATTTGCTACTATCTTCATCAAAGAGCTTCACTTTCTTTTCTTACTATCGTGATTACGGCATCATCGTCTTTGATCCCGGTGGAATTATGTTCGTGATTTACAATTCTGCTATTTTGTTCTCTATTCTGTCAATTTTCGATTCGGTTTCAATCTTTCCCTTCGATCCCAGTGGAATTTTTCTATATCAGTGATTTACCGTGCTTTCTGGCCTCTTGCAATATTGAAGTCAGTTTCTGCATAATTGTTCTTTTCATTTTTTGTTTGGTCTTTGTTTTTCCAAACTCATACTAAGAATCCTCTTACTATGAGTTTGAGGGAGGCTATTACAATATAAGTCAGTAGTGCACAATTGTCCAAGATTGATTGGTGGTTAGTTACTTATGGCTTCACATGTAAATCAATCAAATGGTTCTTGAGTTGCTATTGTTGCTACATGAAGAAATCACTATGCCTCAATTGTATGACTTTGTTGAAAATAAAGCATTGAAATCACTGTAATGTGAATGTGGATATAACATCTTGAGTATCAGATTGGTTATGATGTTCATGGACTTAGCTTGTGTGGCTTACTAGCAATTTGGAACTTGTTTTCTATTTGGTGAAGCCCTGCAGAAGCATTGGTTGTGTAATAATTTTAGATGGAAATTAGCAGGTCATTATTGAGAACATACTTGGAAGCCAATTTTGGGTTATATGATATGGAAATTAGCTGCTCTGTTAGTAGCTTATGAAAATGAAGTTTTTGCTATTTGATACATCATACATCACTTCCACACACAAAACATTCATCTGCCTAAGGGTCCTCTGTAATGACGGATTCCACCGGTTCCCTTTGTAGTTCATTGGATTTGGTTGGGTGTTAATTGATTCTCTTGATTGTCAGAATTATGGAGACTGACATTTTGGTTCATTGATGTTATATTGTTTGTTTGGACCTTTCCATAGATATGCAACTTGGTATAGACAGATTATTTTGCACAAGAGGTATTGAAGTGGAGTCTCCCATGGAAGTAATTGCTGGCATGACAATTGATTGTGATTTTCAAATTTTGGTTCTTCATTCTAGAATTGTTTTGCAATAGTTGGTTCTGGTGTTGGTTTCAAAGCTTTAGTACAATTGGAAGGTCACTTGCTGCAAACTATGGCAGGTGTTACGAGGCTAGCTGTGCAGATTTTGTGTTGCTTACTTGGAGTCTTTGGTTTGAAGGAATGTATTAGAAGCCAAATATTCAATGTTTTGTTTCTTTGTTTGGTTTTAGCTTTGTATTCCAAACTCAAAATTCCCGATTTTGAGTTTGAGAGGTGATGTTAAGATAGTTAGAGTTTGATGTTAGTTAGTTTGTTAGAAATTAGTTATAGTTGGTTACTCAATTAGTTAGTTAGTTGAGTCCTATAAAAAGAACACTAATGTACACAATTTACCATTCTTTTATCAATCTATATTCATTCAATATGAATTTCTATGAGTATCTTCCTCATGAATACTCTTATGTTCTCTATCTTACTTATGAGTTTGATCTTCATCCCTATGATTCCATGATTGATTTCTAACAAGTATAATTAGCTTATCAAAATAAATTATAAATTCATATATTGTTTATTGTAAAATTGTTTTTGGTAGTGACTAAGATTTTTTAGCCTTATTATTGATTTATGTCCAAATCCACGCTGCATACCGTGAAAAATAAAATATGTACCCAACAACAAAATTGAATAATGTACAAAAAAACAATGACCATGCACGGTCCCCCCACGCGCTAATGCTGGAAAACGTGTTTTTTTTGCTTAAATCACAATCATATTATGTTCGTTTATGAAAAAAAATAATCATATTGTATATTGGTGACGTGACGTGACGTGACTGTCGAAACGGAGTAATTATGTTTTTTTATTCGTGAAGAATGCTTTTAATTTAAGAAAAATGTCAATCAGTACCCTTGGGACATTAGTTAAGAATACTTCAAATAGTAATAGTACATTAAAGTGCGTGCAATTAATGTTTGAAAAATAAAAAAAAATTGTTATTTTCATTATAAAAATTACTACTTTTGTATTCTTAACTAGTGTCTGGGGCACTAGTTAGTATTACCTTATAAATAACTATATAAGTAAATTTGAATTTAATATCTTCGGGTTAATTTTTATTTTATATGTAAATTTATTTATGTAACTTATTTTTATTAATTGTCGAATTAATATTTCAATTTTTTTCAAATTAATTTAAATAAAACCAATATATATGGTAAGGATAAATGTATGATGTATCCACCACAAAAATGGAACTTAATTAGATATCTTTTGGATATAATATACACAACTCGATTCTCAATCGAAGGAGTATGTCGTATGGACAACAAGTGCTTATTGTCAATTTGTAATCTTCTAATGTGTTTTCCACGTTAAACATATAAAAATAATATTATTTCAGATTTTAATATAAAGATTAAATGTATTTTTCAATATATTAAGTATGTCTAACTTACAGGGGCGGACCTGCTTAAGGCTAGGTGTGGCTATAGCCACACCAGCCTAGCCAAATTTTTTTCGAAAAAAAAAAGAGAATATTTTTATAAATAATTTTAAGTCATTCTATATACATATTTATACAGATACTAATGTAAATATTAGTTTAAAGTTTATTATTGATGACTGTAAGTATTTGGTACATATATTAATTTAGTATTGGTACAAATATTAGTGCATAGTTTATGATTGATGATTACAAATCATTCGCTATACATAAAATATTATTTTAAGTTATATAGTTTAATTTTATAATAATAAATATTAATTTTATTTGTCAAAAAATGGTAGATAACTAATTGAATTTGTTGCATTTTTTTGGATATACATGTTATACTTTTTTTTTTGAATAGCCTATACATGTTATACTAATAATAATCTTATATATTGTTTATAGTTTAACGAAATTATCAGAATAATTTTTTTTTAATAGCCGCTAAATTTTTTAGCCCCACTGAAAATGTATGTCCAGGTCCGTCCCTGCTAACTTATAACATATTTTTTATAAGTTAATATATATATATATATATATATATATATATATGTCTAACTAATATGTCTAACTTATAACTAATATGACTTACTTTAACGTTTTATCCCTTTTTATTAAATACTGTAATCTTAATTTGTCTCAATAATATATCAAATAATTTTGGATTTTTGTAAAACTTAACATAGATAATCTATATGATATAAACTTTCAATCTAACAGTGTATTTTCTAAAATTTGTATTAGCTAAAACGTTATTGAGCAGTATAACATTACGCTAATGTTACACCGGTGTAATTTAATTTCTCCCCATATATATATATATATATATATATATATAGAGTATAACGCCCCAACTAAAATATCTAGAATATTTAGTCAAGACATAAATAATTGAATCTGAGTACAATAAATTTAACGAGATAAAACACATGAATTACAAATAATTCATTACAACAGTTGATGAGCTTAAATAATACAGCGGACATTAGAATTAAATTCCTCGATACACAGATAAACTAAAAACAAGGGAAGACTAAATCGTCTATTGCGATGATCCAAGCTCAGCTCCAATCATCAGCTCCATCCTGGTCCTTGCTCCAGTTAACCTGTCTACCTAAAAAAAATTGGTTTGGAGTGGGGTGAGACTACTAAGCCTCAGTGAGTCCTACTACCCTCCTAGAGGTGACTACACCGGGGGCACCTAAATCAGTCGTATCATTCTAGCATATATAATCATATCCTGAACTGAAAGTAAATGTGTAACACAGAAATTAACTCTTATTCATTTTAAACACAAGGACACTCTGAGGTGAGCATGTCTCAGAGGCCTGCCATATCCGTCAACCGATTCGGTCACGGCATGCAGCTCACAATAACGTGTCCTAATGGATTGTCCCATTGGGAGTCCATAACGCGATATCACAAAATCGCTCATAACTGACTGAAACTAAATTAGTTCTTACTACCAATATTTCCCAAGACCCGGGGAGCATGCAACCTATTTTATTTCTAAGTTATACCCTAATGATTATCTGTGGTTAACATTCTGTTCGACATTATATTAATTATATTACTGCAAGCTATCTGATTATAGTGAGGATATAAAACGAGTGTAGAAATCTTTATTTAAAAAATGGAAAATGTAGGCCAATTCTGTACAAGCTCGCTACGGCGAGCCACCAGCTCGCTTTGGCGAGATTATAGGTCCTGACCTAAACCAACTCGCTGTGGCGAGCAGAAGCTCGCCATGGCGAGTTTCATCAGCTCAGAGCCCAGCTCGCCATGAATGCTCGCCAGCTACTCGCTGTGGCGAGTTCATACAGAGTTTACCCTGTTTTGCCAAAAATCATATTTTTCTAAAATACACCTACAATCCTCATTTTATCAGTGCAGTAACATATTTTGCATAATATACAAAACAGAATGGGGGGAAATTTGGGATTAATTCCCCTCACACAACTTTTCCTAATTATTTACCTAAGTTAACATGCATTTCATAATTGGGAGACTAACTACTCTATCCTAAAGAACCCACCTGAGTGAGATTAACTCAGCAGCTTGATCAAAGGCATAAAGCTCTGCTAGTGTCCAGGATTGACGTCAAAGTCTTGTTGTATCCAAATCCAATATTGCCTTCCAAGTCTTAAACTTCAACAACATAAGTACACGAAAGGAATTAAAATCAATTTATACCTAACTACTACAAGATAGAGTGATGAGAGACACAAAACAGAAGATTTAAGGCTCCTCACCAAGGCTGGGAAAAACAGAACAGAGATGGAACAGCACGAGCAGTAGCAACAACCTGCTAAACTCGCCATGGCGAGTAGCTGCTCGCCAGGCGAGCTGACTCAGAAATTGAACGTAGCTCTGTTTCTTCTGATTACCACCCAGAGACATAACTCCAATCGATTTCCAGAAGCACAAATTAACACACACACAACACTAATTAGTAGTGGTTGACAGAAAATTAAACCAAGAGGGTGAGAGGGAGCAGTACGGGAGAGAAAGAGCAAGAGAGAGAGAGGATTGAGCTTAAAAACCTTTACCTTGATTCCCAACACTCTAAAACTCCAAATTGTGAAGTTAATTTGTGCATGCAACCAGAAATTGAAGGTATTGAAATTTGGGATTTTCCTTTGAAGCTGATTTTTGCGTGACAGAGGGAGTGAAATGGATGAATCGGTTTCCTTGTTGTTTTCCTTCACTCATGGGTTGCTACAAGGCTTGAATTATTTCATGGATTTATCATGAGTAAAGCAAGTTGTGGTTGAAGAGGAAGAGTGAACACGAGAGCGGGAGAGAAGGTGAGGAAGGAAGGTGTTTGCTTCCTGATTTTCTTTATCAGGAACGAAAAAGAATGAATGAATGAATTGCTTCACCAAGTGGTCATGTGCTTCTTATAACACATGTGGGTCCCACTTGCCTTTGGGTTTCTTCTCTTATTTGGCCAAATTAAATTACTCTAATATTTTATCTTGACAAACTTGACACAATTAATCCCAAATACAATCCAAATTATTATTTCTCCTAATAATTAAAGTGGGATGTTACATAGAGTCAGGATCCGTTGACACCAACTAATTTGACACCAAATGTTACACATCTTAATAACGTTTTAACCGATATAAATTTTATAAAATCCACCGTTGGATTGAAAATTTATATCATATAAATCATTTATGTAAATTTTCAGAAAAATCCAAAATTATTTGATATGTTATTGAAACACATAAAGATCAACGACATTTAAAAAAAAAACGCAAATCGTTAACTTTGATGTATCTCAATATCATATCAAATGATTTTGGATTTTGCTGAAACTTTACATAAATGATCTATATGATATAAACTTTCAATCCAACGGTGGATTTTATAAAATTTATATCGGTTAAAATGTTATTGAGAGGTGTAACATTTGGTGTCAAACTAGTTGGTGTCAACGGATCCTGACTCATATATATATATATATAAAATCCACCGTTTGATTGAAAGTTTATATCATATAGATCATTTATGTAAAGTTTCAAAAAAATCCAAAACCATTTGATATGTTATTGAGATACATTAAAGTTAACGGTTTGCGTATTTTTTTAAATGCCGTTGATCTTTATGTGTCTCAATAGCATATCAAATGATTTTGGATTTTCCTGAAACTTTACATAAATGATCTATATGATATAAACTTTCAATCCAACGGTGGATTTTATAAAATTTATATCGGTTAAAACGTTATTAAGAGGTGTAACATTTGATGTCAAACTAGTTAGTGTCAATGGATCCTGGCTATATATATATATATATATGAAAATTATAATCAAATAACACCAATATAACAAAATTTAATTGACACCAAATCACACTGCTTAATTCTATTTAATTAAAGGCTATCATCAATTCACTTAAATTGTGATGATAGTTTTAAGGTGAATTCTTAGTTATCTACTTATCTTAATTTATATAATGGTGTAACATTTAAGTAATGTTACACCGCTCAATAACGCTTTAACGATTTTAAATTTTACAAAATTCACCGTTGGATTAAAAGTTTATATCATATAGATCATTTATGTTGAGTTTCACAAAAATCTAAAATCGTTTGAGATGTTATTGAGACACATCAAGATTAACGGTTTATGCGTTTTTATTGAATACCGTTAATCTTGATGTGTGTCAAAAACATGTCGAACGATTTTAGATTTTTGTAAAATTCAACATAGATGATTTATACGATATAAATTTATAATACAACGGTGAATTTTGTAAAATTTAAATTCTTTAAAGCGTTATTGAGCGGTGTAACATTGTTCAAATGTTACACCAGTATAATTTAATCTCTCCCCATATATATATATATATATATATATATATATATATATATATATATATATATATTTAAAAGATTTAAAATATGTTAAATTTTAATTGATCCCAAATCACAATGCTTAATTCTATTTAATCTAAAGGCTATCAATTCACATAATGGGTATATTATAGCTAGCTTTAAAATGAATTCTTCCCTACATACTTTATTTAATGTTGACTAAACTGTATTTTTGGTCCCTTATGTTTATTTTAGGTTTGAATTAGGTCCCTTACGTTTTAAAAGTTTCAATTTGGTCTCTCACTTTATCAATGTTTGCATTAGTTAGTCTCTTCTGTCAAATTTTTCACTAACTCTGTTTGATCCTTACACGTGACTGACGATTTGGACACGTGAACACTATTTTGGACACGTTCAGTGACATGTGGGGTGCTGACTAAGTAAAAAATAATTAAAAATAATATATAATACTTATAATAATGGAATTGACCCTAAAATAGTGTCCAAAATAGTGTCCACGTGTCCAAAATAACGTCCACGTGTCAAAATCGTCAGCCACGTGTAAAAATCAAATGGGGTTAGTGAAATATTTGACAGAATGGACTAACTAAGGCAAACGTTGATAACGCGAGGGACCAAATTGAAACTTTCAAAACATAAGGGACTTGATTCAAATCTAAAATAAACGTAAGGGATCAAAAGTACAATTTAGCCTTTAATGTTTAC
Source organism: Trifolium repens (assembly GCA_030408175.1). Classification (NCBI taxonomy): domain Eukaryota; kingdom Viridiplantae; phylum Streptophyta; class Magnoliopsida; order Fabales; family Fabaceae; genus Trifolium; species Trifolium repens. The sequence continues at coordinate 28,440,412 of CP125842.1, forward strand.
CGATATATCTGTTCATCTATACTAATATATAAAGGGGATAGAAATTTTTGGGATGGCTTTTTTGTTATTCCAATTTTACCCTTAAAAAATAACTTCCACATAAAAATAGATTTTTCAGTCTTTTTTAGTAAATAATTTTTTTTCTCTTCTTAATGACTAAGCACAACTTCCACATAAAAGTAGGTTTTCAGTTTTTTTATAGTAACAAAATAAAAATATATTTTTTTCTTCTTAATAACTAACCACAACAAAAAAAGGAGGTTACGTAGTTATCAATTAACAAAGTCCAATAAAAAAGATGATTAAATAGTTATTTATATTTGCACAATACAGAATATCGATCACCCACGAAAAAAAAATATCGATTACACAAACGAGCACGGAACGTGCCCGTTTGGCGGCTAGTGTGGATAATTGTGATAATTTAATAAATAGTGTTTACTAATTTTTTTTATAATAAACACTATTTGTGGATCTATTAGAATTGTATATATCAATAGTGTACTGATACATATTCAAATAAGACGTGTATACAGGAGGTGAATTCTATCAAAACGAGAAAGCTCTTATTTTCTGAAAGCTCTTATTTTCACTTTTAGCTTCCAGATAACTTCTAAGACGGAAAATCAAAACTAAACATCATATCAAAACGAGAAATCAAAACAAACAACTTCAAAATAACAATGTAGAAAACTCAGACAAAACCTAAAAATATGTAAAAAAACACTTATTTAAATAAAATAAAATAAAATAAAAAACAATTGAGAGAGGTGATTTTGTTTTGATCCTAAATCACCTCTCTAATGGATAAGCAAGAAGAAGAACATTTATTTCTCCAATTTCCTTTTTTGGGTACAAATTTCTCCAATTTTTTTGGTTTTTCACCACAAGTTTAATCTGGTTCGGGGGTCAGTTCTGACATCAAGTGGTTTTACCCCTCCCGATCACAGTTGCGGGAATGGAACAAATTTCTCCAATTTAATCATGCAAGAAAGGGATTGAAACTGAATGATAATAACTATTAAGTCAATTTATATAAAATAATATTTGAATTCTTGAAAACAACCTCTAGTTATTGTTCTCGTCCTTTTCTTGCTCGCATAGCATCGTTGTAGATCATATATAGATGGCAATAGCTAGCTCCAAAATTTTGATCACGAGGATATTGGGTCTACATTAGCTTGGACATATTCATATGAGGAACTTACGTATTGTTATTTCTCTAAGATCCATGATTTTTTGAAGACTTAAACAATTATACAAAGATTTAGTGGTAGGGCAGTTTCCGAGTATTTAGAGGCCCCGAGCTAATAATAAAAATGAATCCCTTATTAAAAATAAGCGGTCCACTACAAGAAATATCGTTTTTGGCAGCGACAAATGTCGCTGCCAAAAACGCAAAGTTGCTACAAAAAGTGTTTTTCGCAGCAAAAAAAATGTTGCTGCATGTCGCTGCCATAAGTGCCGTTGCGAAAAGTTTTGCAAGGACAATTAATGTCGCTGCCATAACTTGTGTTTTGCAGCAACAATTAATGTCGCTGACAAAACTAGTGTTTTTAGCAACAACTAATGTCGATGACATAACTAGTGGTTTTTTGCAACAACATTTATTGTCGCTGTCATTACTAATGTTTTTTGCAACAACAATTATTGTCGCTGGCAAAAAAGCCATAACTAGTGTTTTTCGCAATTATTGTCGCTGGCAAAAAAGCCATAACTAGTGTTTTTCGCAGCAAAATAGTTATTTTTTGTTAACGATATAAATTATTATTATATCTTTTATACCTCAACAAAAAAAATTATTGGAATAAATTAGATTTCCCAACTATAAAAGATATACAACATAAACCAACAAATTAGATTTAAAATAAAAGATATACAACATAAACCAACAAATTTATTTCTCAATATATTTTCTGAAAGAGAACAATTTAAAGATAACGAACAAGTGTTTTAAAAATTATAATACAATTCCTAAAGATAACAATCTAAAGGTAACAAATCAATCTTTAAAATATAGTCAGATAAGCTTCCTACTCGGAACAAACTTGTTACAACATATTTCCTACTCGAAAAACTTGCAAAAACGGTCTCCATTCGCAAACTGTCTTCTTTGTATAGTCAGATAAGCTTGTTGTAACTCAACTCACACGAACAATTGTTTAAAATCCCTTTTTGCTTGACAAATCTTAACAAATCTGAAAAACACAACAAACTCAAAGAAAACAAAAAAAGAAAATAGTGACTTTTTCCCTTAGTAATGACTATTCAAAGGCAAGTGATTAATGCGATAAAAAAATAGTCCTATTATATTATGAATTAAAGTAACATGTGAATTATAACAATAATTAGTAAGTAACTATCCATAATATTATGCAAGATGCAATATACTCTGAATTAAACTAACTTGTAAATTATATAACTCTAATAATATGAAATAAAAAAGTAGTAAAATATATATACCTTGAGGCTATTTGTAACACCCCGTTTTCATAACGCAAAAAGGGCATTATTTTTTTTTTTTTTACACAAACACTCAGAGTGCGCAAAATATTTTTGATTGAGCCGACATTAAATATTACAAACGAACCATATATATATCACACCAGATATATATTGTATTCGAAAATGCTAAGTGTAAACCTGAATAATTACAATCCATAAGTCTATGTGCTTACAAGCACTAACTAACCAAAAGAAGTTAGAATGTCCTATGGTAATCAAAAAGCACAGTGCACAAACACACCGGCGCATAGTCTAACTAAAACTACCACTCCAGCTTCAACACGAGCTCACTAAGGCCTAGAGCTGCCAACACCATCCTCTCGACCTACATCGTCATCTGGGGTGGGATGAGCCCGCAAATGAAAGAAAGGGTCACCACAAAATAAAAGTAGATATATATATATATATATATATATAACCGGTGCGAAAGATTGTACACGTAACAAAATTTCCACAAAACACAAGAGAAAGCTCTTAAAACATTCAACAATTCCCTCCAACGGGCTTATATATATAATGCACAACAAGCCTAATGCAGACTTCTACAATGGGTGTGGTACTGCCAGAGCTACCACATGCAAATGAATTCCGGAATTACTAATCATAACCAATAAAACCGCAAAGGGTTAAGGTGGATCCACTCACGCAATCACACCCCGTGGTCCACTCACGCAACCACTTATTGTACTCAATAAGATCCCGTAGGATTTTGGGTGGGTCCACTCACGCAACCAACACCCCGTAGTCCACTCACGCAACTACGCACAATGAATGCATGAGCATACGATTCCCTACATATGCTAATGCCACACATACATACCTCTCAAGCATATGTAACTAAATCATTGCAATTCATACATACATTTCTCATCATATGTATTCCAAACACCTGTTCATACATATATTCTCATAATCATATGTAAACAGCGCAAGCATTGTATACACTTTCTCATCACGAGAATACATAACACATACATGCCAAGCACACCAACACACATCACTAAAAATAACCAAACATGTTGTATCTCAGTGAAAAGACAGAAATAAAGTGGAGCCCTTACCTCGGCAAGCTCCCGTCAACAACACACGCTTAGACAACACAACGCGCTTCCTAAAACAAGCAGCGTAACAATCAATACATTGTTCTCTAACCAATCGTATTGAAACTACACCAAAACCCCAAAAACCTAAAGGTTCCTAAGGAAAAACCACTCTTTCGGACATCGAACCAAAAACTACCGTATTGATCAACCACCATGAGTTATTTGTACTATTTTTAGGACCCAAAACAATTGTCAAAAGTCTTAAATAATTTGAAATGCAAAATGGCCGTTTTCTTGCGTTATAAGCTACGTACTTTCCGAGTACCCGAAAAACTCGTTTCCAATCCCAACCACTTCCATAAATTAATAAAAAGGGATTAGAAGTTAAAAACCAAGTTTTAGAAATCAGAATCCAAAATCTCAACTCCCAGAGCTCGCCCTGGCGAGTTGGTGGCGAGTGAAGGCAGGGAGGACTGGTCTTACTCGCCCTGGAGCTCGCCCTAGCGTGTTGTCATGACCTGTGACACTCGCCCTGGCGAGTAACCACTCGCCCAGCGAGTTGCACCTGTCATGACAGCAAAAGACAGCAACTCACACCACCTTTTTCCACCCAAGCCTAGTTTGATTCTATTAGTTCCCAACACTTTTTCAAGGCACAAAAGCAAACCATTTTCATAAGCAAGCAATTCGTTTCCGAAAGCTTGTTGGTTGCTTCGAGTGCAAGTTATTTGATTTTCATTTCCAAAATCAAAACCAAATCCAAGCACAAGTTTTATTACGGGCCTTAACCGTCCGGTAATCATTTTCAAACATGTTTTCAAGGTAAAAAGTAACACCACATGTCACAAGAGTTTTAAACCACTTTGACCCCAAAAACACTACTCAAAACACTTAAGAAAATAATTTCATAAACCCCAAAATATTTTTCATCGGATTTTCTAAAACAAAACCATACAACGCATTTCCCTTTTGCTCAAAGGTTCAAAGACAACTTTTCTTTTCAAAACCTTACAACATAACCTCATGTAATTGATCAATACATAAACCAACCAAAACCCTAACATTTCTCATGAGATTTTTCACCAACTCATGGAAAACAAAAACAACAAAGCCTAGCATGCTTACTAAACTCTCATGAACAACTTTCATGAAACAAGAACTAGCAAGAACAACCTTTCTCACCAAACCCTCTTAAGAACATAAACCCACAAAACCTCACAACTCTAAAAATCTACCAACCTAGGAGATGAGAAGAGAGGGTTACCTTAAGAAAGTGATTCTCTACAACTTTCCACTAAGCTTCCAAGCTTGAAATGGAGTGAAATGGTGAGAAATGGAAAATTTAGTGAAGGTTAGGGTATGAGAAAGTGATGGCACGATGGAAGAAGAAGAGAGTGAGTTGTGATGAAATTTTTCTAAGTCTCACAAAGTCATAAACCTCCTTACCATTATAAGCTCTTGATAGCCAAACCACCAATGGATCAAAGTCAAAAGTCCAAGCTTAAACCCTAGCCATTGGATCACTTTACTTTATGAGAAAGTCACAAGATTAAAACAACTCTCCCATAACAAGTCTCGTACTCAGCTCTCGCGCGACGCGACGAACGAAAACCACAAAAACATAAAACCTACGGAAAGAATGTCTAACGTCTAACATTTCCAAAACTTATCGCCGAATCTTTTTCCGCGACTGTAATTTTCTTCCATACCTTAGAAAATTATTCTCAGAACATAACCTCACTCACGCAGATATATAAAACTTCCATCCGAAACCTCACTTAAAACAGACACAGTAAGATTTTACAACGACGGGTAAAATCCTACTCGTTTTTCCAAAAACAAGAATAATCCAAAACTTATTATTCTGAAACCACAAGTAACTTCTTATTCAAGCAACAGGATCACAAGACAAAAGTCTGTACAATTACAGTGCACGAGCACAAAACAGACTCGATTACAGCAAAACTTAATAATTACACGATGTTTCGTCACACGAACACATCGAAACCCTAATATCCCTTAAACCAACTATACAAAGAAATCTTGGGTCTTACAATACTACCCCCCTAAAAGAAGTTTCGTCCTCGAAACTTAGACGTCGTCAAACAAACTGGGGTATAACTCTTTCATCTTACTCTCGAGCTCCCAGGTGGTATCTCCTGTAGCTTCGTTCCATATTACCCTCACCAAAGGTATCTCTTTCGTTCTCAGACGCTTCATCTTCCTATCCGCAATCTTGATTGGCGGAACTTCAAATGACAAGTTATCCCTCAACTGGATGTCATCTGGCGTGATCACATGTGACGGATCCGGTGTATACTTCCGCAATTGCGACACATGGAACACATCATGAATCAAAGATAGTACCGGTGGCAGCGCGATCCGATATGCTACCTTCCCAACCCGTTCCAAAATCTGATAAGGCCCTATAAACTTCGGAGTCAACTTCTTTGCTTTCAAAGCCCTTCCAACACCAGTTGTTGGTGTAACTCGGAGAAATACATGATCTCCCTCTTCAAACTCTAGAGGCCTCCGTCGCCTATCCGCATAACTTTTTTTGTCGATCTTGAGCAACCTTCAACATTGCCCTTATCTTTCGGACCTTGTCCGTCGTCTGTTGTACCATTTCCGGTCCTACTATCATACTCTCCCCATCTTGGTACCAACACAAAGGAGTCTGACATCTTCTCCCATACAAAGCCTCGTATGGTGCCATTCCAATACTCGCGTGGAAACTGTTGTTGTATGTGAATTCTATCAAAGGTAATACATCATCCCAACTTCCACGATCATCCAATACACAAGCTCTCAACAAATCTTCTAAAGATTGATTTGTTCTCTCGGTCTGCCCATCTGTCTGAGGATGGTAGGCGGAACTCAATCTCAGTTTCGTCCCCAACGCCTCATGCAAAGTCCTCCAAAAGTGTGAAGTAAACTTTGGATCTCGATCCGACACTATACTTGACGGAATCCCATGTAACCTCACAATCTCAGCAATGTAAATACCACAAATGTAACACCCCGTTTTCATAACGCAAAAAGGGCATTATTTTTTTTTTTTAAACAAACACTCAGAGTGCGCAAAATATTTTTGATTGAGCCGACATTAAATATTACAAACGAACCATATATATATCACACCATATATATATTGTATTCGAAAATGCTAAGTGTAAACCTGAATAATTACAATCCATAAGTCTATGTGCTTACAAGCACTAACTAACCAAAAGAAGTTAGAATGTCCTATGCTAATCAAAAAGCACAGTGCACAAACACACCGGCGCATAGTCTAACTAAAACTACCACTCCAGCTTCAACACGAGCTCACTAAGGCCTAGAGCTGCCAACACCATCCTCTCGACCTACATCGTCATCTGGGGTGGGATGAGCCCGCAAATGAAAGAAAGGGTCACCACAAAATAAAAGTAGATATATATATATATATATATATAACCGGTGCGAAAGATTGTACACGTAACAAAATTTCCACAAAACACAAGAGAAAGCTCTTAAAACATTCAACAATTCCCTCCAACGGGCTTATATATATAATGCACAACAAGCCTAATGCAGACTTCTACAATGGGTGTGGTACTGCCAGAGCTACCACATGCAAATGAATTCCGGAATTACTAATCATAACCAATAAAACCGCAAAGGGTTAAGGTGGATCCACTCACGCAATCACACCCCGTGGTCCACTCACGCAACCACTTATTGTACTCAATAAGATCCCGTAGGATTTTGGGTGGGTCCACTCACGCAACCAACACCCCGTAGTCCACTCACGCAACTACGCACAATGAATGCATGAGCATACGATTCCCTACATATGCTAATGCCACACATACATACCTCTCAAGCATATGTAACTAAATCATTGCAATTCATACATACATTTCTCATCATATGTATTCCAAACACCTGTTCATACATATATTCTCATAATCATATGTAAACAGCGCAAGCATTGTATACACTTTCTCATCACGAGAATACATAACACATACATGCCAAGCACACCAACACACATCACTAAAAATAACCAAACATGTTGTATCTCAGTGAAAAGACAGAAATAAAGTGGAGCCCTTACCTCGGCAAGCTCCCGTCAACAACACACGCTTAGACAACACAACGCGCTTCCTAAAACAAGCAGCGTAACAATCAATACATTGTTCTCTAACCAATCGTATTGAAACTACACCAAAACCCCAAAAACCTAAAGGTTCCTAAGGAAAAACCACTCTTTCGGACATCGAACCAAAAACTACCGTATTGATCAACCACCATGAGTTATTTGTACTATTTTTAGGACCCAAAACAATTGTCAAAAGTCTTAAATAATTTGAAATGCAAAATGGCCGTTTTCTTGCGTTATAAGCTACGTACTTTCCGAGTACCCGAAAAACTCGTTTCCAATCCCAACCACTTCCATAAATTAATAAAAAGGGATTAGAAGTTAAAAACCAAGTTTTAGAAATCAGAATCCAAAATCTCAACTCCCAGAGCTCGCCCTGGCGAGTTGGTGGCGAGTGAAGGCAGGGAGGACTGGTCTTACTCGCCCTGGAGCTCGCCCTAGCGTGTTGTCATGACCTGTGACACTCGCCCTGGCGAGTAACCACTCGCCCAGCGAGTTGCACCTGTCATGACAGCAAAAGACAGCAACTCACACCACCTTTTTCCACCCAAGCCTAGTTTGATTCTATTAGTTCCCAACACTTTTTCAAGGCACAAAAGCAAACCATTTTCATAAGCAAGCAATTCGTTTCCGAAAGCTTGTTGGTTGCTTCGAGTGCAAGTTATTTGATTTTCATTTCCAAAATCAAAACCAAATCCAAGCACAAGTTTTATTACGGGCCTTAACCGTCCGGTAATCATTTTCAAACATGTTTTCAAGGTAAAAAGTAACACCACATGTCACAAGAGTTTTAAACCACTTTGACCCCAAAAACACTACTCAAAACACTTAGGAAAATATTTTCATAAACCCCAAAATATTTTTCATCGGATTTTCTAAAACAAAACCATACAACGCATTTCCCTTTTGCTCAAAGGTTCAAAGACAACTTTTCTTTTCAAAACCTTACAACATAACCTCATGTAATTGATCAATACATAAACCAACCAAAACCCTAACATTTCTCATGAGATTTTTCACCAACTCATGGAAAACAAAAACAACAAAGCCTAGCATGCTTACTAAACTCTCATGAACAACTTTCATGAAACAAGAACTAGCAAGAACAACCTTTCTCACCAAACCCTCTTAAGAACATAAACCCACAAAACCTCACAACTCTAAAAATCTACCAACCTAGGAGATGAGAAGAGAGGGTTACCTTAAGAAAGTGATTCTCTACAACTTTCCACTAAGCTTCCAAGCTTGAAATGGAGTGAAATGGTGAGAAATGGAAAATTTAGTGAAGGTTAGGGTATGAGAAAGTGATGGCACGATGGAAGAAGAAGAGAGTGAGTTGTGATGAAATTTTTCTAAGTCTCACAAAGTCATAAACCTCCTTACCATTATAAGCTCTTGATAGCCAAACCACCAATGGATCAAAGTCAAAAGTCCAAGCTTAAACCCTAGCCATTGGATCACTTTACTTTATGAGAAAGTCACAAGATTAAAACAACTCTCCCATAACAAGTCTCGTACTCAGCTCTCGCGCGACGCGACGAACGAAAACCACAAAAACATAAAACCTACGGAAAGAATGTCTAACGTCTAACATTTCCAAAACTTATCGCCGAATCTTTTTCCGCGACTGTAATTTTCTTCCATACCTTAGAAAATTATTCTCATAACATAACCTCACTCACGCAGATATACAAAACTTCCATCCGAAACCTCACTTAAAACAGACACAGTAAGATTTTACAACGACGGGTAAAATCCTACTCGTTTTTCCAAAAACAAGAATAATCCAAAACTTATTATTCTGAAACCACAAGTAACTTCTTATTCAAGCAACAGGATCACAAGACAAAAGTCTGTACAATTACAGTGCACGAGCACAAAACAGACTCGATTACAGCAAAACTTAATAATTACACGATGTTTCGTCACACGAACACATCGAAACCCTAATATCCCTTAAACCAACTATACAAAGAAATCTTGGGTCTTACACTATTATCGAAGGGCACGCTCACACTGCATAAACCTCATCAAATTTGTGACATTTGCTTAAATGAAAGTAAGGAAAGATGGATAAAAATTGATAGAAATCTCATATGCAAGAGACTAGTGTGCAAACATAAAAAGTGATTAATGCAATGTACTATGATATAAAAACATAAAATTGATAGAAAACTCACATGCAAGAGACTTCGGAACCATCCTTCATATAATTAAATGGATAAAAATCTACTTCCTTAACAAAGTTGGGTCTTCCAGCGGCAATTGAAAAATTCTAATACAGAATCAAGAACCAAGAGATGAACAAACCAGAAGAAGGGTGAACGAGAATCGATGAATCTGATCCTATTTATATCGGTAAGATCAATTGAAATAAGTTACCTGGAAAATAGGAGTGATGATTCCATTGTATACGAAGGAGAAGAAATAACATTGATTGATGATGGGATGATTAGGGATTGGAAGAAGAGATATTAGCATTCAAGGATTTGTGCATATCTCCTTCACGCGTGAGTTCAAAGTTTGTCGTATCTCAATTAGTAAAAACACACAATACTAATTTTATATTAGTATAAAATAAAAATAGAATAAAAACCATGCTTATCCCAAATAACATAATTTCTATTTAATTAATAGAATTAGTAAATGCGTCAAAAAAAAATATTTTAGCAAAAAATTATTAATCTATACTAATATATAAAGGGGATACAAATTTTTGGGATGACTTTTTTATTATTCCAATTTTACCCTTAAAAAATAACTTCCACATAAAAATAGATTTTCAGTTTTTTTATAGTAAAAAAAAATAAAAAATTCTTCTTAATAACTAACCACAACAAAAAAAGGAGGTTACGTAGTTATCAATTAACAAAGTCCAATAAAAAAGGAGATTAAGTAGTTATTTATATTTGTACAATGCAGAATATCGATCACACACGAAAAAAGAAAGAATATCGATTACACAAGTTTTTTATAAACCGGTTATATAGCCAGTTATAAATTTGGCTATGGATACATAACCGGATATCTTCTATACTAATATATAAAGGGGATACAAATTTTTGGGATGGCTTTTTCATTATTCCTATTTTACCCTTAAAAAAAAAAACTACCATAAAAAAAAATAACCACAATTCCAAATTATTAGCACAATTGATGAATTAAATCACCAAATTAATAGAGATGATTTGTTATTTATTATCTATTACTATTATCTATATCAATATATAAAGATAATACCCCATTTCGCATGGACTTTTCTTATTGCCATTTTTTCCCTTCACTCTATTTAAATATTTGTATATGTTGAAAAATAACTTGCACAATAGAGAATATCGATCATACAAACGGGCACGGAACGTGCCCGTTTGGCGGCTAGTAGATGATAATTGAATCTTTTTAAGCGTCAGTTAAATGTTTGTATCTATCCAATTAGTCAAAATGCACAAATATTAATTTCCAACTAGTATTAAAAAACAAACCAAAAAAAAAACTAGTATTAAAAAACCATGTATATCTCAAATCCCAAATAATATAAAAAAACTAGTATTAAAAAACATACAAAAAAAAAAAATAACAAGATTTCCATACACGCACAAAAAAAAAAACAAACAAAAAAGAAGACCATGTGTATCTCAAATCCCAAATGACAAGATTTCCTTTTAATTAATAGATAACATAAAAAAATAACCGTTTTTCATTTGATTCCCCCAAATTAATTATTCTATATAATAATTAATAACTAGCCGCCGTGCCCGTTTGTGTAATCAATATTCTTTTTTTTCTTCGTGTGTGATCGATATTCTGTATTGTGCAAATATAAATAATTACTTAATCTCCTTTTTATTAGACTTTGTTAATTGATAACTACGCAACCTCCTTTTTTTGTTATGGTTAGTTATTAAGAAGAAAAAATATATTTTATTTTTACTATAAAAAATTGAAAACCTACTTTTATGTAGAAGTTGTGCTTAGTTATTAAGAAGAAAAAAAAAATATTTACTAAAAAAAACTGAAAATCTATTTTTATGTGAAAGTTATTTTTTAAGGGTAAAATTGGAATAACAAAAAAGCCATCCCAAAAATTTGAATCCCCTTTATATATTAGTATAGATAAAATATAGAGTAGTTAGAAATTAACAAATTAAATAATTAAAGATAGTTATAGAAATATATATTACTATTAATAGCAATTTTAAAAATAGTAAGCATTCTCATCATATGACAAATGACAAACTTAATATAATGTATTTCTACTAACAATATATTAAAAGGAACTAAAAAAAACTAAATTTGTTCTCATCAAGTTTGATAATATTTCAAATATTCAATCATTAAATGTAATTTTAGCTCTAAAGTTTTTTAAAAAAAGATACAAAAAAAAAAAGGAACAAAAATAATAATTTTAAGTTAAAAAAAAATCTACGCATAAAAATAGGAACATAAACACGATACAAGATACGTATAAAAAATAGTAATTGAGTGGTTTCCCAGAGACTTTACAAGGTTGTTGCAAAAAAATTATACTATTAGCGGTAATAATAATTATTGTTGGGATAATTAACTTTTCCCGATGATAATGTTATTGTTGAGAAAAAAACTAACTTATAACAACAACTTTAATTAGTTGTTACGATATGTATATTTTTATCAACAATTTAAATGTCGCTGCAAAAAAGTCACTGCTAAAAATATTATTTCATGTAGTGGTCTTAAAGAGTGCCTCGGGGGCACTCGTTAGCATTTGCCTAAAAATAAATATGTTTTTTTTTTAAAAAGAACTTAATATTTATTTTTGTGAATAAACAAATATTAATAACATAAAAAACTCAAAAAGTAACAAGACATAAGCACATAGGCTATTATTAGTATAATTTTATTCTGCTGGACCATTATTGATATAATTTGATTGGTATAATTTTGCTCTGCTAGACCATTATTATTGCTGGAGCATTATTACTGCTACTTAAACCCCCAAATATAATTACGTATTACTTAATTTATTTATTTTTGAGGCCCCATTTTTTGGAGGCCCTGTGGTATAGGCCTCCTTGCATGGGTTCAAAGAGTGTCCTGTTTAGAGGAATAATTTGGATTTAAGTACATGTGAAAATATTTTGTAGAAAATATTGTGAAAAAATAATTTGGTCTACATAGCTTGGACATATTCATATTGTATGTAGGCTTAAACAATTTGTTGTTTTATCGTATTAACATAAATGTTGTGAATTTATTGTAAAAAAAATAAGTGTTGTGAATTTGTTCGCAGATTCATCATTTTTATTTTTAGCAATTTAAAATTTGTATTGCATTGATGTAATCTATCAATTTGAATGAATGAATATCTTTTATATGTCAAAAAAAAATTCTAGTAATTATAAATATATATATGAGTCAGGATCAAATAACACCAACTAGTTTGACACAAAATGTTACACCTCACAATTTGTAATTTTCTTTAAAAAATTGGAAAAAATTGTTTCAAAAAATAAAAAATAATTGAAAACAAAACTCCTTCCTTCCCTTTCAAACTCTTCCTAAAATTACTTTTGTAAAAAAAACTCAATTTACATGAGAGAAAAAAAGATTGTGTAAGAATAGGTCCGACCCTTCTACTAATTTTTCCAATAATATATATAATGTAAGTTTTTATATTTGTTTGCTATACAATCATGACTAATAATAATAACAATAATAGTTTAATACACTCCGTAGTCGAAACGGGAGACCGACGAATGTTGAGACTATCACAAAAATAATCAAAGATTTGCAACAGAAGTCTTTTGGTGAAGATGTCAGCGATTTGGTAACGTGAAGGAACATTTAAGACTCGTACTTGGCTGCGGACAACTTTTTTACGCACAAAATGTATATCCATCTCGATGTATTTGATCTTCCGATGTTGAAATGTGTTGCCCGATAGATATACAACAATCACATTGTAACAATAGACGAAAGTGGCTGTTGTGACTGGGCAATGTAGTTCTAGCTGTAAGTTTCTAATCCAACACGATTTAGATACTACATTAGCGACTCTGTGGTACTCGGCTTCTGCACTAGACCGAGAGATGGTGTTATGGCGATTGACTGACCATAAGATTAAATTGTCACAAAGATAGACACATTAACCAAAAGTGAGACGCATGTTGTCTAAGCAACCAACCCAATCTACAGTAATGTAAAAAACCAATTTGTTGATAGATCAAGGAGGGAGACAAGTGAAAGCTATAATCAATAGTGTCGTGAATATACCGAATTATACGCTTTAGTGCTAACATATGTCGTGTTTTAGGGTCATTTGTATAATTAGGCATGCATGTTGTACTACATAAGATATATTAGGTCATGTGAAAGTTAAATATGGTATTGCTTCTCCAAGACTCCGATATTCAATTAGGAATTAGGTCATGAAATGGAGGACATGTTTGCTCGTTCGATAATTTCCTCTGCATATTTCCTTTGAGACAACAAAAGACCACCTGTATGTTTAGTGACAAATATTCAGAGCTAAGTTTAGACATAATAGAGTCACAAAGAGCATCAAAGAAAGCAATGAAATTATGTTATCCAGGTATATAAGGATATAAGCAGTATCAATACCATGATTAAGGGTGGCAAAACGGGCCGAGCCCGCCGGGCCGAACCATTTGGCTCGCCATTTGGCAAAACAGAATGAGGTTTTTGGCTAGATACTTTATGTTGGCCCGCCCCGCCTAGCCCGCTTAAAAAATAGGACGACCTTTGTTAAATTTTTTTATTTTTTTTACTTTGATGAAAATTGGGCAATTGGCCATTGACTAGGGTCTGGCAAGTGCACCAGTCTGTCGTCGAGTAATAATTCACACTCTAGTGTATAGAATGAGTTCGTATCCACAGGGATCGTGTCGAAGCTTCACTAGCGTTATTTAAGTTTGTGATAGTTGCATTCGCTTTGGGTTTTTGGAAAAGGTTTTTATAAAATAAGCGTAATGCTTGCAGAAATATAAAAGCGGAATGTATAAATAATATAGATTCAAGAAATATAGAGGCTAGGTATGGTGGTTGGACTCCCTCCCTTCTTCATATTTGGCATGACCGGTGTATAACATAGTTATTTAGATTATGTTCGGCGGTGAATTATCCTTCTAGTAGTAATACCTTACTATTACACTATGTTTATTAAACTTTCCCTACGTTAACAACTAAGGTACCTACGAGAGCCTAACCTCGATGTGTCACATACCCTAATTACTAAGTGAGTTGTTTATAAACATGCATTATGCTCTTCACCAATTAACCTCTAGGTCCTAGTATCGGGCTGTTCATCTTCTAAGTGCTCAGATCACACCTAGTGCATGATTCCTCCTCTAACCGCTCAGTTCACGACTAGTTCAGGATGTTACCGTCTCTATACACCTAGCATTATTTACTACGAGTTCGGGACCATACCAAGTCAAAACCTGATATTAATTCTATGGGCGCTCCCGCTTATCCGGCCAGATTACGTGAATACGTTATTACAGTGCATGAAAGTAAATAACAAAAATAATTACTGAATATCATTTATTATAACTTAGACTCAATCACAGATTCCAAATATTTAAATTATAAAGACTACATATTTAAATTATAAAGAAGCAATTATAACCTAAACATAAAAGCCTAAAGAAACCATACCTTGTTGAGTTAGTTTTCCCGCAAGGGGAGAAAACTATGCCCAATAGAGCTCCCCTGAACCTCTCCTTATAGTAGAGAGTGTTATACTATTTCTGAATGAATAAAACAATGAAAGGGAGGCTCTATTTATAGTTTTCGTAATGGGCCTCAGCAAGGCATCGCAGCACGATAAGGCCATCGTACTGCGATGTGAAGATTCAATTTATTTTTATAACTGATCCTGTGCATTTCATCAGCTTGGGCGCCAAGTAACTCCATCGTGCTGCATTGTGATGCATCGTGGTGCGATGGAAGATTTTTTCAAGATTTATTTCTTCTGATTTCTTGGCGAGCAAGCATGCTTTCATCGTGGCATGATGGCACACATCGTGCTGCGATGGAATGCTGATTTTCTTCACTTTTTGAATCTTGGACTCTGTCTTGATGTTTTTTCTTGCTTTTGTAGGTTTTCTTTCGTATTTGGGCCTGTCTTGGTCATTTTACTTCTAATAATACTACTAAAAATACCGTAGAAATTCCTGTCATCACAACCCCAAACTTAAACCGTTGCTTGTCCTCAAGTAACATGTTGTCAGACAAGATCGTTAGAAAAACAAGAGATAAATAAAGATGATAGGAATTTCACAACCTTTTTGTATTTCAGCAATGGTACCGCTGATTTTCTTACCGCCGCGATCATGCTCAGTCCTGCTAGGCTCAGGAGACGTCAATAGTAGCAAATCGGACAAATGCCCGCAAGAGTCCATGTCCAACTTTTCTCTCTCTCACATTTGTGTTTTTCGCTCATTAATTGAAAGGGTTATCTCTTAATCATCGTGCAACCTGCCATTTTACCATAGGCTTGAAAGAACTCTAAGCAACCGGTCAAACTTCAATACACATGCATTATTAGAGGTTTTTTCAGGGTTATAACGTGGCTTAGGTCAAGGTATGACATTTTTGGGAATAGTAGGTTAAACATTGGAGTTAAGTTCTACTTTGTTGTTCCTTTTTGTGTGCGCAACATTTGTTCCTTAGGGTGCCTTTTTTATGTTGGTATCGGAAAATAAGAACTGTATGTGTCTTTGTGTGGTTCTTGTCTATCACTTTTTGTGCCCTTTGGCTCTTTCTCTTGCCCTTTGGCTCTTTCTTTTTCATTTTTTTTTTTAAGAGACTATTTTTTTAGGGAATTTTTGATGTTTTCCCGTCTCTTTTCTTTTATTTTTTTCTTTTTGTAGTGATAGTTCTCCGTATACCCACCCCAAACTTAAACGTTGCTAGTTCCATGAGCAACCCCAATTGTTGCCAAGACTTTGAGAACTTTTACCTAACTCCAAAGAGGGTAATTGAATTGTTTTTCTGGTCTATAGGCTTGTATCGTGGTTTGTCACCGAAACAAAAGGGATATATTTTTTTACGGCTCAAATCTGGCTAGCAAAGGATATAATAATAATAAGGGTGACTTGAAAAGGCTCTGGGTTATAACAAACAATTGCCTCAATGCATATAATATCAAACTAACCAGTCAGCAGAGAATTAGAGCAAGTTTTAGAAAATAAACAAGTGCACGGTACTCTCATAGTAATTTGAAAGAAAGTGGTAATACCGTTTGGAAATATTTGGCTCAAATCCTCACATGGCTTAGGTATCTGAAGTTGAACACTTGTCTCACAGACACCAGTTTCATCACTCGTCTCTCTGTCTCTCGAACTTCGCACTTCGGAGCAATCACCTTTGGTTTTCTGTATGAAGGTGTGAAATTCGTCTCATCAAGATTTATAACTTATTTCGCCGCAATCTTTCCTATAACATTTAGTTATGCACTAGATAATAAACAGCAAACAGTTATTTAATTTTTTATAAGTTTGAATAAGGGCTGTTGACAGATGAAGATGACATGCGGAATTCTAGGCATACATTATTGAATTGAAATACTTATCCTTGGGTTGCCTCCAGAGCAGTGCTTGTTTAGCCTCTCATTAGCTTGAGGCATTTCCTCCATTACAGAGGATAGGTTCGCATGTCTCTTTCTTCTGTAGGAGCTTTCGCCTTAGCTCCTCCCTCTTTCTTGTTGCTTCTTTTATACTTCTCTGGGTTCTGTCTTTCTTTGAAGGTGGTAAAACAGAGTTGTCCATCATCTTCTGAAGGTACTGTTTTTATGATGGACTTCCCTTTGCCTTTCGGTGGATGTTCCTTTTTTTGTTCTTTTGGTGCATTAACCCAGCTTTTCTTTTCTCTTTCCCCTTTTCTCACACCAGCAGGCTTCTTAAAAGGTGGCGTATTCACCCCAAACTTAGATTTTCTGGCCACCTTTCGGTTTCTACCCCATGCTTTGACCCATGTTGCTCGGATGTCCATTTCAATGGTTATCCTCTTCAATTTTTCAGTGAGTTCTTCGGGTAGCTCCTCTTCCTGAGTTGTCTCTATCTCTAGCTGCGCCATTTCATTCTCCAGTTTTGTTATCTCTACCTTTACCTGTACTTCTTGATATGGAGTCGGTGGTGTAGCTTCCTTGTCTTTCCACTCTAGCATGAAACACACTTCCCTCCTGGTTCTGGAAGCTTTGATAGTTCTTTCTTCCGCTCCACTTCTTAGAGTCAACTCAGCGAGCTCCACATTAAAGAGTGCCCTGCTAGTTGCTAAGAATGGTCTTCCTAGAATGATGGGATGCTCTTCGTACTCTTGGATATCCAGGATCATGAAGTCTGCTGGAAATACCAGGTCTTTGACTTTCACCAAGACATCCTTCATTAAGCCTTCTACATGAATAGTGGATTGATCTGCTAATGTGAGTTCCCTTTTTGTACCTGCAATTGGTGTTATGAGTCTAAATTTCTCTGCCAGATATAATGGCATTACATTCACACTTGAACCCACATCACATAATGCTTTGACTTTTGCCCCCTCAATTTGACAGAGTATGGTGACGCTTCCAGGATCTGTCTTCTTGAGTGGCAGGTATGGTTTTGCCGCTGGTTTGATTATGTACTCTTCTAGCTCACTTAAGTAATCATCATAGTAATTCTCCATGGTCATTACCAGCGTAGCCTCGAACCATTCTTCGAACTCTTTTAGCTTTTCTTCATCGTACACATGCCATGTGTTCATGTCTTTCAGCATTTTGCACTCCTCCTTTGGATTGTCTACCGTGTTGCCTGCAATATCTTTAGAAACATGAGTGCTTACCAGTTTATAAAGTCGACCAATCTGGGTTGCAATTGTTGAGACAAAATCCTATTTTGATGTTTTAAAGATAACAAAACATCCTTAATTAAGTTTTAATTATATTTTGATTATTATGTGATCTAACAAGTGCTTTTGAGTGATTTAATATAAGGCAGATACAAAGTTTTAATATCACTATGTTTTAATCACAAGAAACAAATAAGCAAGTTTTTGTCTGGAGAATGGTCTCTGAATGGTCTCCCAGACTCACGTATTCATTGGATAAGCACTTATTTAAGTCAACTTCATATGGGACAAGGATGAACTTTATACAAGACTTAAATATAGTATCACAACAGTTTGGAATAAGTCTTTTAAGGCAAGGAATAATTTTGATCCTTGAGCTTACTCATTTAAGTGCTTTTAAGGAAGTAAAAGCTCACAAATTATTGACAAGGTCTTATGTTCTCCAAGAACATCATTAAAGAAAAATCTAGACCAATGAGAATTAGACAAAGAATGCAGCAAAGGACTGATTTACTATTTGAAAGTACAAGCCTATGAAAGAGAAGCTTCACTTTGTCATACAAGTGTTTCAAACTTTACTATTCACTTGTCCTTGCAAGGACTCATGAATAGTGACTATGCTAGGCCTTGTTAAAGTCTTCTACAACTGTCAAACAGCTTGCAACAACTCATTAAATCCGTTTGCTTCTTTTCTTGCACAAGAAGCTTTGGTCTCCAACAGACAGGAGAATGGTCTCCAGTAGACAAGAGAATGGTCTCCCAGATTTTGGCTAAAAGCTACATCCTTATCCATAAGTTATTTCTACACATGGGCTATTATTCTACAACGGTTATAACATCAGAAACAGCTCATTACAGTTGGCAAAAAGAATATGCTTGATATTCCTACAAATACATATAGCAGAGACCATAGGAAGAATGGTCTCCATGCTTACTTAAAAAAGGACAGATTTGAATGGACTGTTTTGCCCATTTGACAACGGCTATTTCACACTCCCAACTGTCATATTTGAAGTTCAAAACATCAGAGGAACTTCTTCATATATAAATAGCAAAGTTGGCTACAAGGAAAAGCAAGAGTTTTTAAGCAATCAAAAGCATTGATTCACATTTCACTAAGCAATCTTAAAGCTCTCCTTTTTCACTCATACTCCAAAGCTTGCTAGCATCTAGGATCTGAATTCATTGAGTATCTTGAGTGTAATTTATTTTGAGCATATACAACTAGTTTAGGTTGTTATAAGCTTGTAAGATCCAAAATCATTTCATATCTTTGAGAGATCTAACTCAAGTCAATTAGTTGAGAATTGATTGAGTTGAAAATCAGTTGGTGATAACTGATTTTGTTACTTAACCTTGGTTAAGGTTAAGGGAAGAAATTGTTGTAATCTTGGTCTAGATTATAGTGGATAATCTCACGCAAGTGGGGACTGGAGTAGCCCATATCATTAAGGGGTGAACCAGGATAAATTCTTTGTGTTTGTTTTCTTCTTTCCCTACTCTTTACTTTAAGCAAACACTAATCACACATATCACATTTATTTCTGCTTATACATCTTAGGAGATTAATCTCCAACAAATTGTGTGATTTCATTTTGTTACTTACTCTTGGTTTAGTATTGCAGCAAAAATTTCAAAAGGTCACAATTCAAACCCCCCTTTCTTGTGACAAACCTTGTTATTTCAATTGGCATCAGAGCACTGCCTCTAAATCTAAGCATCTAACAAGTGCTAGAGGAAAAGATTCAGGAAGGAAGTAATGGCAAAAGCTGCAAAATTCATTTCAGAAGGAGGCTCTTCAAACAGACCACCTCTATTTGAAGGAGATGACTACTACTATTGGAAAGATAAAATGGAACTGTTTCTAAGATCACAAGATAACAACATGTGGTCCGTTATAGAAATTGGAGAATACATACCACTAACTAAAGATACAAATACTCAAAAGCCTCAAGTTGAATGGACCACAACTAAAGCTGATAGGGTACTTCTAAACACTAAAGCTAAATTATTTATTAAATGTGCTTTGTGCAGGGAAGAATATGACAGGATCATGGAATGTAAAACTGCACAAGAAATGTGGAACACACTTCAAACTCATCATGAAGGAACCAGCCGTATAAAAGAAACCAGAATTGACATTGGGGTAAGAAAATTTGAATTGTTTGAAATGCAGGAAGATGAGACTGTAGATCAAATGTATGGAAGATTCACAGTAATCATAAATGAGCTAAATTCCCTTGGGAAAAGATATTCCATACATGAAAGAATTAGAAAGTTGCTGAGATGTTTGCCAAAGCATTGGAGACATATAGTAACTGCAATCACTGAGTCCAAAGTCCTATCTGAGATGAAACTTGAAGATCTTATTGGCTCATTGAAAGCTCATGAAGCCATTCTTCAAGAAGAAAAACCTCAAAAGAAAAAGATGATTGCACTAGAATCTCAAACAGAAGAACAATAAAAAAAAAAAAAATAGAAGGTGATGATGTTCTTCAAGATGATAATGAAGAAGAACTAGCCTTTCTATCAAGAAGAATTCAAAAGCTCATGCAGAGAAGAAATCAAATCAAAAAATCATTCCCACCTAGAAGAAATCCATCCAAACCAGAAACAGACATGAGTCAGATAAGATGTTATGGCTGCAATCAACTTGGTCACTTCAAAACTGACTGTCCAAAGCTGAAGCAAAGTAAACCCTTTTTCAAAAAGAAGTCAATGATGGCTACATGGGATGATTTGGATGATCTAGGAGATACAGAAGAAGAAGCCAACATCTGTCTAATGACAAAATCAGATAGTGAAGAGGTAACACTTGAACCTTGCTCATCATGTGTTAAAACTGAACATCTCTTTGATAATCTTCTATATGACTGTCAAATTACAAATCAGAAAAATAGTGAACTCAGAAATGAAATTGATAGCATAACCAAAGAAAGAGATTCTTTTAAAAATGAAATTCAAACCTTAAAAGAAACTATAATAAATTTGAAAACCAATCATGAAGAATCACCTAAACCAAAAGCCGACATTAACCTTCAAAAGGAAAACATTGATTTAAAATTAAATGTTTCTGCCTTAGAAAAAGATATATCAAAATTTGTAACAACTACTAAAACTTTGGAAAAAATCATGGGATCACAAATAAGATGTCTTAACAAAGCTGGATTAGGCTCTAAACAAAATTTATACAAAGATTTCTTTGGACCTAGAAAAGAAAAGAAAATAAGAAAGTTATTTTGTTCTTACTGTCATACACAAGGTCACAAAAGATTTTTCTGTCATAAAAAGGTCTTACAGGAAAAGAAAGATCATTCTCTGAACAATCTCCAAAGAAAGATTGAAAAACACAATCCTCAAAAACCAGTTTTTAGAACTGAAAGACATAATTTTCAAAAACCTTTTGCTAACACAAAAACTAACTCACAAGGACCCAAATCAGTATGGGTACCAAAAGTCTTACTAACTTCAAATGCAGGAATGTTTTCTAACAGTCAAGAGAAAGCCATGGTACTTGGACAGTGGATGCTCAAGGCATATGACTGGAGACAGACAAAGCTTTCTATCTTTTGAAAGAAAAGAAGGTGGATCAGTTACCTTTGGAAATAATGAAAAAGCTAGTATCAAAGGTAAAGGTATGATTGGTAAGATCAACTCAGCTAAAATTGAAAATGTTCACTATGTTGAAGGTCTTGAACATAACTTAATAAGCATTAGTCAATTATGTGACAATGGTCTTGAAGTTGTATTCAAAACTAATACTTGTGAAATCAAACAATTATCTTCTGGAAAAACTCTTTTCAAAGGATCAAGAATGAAAAATGTGTATGTTCTATACTTAGATGAATTACCTGCTGAATCATGTTTTGTAACTCTTGAAAAAGATAAATGGATTTGGCACAAAAGAGCAGGACATGTAAGTATGAGAACATTAGCTAAAATTTCTCAACTTGATCTAGTAAGAGGATTACCTAAGATAAGTTTTGACAAAGATAAATTATGTGAAAGTTGTACAAAAGGAAAACAAGCTAAAAGTAGTTTTAAACTAAAAGATTTTATATCAACCAAGAAACCTCTTGAACTACTTCACATAGACTTATTTGGACCTGTCAAAACTACTAGTCTAGGAGGTAAAAATTATGGTTTTGTCATTGTTGATGATTACTCAAGATTTACATGGGTTTTGTTTCTAAAACATAAAGATGAATCTCTTGAATACTTTAAAAACTTCTGTAAAAAGGTTCAAAATGAGAAAGAATCAAATATCATTTCTATAAGAAGTGATCATGGTGGAGAATTTGAAAACTCTCACTTTGAATCATTCTTAAATGATAATGGAATTTCTCATAATTTTTCTTGTCCAAGAACTCCTCAACAAAATGGAGTTGTTGAAAGGAAAAATAAAACCTTACAAGAAATGGCTAGAACCATGATTGATGGATCAAATGTTGAAAAATATTTTTGGGCAGAAGCCATCAACACTGCATGTTACATTTTAAATAGAGTTTCAATAAGAAAATGTTTAAACAAAACTCCTTATCAACTTTGGAAAGATAGAAAACCAAACATTTCATATTTTCATATCTTTGGATGCTACTGCTATATCTTGAACATCAAAGATAATTTAGGAAAGTTTGATGCTAAATCAGGCAAAGGATTATTCCTAGGTTATTCTCTAACATCTAAAGCTTATAGAGTTTTTAATTTAACCACTAAAACTCTTGAAGAAAGTATGCATGTTAAGTTTGATGAATTTGAAGAACAATCCATTCAAATTGAGAATGATGAAGATGAAGATCAAGTTCAAACAAAAGATTCATCTGTAGAAGCCTCTCCAAAAGAAATACCTAGAACTTGGAAGGTAGTGGTAAATCATCCACAAGAACAGATACTGGTGACAGAGTAAGAACAAGAAGATCTTTTCAAGTTAATGAAAACAATCTAGCCATGATCTCTCAAATTGAACCTAAGACAATTGATGAAGCAACTGTTGATGAGTCATGGATTGAAGCCATGAAAGAAGAGTAAATGCAATTTGAAAGAAATGAAGTTTGGAATCTAGTACCTACTCCTCCAAATCATTCAATCATTGATACTAGATGGGTTTTCAGAAATAAACTTGATGAAAATGGTAAGGTAATCAGAAACAAGGCAAGACTTGTTGCTCAAGGATACAATCAACAAGAAGGTATAGACTATGATGAAACATTTGCACCTGTAGCAAGGTTAGAAGCTATCAGAATATTACTAGCATATGCATCTCATAAATGTTTCAAACTTTTTCAAATGGATGTGAAAAGTGCATTCTTAAATGGATTCTTAAATGAGGAAGTTTATGTACATCAACCTCCTGGGTTCAAAGATGAATATAAACCTAATCATGTTTTCAAATTAACCAAGGCTCTTTATGGACTTAAACAAGCTCCAAGAGCATGGTATGAAAGACTAAGTACTTTTTTATTAGATAATGGCTTTTCTAGAGGTAAAATTGACACTACTCTTTTTAGAAAAACTAACAAACAAGATCTGTTGATTGTACAAGTTTATGTTGATGATATTATATTTGGTGCTACTAATGAAAAAATGTGTGAAGAATTTCAAATCTTATGCAAAGTGAATTTGAGATGAGCATGATGGGAGAACTCAGATTTTTCCTTGGCTTGCAAATCAAGCAACAAGATGATGGAATTTTTATCTGTCAAGAAAAATACATCAAGGATCTACTCAAAAAATATAAAATGAGTGAAGCAAAAATCATGACTACTCCTATGCATCCATCAACAAATTTAGACAAAGAGTAAAATGGAAAACATGTGTCTGAAAAGGAATATAGAGGGATGATTGGATCACTTCTCTATTTAACTGCTAGTAGACCAGATATTGTTTTCTCTGTCGGTCTATGTGCAAGATTTCAAACTTCTCCAGGAGAATCACACCTCACAACAGTCAAGAGAATTTTTAGGTACCTAGTAGGTACTCCTGATGTTGGTCTCTGGTACAAGAAAGGATCACATTTTGATCTTAAGGCCTATTGTGATGCTGACTATGCTGGTGGCAAACTTGAAAGAAAAAGCACAAGTGGAGCATGTCAATTTCTTGGTGAAGCTCTTGTAAGTTGGTGCTGCAGAAAACAAAATACCATAGCACTATCAACAACTGAAGCAGAATATGTGTCAACTGCAAATTGTTGTTCTCAAGTGATATGGATCAAAAACCAACTTGACGATTTTTCATTAAGGTACACAAATATTAAAATTCTTTGTGATAATACTAGTGCTATCAATTTATCAAAGAATCCCATTCAACATTCTAGATCAAAGCATATAGAAATTAAGCATCATTTCATTAGAGATCATGTTTGCAAAAAAGATGAATTAATATTTGTATATACTGAAAATCAGTTAGCAGACATTTTTACTAAACCTCTAGTTGAGGATAGGTTTATGTTTATTAAAGAAAATTTAAAAATTATTAAAAATCCAATCAAATAAAAAAAAATTATTGTTGGACAAAATCTCAATATTCATAATAATGTTTACTGTAAGTTTGTTTAAAAAAAAAAAAAACCATATGAGAACAATAATATTAATTCATATATAATTTTCATCCAATAAAATTAAGTTTTTAAAACCAAAACCTTTCCTCTTCCCTATTTTTTTACGGAAAAGGCTCTCTCTCCCTAGTCATTATTACAAACCTATTCTTGATTTGTTCAAAGTACAAATCAAATAGTGCAATTAGTACTAAGCCTATTACCTAACCTATCAACACTCATCTATTCCTATTCTCCAAACTCTCTTCCATAATTCTTTATTATTAACACAAACATATACACCACTCACTCATCTCTCTCAAATCCGTAAAACTCTCTCCATTCCATCACATTTTACAAAATCCCTAAAAAACTGTTACTATTCATCATCTTCATCTATCTCAAATGGCTAGAGTTAAGATGTCTGGTGTCAAGATTAGGAAGTCAAGAACTTCATCTTCATCCACTCGCTCTCCTTCACCACCATCTGCAACCTCACCACCAAAGAACTCAGGTAACAAATCTTCTTCAAATACCTCGTTTAAAACCCTTTCTGATCACTACAATGAGGCTGAAATTGAATCATCAAACCCAGAAATCCACCAAAACCCAGTTAACACTGTTCAAAGCAACCTAGAAACAGTACATGCAACTCAATCCCAAAATCAAAACATTGTCACTAGCCAAATCCTCATTGGAACAGTTCCTATTAACATTGAAACTATTTCTGCTGTTGAAACCATAAATGTTGAACCTATTCAATGTTCTCAAACCAACATTCAAACCAAAATTGTCACACCACCACCCATTATCAAAACTACTGCATTTACAAAAACCGTTTCTACCTCTAAAAACAAAAAATCCAAATCCAAATCTTTTGACTCTTCAACCACTTCAACCACTTTTACCTTAACAAATGTTGGAAGAATGAAGCGGGTAAGTGAGATTGAAGATCACACTGTGAATGATCAAGGCTTAAAGAGAAAAAGAGAAGCCTTTGAAAATCCTGAACCAGAAAATCTAAAAATGCTAGCTGATGTGGTGACAACACAATAAGACCATCTGGAGAACGTTCTCCCAATTTCTTCTGCATCAGACAAGGGAAAAGAAATCATGTCTGAAGGTAATCCATCTGATTCTAGAGACCTAGGTATATCTTTAGAATTTGATTCTGCCTTTGAGGACAATTTAGGTCCAAGTGTGAACAAATTCACCTCAGTTCTACTTGATGGTTTTACAACCATGAACACTCCTATCAATACCTCTTTGTTTTCACCACTAATAACAACTCCTCAAACAACCTTTGAATCATTCCAACAAGCTGAAATGTTGAGAAACTTGATGAAAACCCCTGTTCCTAATTTTCAACAATTTTCAAAATTTTCACAACTTCCACCCCCCATTTTCAATGATGCAGGACCATCACTCCCCTCATTTCCACAAAACTTTGCATCACTTGGTTCTTTCTGCACCAATGCCCCACACATTGATACTGCTGCATATCCAAACTCTGATAACCCTCTTCACTTTGATCCTAGACCACAGAAAATATCAAAGCTTGAAAAAGACATGGGTAGGACCAGAAAGGACATGGAGAAAATATTCAACATCCTCACCTATTTCATGCAAGAGCATCATATTTTTAGGACTTGGCTTGCTGAAGAATTTTTCCCTGCAATGCGTATACCTCTTCCACCTGCAAATCCTGCTCCACCAGAATATTGATGGGTGATTAAAACTACCAAATAGAAAAGAATTATTGTCGGATTAGTGTTAATAAAGTAAAAATTGTCATGAACGTTGACTTTTAAAAAAAGATTATCTATATAATTTGTCCCTATAAAATTAGCAATTTTTTTATTTTTATCCCCATTAAGAAAATGATCTTACAAATGAGTGTCCTCAGGGGACTCTTTAAGCATTCCATTTAAAGAAACTTTTTATTCAAAAAGTTAAACATTACAATTTCTAATGCTTTGACTTTACAAATTTTCATAAAAATTCTATAAAAATATCTTAAAGAGTGCCCCGGGAGCACTTATTAGGATTTACACTAAAAAAAATCTCATTTTATTATTCTAAAATTTTTCTATTTTATTTTGGTCCTTAATGACCAATTTATATTTATGGCTAGCCTATATTTATTTAGTTTCTATATGATAACATTTTATATTCAAGATATATCTATATTATATTTATATACTATGTTAAACTTATATAACATTTTATATTCAATTTATACTATGTTAAAATATAAACCATATCAATTTTGAGATTGTGGTTACAACCCTTTGCCATGTTTAGCATAAATTTACTGTTGGATTGAAAGTTTATATCATATAGATCATTTGTGTAAATTTTTAGATAAATCCAAAATCATTTGATATGTTATTGAGTGTAACACCCAAACCCATTATTTAATAATTTACTACCTTTATAAAATCTTTTTCAAAATATGCAGCGGAAAATAGAATTGAATTATAAAAGTAATTGGTTCGAGCATTACATTCTTCATTAAAATAATTACTAATAACTTAATTAGCAAAAATATTATTTATTACAAAACTATTTCTAAAATGTTACATCCTCAACTAAATTTGAAAATAAGAAAGAGAGACTCTATATACATTAAGATCCCTTTCCCTGTGTCATGATCTGAGCAGAGCTTCACCGAGAGACATAACTTGAGAACCTGGTTCCAAACCATTCAAATACACAAAATAAAGAGTTACTTTTATGCATGGATGTACACATACCACTTATGATGATACTCTTACACATCTACTCATGAATACTAGGGTAACTCAACCTAATATTCATTTTCAAGTTCACATCATCATATCATCATTAAGGTCATACATACAAGCACACATATCATATAGCAATAACCATGTTATCATAAATCATCATCATCAATTCAATTCATCATCAACTCATCCCCTATATGATATAATAAAATCACAATCTTAATCCAACATACCTAATCATCATAGCTAACCATTTCACGACTAAGAGTTCATGTTATAGTCTTATATATGACATCATATATTCATAAGGTCATACTACAAACATAGTACAAGAATACATCTCATTTAATTCCACAAAATCACATTTTTTCTCAACTGATAAGCTCGCTAAGCGAGACCCGGGCGAGCTCGGAGCGAGCTAAGTCAGAGACAAGTCAGTAGTTTTCAAACCTCACTCATTTCCTGCTTGCTTAGCGAACTCACCATAACACGCAACCCTATTTTTCGGGTTTGGTTCAAATCCATACGAAAATCATCATCTAAAGCTTAAAGATATATAAAGCTAACAACTTTAAGCATGTATGTCCATACTAAGTATAGAAGTACATCATTTAACTCCAACAAACATCATTTGATACACGAAATCATGAATTTTTCATACTTTTACACAAAACTCTTTTTGAACAACAACCCATTTATTACAACAATTCTTGAATCATGCAAGTTCATTTATGACAACCACAAATTGATGAAATTATAAAATCATAGTTATCCATGTAATATATTCAATGATTCATACATAACAAACATCTATTCATCAATAATCAAGCCAATCAAAAGTAAATCACATTCCCTTAAACCCAACCCAAACCAAGAGATGAGAGAGTTTGGGAATGGAGAAGAGTATTTCTCCCCTCTCTGTGAACCATCTCATTGAATCCATAACTACTCTCTTACCTTAAATTGATGGAATTTTTAATCTTTCTCTTCAATCTCTTAATCTAATATGGCTTTTCTCTATTTGTTCTTCATCTTCTTCTCTAATCCATTTCTCTTCTTTCTCTATTCTTCCTCTCTCTACCTCCCTTCTTCTCATTTTGTGGCAAATGAATTCACAATACTACTCCTCATAAAACCATTCCTTTATATACTCTCACCTTAGGTTAAAGTAAAATCTCCAAAATAACTTTAATTTCACTACAAATCCCACTCACCATCTAAACTTTACTCTTACCACCAACTTTCACAGTATTTACACAATTGCCATTAATTCCTCTCCAATATACACTATCCTTTTAGCTAATGACCAAAATGTCATTCTTATCTCTATACAATTCACTAACTTATGCTAAATTACTATATTACCCTTATTTCTACTACAACTGTTATTCACTCTAATTAAGCCCAATACTCATAAAAGCTCATTTACTAACAAACATAAAGGTAACAACTAATTATTATATTCAAAACATACCAATCAACATGCACAATTAATTAAATCACATCAATTAATAAAATATAATAAAATATAAAATTTGGGGTGTTACATTGATATACATCAAAATTAACGGTTTGCGATTTTTTTAAATGTCGTTAATGTTTATGTGTCTCAATAGCATATCAAATGATTTTGAATTTTTCTGAAATTTTACATAAATGATCTATATGGTATATACTTTCAATTCAACGATGTATTTTATAAAATTTATATCGGTTAAAACGTTATTGAGAGGTATAATATTTGGTGTCAAACTAGTTGGTGTCGACGGATCCTGACACACACACTCTCTCTCTCAATATCTCTGTCTCTCTCTCTCTCTCTCTCTCTCTCTCTCTCTCTCTCTCTCTCTCTATATATATATATATATATATATATATATATATTGCAGGGAAATAAATGTCTATTTACCCTTCAAAAAATGAGTTAATTTTGATGTATCTCATTGACATATATCAAATGATTTTCAATTAATGTTACAGTTTATAGACATGATCTTTGATATACTATCTTTAAATCCAACGGTCGATTTTATAATACGATTATTTGGTAAAGGGTAAATAGCCTTTTACTCCCTGCAATGTTTTTTTTTATCGGTTTACCCCTTGTATAATTTTTTTTTGGATTACGCCCTATAATATTTTTGTTTTTTCATATAAATGATGACGTGACATGTCCAGCGAGGGGGTAAACCAAAATTCGCTAACATTACAGGGGGCAAAATGATGAAATCATAAGCCCACATATTCAAGGAGTGGGGTAAATCCAAAATAAATATTACAGGGGGTAATCCAATTTTTTTTTTTTACAGGAGATAAAATAAGACACGTCCACCTTGCAGGGGATAAATGTCTGTTTACCCTTCGGTAAAGAAATATCAGAGGTGTCATATTATTAAGTTTGACATCTTGATGTCATTTGATCTTGACTCATATATATATATATATATATATATATATATATATATAAGATTTAAAATAATTATACATGAATAAAAAATAGACAGGCAACAAGCTGCGTTGCTAAATCTTTCTGTATAAAAAATTCCAATTTACGAAAAACTACATCCAAAAACGTAGGCGTCACAATATTATTATCCATAACTTTGAGCTATTTTCAGAAGATTTAGAGTCTGTTGTGCTAAAAAGCCCGATGTGTCAAAATTGTTAAAGTAGTCCTTGTGTATTTTTTAACCATTAAATCAAGGGAAAATGCTATTTAGCAAGAATTTTTTTATGTAAGAAAGAGAAGAATCTTAGGTGGCAACATTTAATTGGTTAAATTATAATCACTTTATCTTCCATGAATGGTTAACCAAATTTTAATTGGTTAAATTTCCTAATTTTATGGATTCTTCTCTTTCTTGCATCAATATTTCTTGCCAAATAGCATTGCTCTAAATCAAGTAGTGTATATGATTTTACTATAGTGTAATATTTATTTTAACGAAGGAAAGAAAACGAGAAAGGCAAGAACCAATATGACCCCTTTATTTCACCGAGGCAGGTATAGGACGTGCATATTCTTGCTATTCTTGTGAGACTATTCTCGTAAGATTTAGCAGTGCTCTTTTATCACTAGTCTATTTTCCCTCTACTGCATTAATCACTTCACTGAAATTAACTTCAATCTCTTAAGAACTTCAAATCCTCTATCCAAAGTTTTAACTTCATGGGTCCCCATTCCTTTTGATTCAATCTGCAAGCATCAATCTGTTGTGACCACTTGTTGTGAATTCGACGAAAAACTCACACCAATAATAAAACTGATGTGTGGGGCAAGCGAAACAAGCAACCAAATATAAGGACGATAGAGATGATGATGCAATAATCCAAACAATAAACACGGCAAGAAGAAAAGAACACAATAATATTGTTTACCCAGTTCGGTGTTAATGAACCTACGTCTGGGGGAGAGAGCAACTCTCCGTTCCACTAGATCAAAGAAGTCACTTTACAAGAGTTCCCAATTGGGTTACAAGAATTAAACCTAATTCTACCCAAAATCCCGAATCTCTTCCCGTGGCCAAGAGACTCAATTTGACCTAGTCTACCCAAGGTGATCCCACAAGATGATCCCAAGAATGATTTGCCTAAACCCCTAGGATCCTAAGACCCTAGCCTTTTGTGGTGGCAAACCCTAATTCCCTACATCTTGTCTCTCTTTGCTCTTTTTGTTGCTCTCTTATTTTTCTATGAATAAACAACCTCTATTTATAGAAAAATATATGCCTATTATTTTAAAACAAATCTGTTATAAAATAAAACCAAATCTCCTATTATTTTTAAATATATCTAATATTTAAAAACAAACACAATCTAAGTCAGATATTCTTCAAAACATATTTTTCCACAAAATCAGCAAACCAACACGAGCCTGCGCCTGGCGCCAGCCCGCTCGCGCCCCGCGCCAAAAACCAGAAGCCACAGGCCAAACGAGGCCTCTCCTGGCGCCGCGCGCAGCATGGCATTTGTTCTTCAGAATTTTCCGACTTCTTGTAACTGAGATTTCAAGGCATATCCAACACCACTCTATATGAAAAGCCATATTGGATTATGCACCGTATCTGATTGTTTTGATCTATAAAGAGTAAGAAAATAAAGGGACCATTATTGATTGGTGTATTTGAATGCAGGTGTACGTCCACGTGAGTAAATAGTAGTTTTGATTCTTAAATGTGTGAGATTGTTATTGTTATCAAGGTTTTAAATCAAGGTCCATTACCGTAAAAAAGGCCGCGACAAAAAGGTTTTGGTGTCTACCGTTACCGTTTTTCACCGTTTTTATATGGTGAAATAAAATCACGCCGAAATGTTGATACAGCCGCGACATAACACCGATACGGCCGCAACGAAACGTAATATGGCCGCGACAAAATGCTTATAGATATGGACTTCCATTTTTTCCAATAAAAATCACATTTTTAGTACAAATATGAACATAAATTATAAAGTGGTATCTTTTTTCAACTCTTTTCTAGTTCAAATCTATACATTTATCTCACATTTAAGTTGTTATACATATATTATTGTACAATAGTTTTAATAAGATTTGTGCGATATTGTGATTAATTCACACCGTGACGACCGTAATTCGTAACGCGACAGCCATAACAGTCGAAATCGCGAAATCCTTAACGCAACCACGACCGTGACCGCGACCGATATTTAAAACCTTGATTGTTATTACACCATTTAGATGTAATCAAAATTTAGTTCACCAGTGTTATTATTATGTTAATAAAAAGAAAGTGTATCAAAATTACCATTAAACAACTATGATTGAGAGGGGCTGGAACCATTTGATGCCAGAACTGACCCCCGAACCAGATTCAACTGGTGGTGAAAAACAAAAAAAAATTACCATTAAATATTTTGTTTGTAATTTATAGATAATGTGAACATGGATAAGCTGTAATGACATTTACATTATTTTGGTAAGTGCTTGACTTATCATTTTTAAGAAAAAAATTATAAGTTTTTTAAACAAAAAAACTTTTTAGTATGATTGATATTTTTTTAGTTATTAGATTCACACACTAAAAGTATAAAGAAGTGATGAATATGAGGTTGGAACCTTAATGCCTCCAATAATAATTCTAGTAATTATCAATTGAACAACCTTTACGAAACTCGAATATTTATTAAATACAGTTATTTATAATCTCTCTTGTTATTATAAGAAGATAAACAAATAAAAATCCAAACCAAGACAATTACGATTAATTGTTGTTACTTTTTGAATGTTTTTACAAATATACCTTGATTGAAAAAATAAATATTAAAATGAGAATTTTTTTTTGCCAACCACCCCCAAATATTAGAAAAATATTTTATGCAATAAATATACCTTAAACATTGTGACATTTTCTTATAAATAGAACCAAAATAGTGACCCAAAATGTTCTAATATTAATATCAGGGGATAATTACACATTAATAAAATAGTATACTATAGTTTTTTGGTAGAATAATATAATATACTTTAATATTGGACAAACAACCATTTTTGGTTGTTAATGTCAATATTTGTCATTATAAATACGAGGGTATTTAAAATTGCAAATACATTTTTAAATGTTTTCAAGTTAAACAGTTTGATCATCAAATGTCTATTTTACTAAACATTTTAATTCTCAAATATATTTTTTATTAAGCAGCTTAAAAATTGATTTGTTAAAAATAAAAGGATCATGTTAAATAATGTTCCTGTAATACTATTAGTTAAGAGAATTAAAAAAAAGTAAGTTTTTACTTTGAAAATAGTATTCTTTATACTTTAAAATCAATAGACACTAAAATTTATAAAATTAAAACAATTGCAATATTCTGAAAGACTAAAATTTAATAGAGACTAAATTTTATAAGATTAAAAATATATTTAACACTCTTATAAATACAACTAAAAATACTAATAAAATGAAGTTTTCTTATATACTAATAAAATGAAGTATGACACATTTCTTTTGGGTGGAATGACTAGCAGTTAATTAAGAGTAAAGGAGTTGGAAGTTCAGAGTTAAATCATAGAAAAAATCTTGTATAAAATTTTAATATACAAAAAATTAGCAATTTGCCATTAAAAACAAAGAATCACATTTTGCAAAAAAAAAAAAAATCACACAATAGTAAAATAGTACACTAAAATATATTAATGTATCAAAATTACAAATACATTTTTAATTATCTTTATAATTAGACATTCTAATCATCAAATTCATATTTTTTTAATCATTCTAATTACCAAATATATTTTTTATTAATTAAGTCAATCGATAAAATTACAAACAACAAAAACACTTAAAAATATAGGCAAATACTAAAGAATGCCACCAAGACACTTTTTAAAACTTCAAATAGTAAGTTTTTTATGGAATTTGTATGAAAATTTATAAAGTCAATGCATTGAAAATCGTAATATTTAAATTTTTTAATAAAAAATTTCTTTAAATGGAATGCTTGTGCCCTGGAAGCACTCGTAAGCAAAATCCAAAAATATATTTACAGCTTTGATATGTTATGTCTTGTCAAGAAAACACTGATATATTCCTTCATATCAAAAGCCAAAATAAATGTCGATAATAGTACATTTTATAAATAGGATGGGGGCCGCTGGAGGTGAGCTCCCTTTTGAATATGTACCGAACATTTTAGGAACTGCAGTCACTTGTTGTCTCTAAATTCAATAATTGAGCTGACACATTGTTCAAGTTATTCAATGTTTCGAAGGTACGTACTGTAGTATTTCAATGATTGGTTAAGGACTTCCTTTCATGTTATAATTACATGCAGTTAATGACATCATAACTGGTTGATACAATTTGGAAAGTTCAAATTTTAAAATCGGATTTTCTTTCTTCAAAAATCAATACCGCATTAAAATAGAGCTATTTGATTTTGATCGGACAATTTCGAATAACTGTTACTGACCATAGCCTGACTTCACCTTAGTCAAGAGCACTTATCTATTTCTTCCACATTTATTTTACAATGTTTTTTGTCAATTTAGTTTTTTTAATAAGTAATTTAATAATTAGAAATTTCACACTAAAGATAAATAAGTAATTTATAGATGGAGTTCGAATCTCAACCTTTCCATACATTATATTTTATTGGTGTTTGAGGTTTGAACTTCTACTCATATATATAAAATGCGATATCTTTACCATTGAGATAAATTCATGAAAACTACAATATAGTTTTATTAGAAGGTCAATAATTTTAAGGTTTCAGGTTCAATTCTTTTTTATGCCAATTTGGGTGAGTTAATTTATCTTTTTGAAAAAGAAAAAAAATTTAAGAATATTTTAGAGTTTTATTAATTTAGTATATATAAGGTTGGTGTAACCCTTATACCGATTTTAAAAAATATTTTGCTTAGAAAAAAAAATTATTTTTCAGTTATTTTATATTTAAACTTTAAATTATATTTCTTCCCAGAATATCACTACCTAACAAAAATTAATTGACCAATGGACCGGTTTGAGTGACAATATATAATTGTACTGATTAAATTATGACTTCATATATATTTGCAGACTAAATTATATCTACAATTTATATTATTATTACTAAAAGAGACGGTGTGATTCACTCTTTTGTTCTTATAAAAATTTGTACTCGTAAATTGATTAAAGATATTTATTTTTTTATTGAAAATATTTGTGGCTCACAATCAATAATATTTTATTGATAAAATAAAGGAAAATATAAACATGAAGGGACAAAAAAGAGAGAATCAAATAAAAGAAATGATAAATATGCCCATACTAACAAAATCTTCTAAAACAAAACTAGATATTATACCAAAACGTAGATATGGAAGAGTTGAGCAATAGCAACAATTATTGGAAAAAAAACAAAAGTGTAGCTCAAACTTATCAATTATCTACAAACACAATTGCAAATCACAACCCCATCTATGTCTAATCTCAACAAAAAATATATACTGAAATTTTTCAAAAGTCTTCACCACAAACAATGAAATCACATTCAATTCAAAAGAGACGTCGCAAATATTTATCAAATAGGAGTAATATTTTAATAGGTCATAATACCAGTTGTAATTCAGCCTCAAAAACCATCACATTTAAAATGAAAAAAAGAAAAGTAGCCACAATAGAAGCCCTACCATATAGAAAGGACACAAGAACTATTTAAAGCATGACTATATATTTTACACATTTATTTTAATTTTTTTTGTACAAATACTTTACACATTAAAACTAACCGTAAAGAGAAATTTCCCAATCCACCTATTTTAAGAATGGAAATCTCTTATAAATATTAAGAGGAATTATTGCTAATGGATATAGCCTTATACATAATACATGTAACCCGAGCAAATATATCCATTAGGAATAATATTCCTCTTGATTAATTAACAAACAATGGAGAGAAATTAAATAAGCATTCCTCTAAAATAAAATATAACTTTTTTCTTTTGTCAAGTAGTGGCTTGTGTTGAGTCTTTGGTATTGACTGCATTTTTGGTAAAATAAACTTTGTGCAGGATGTGCGATCCGATGCCTCAAGCATTGCGTAGAGCATTGTAGTGTCTCAGGAGGAGCGCTAATGACAAGTTCTATTTTAGGAATATTTGGTTTCTCTCTCATGAATCTTGTATGACGCGTTTATTCAGGCTTTGTATAAGGAATATTATTAATGCTTCAGATTCTTCTCAAAGAATACTTCTGAAGAGTATCTACTTGAAGAATATATATTTTTAGAGAATCTCTTTTAATTAATGTGGAGTAATTGCTTGGATCAATCAAACCAAGCTCATGCATGTCTGATCTGTTGAAGTATTTAAAGAAGGAGCAAAACCCTAATTCAGTAGTTGTTCACGCTGTCTTGTGTTTAGTCTAAGAAATTAGGTTTTGCGTGTGTGTTAATTTTGTGAGCCTTTCTTGTGTCACCTTGATGCAAGCTTAGGACATGTTCTTTGTGTTGTATTGTGTGATCATTCTCCTAAGCTTTGAAGTACGGAGTTAGGACTTTTGGTCACTACAAGAAATATGATTTTTTGCAACAACTTTTTTTGTTAAAAGTTGTTACAAGTCGCTGGAAAAACTACCCAAGATAGTTTTGCCAGCAACCTGTAACAAAAAAAGTTGTTGCCAATAATCATATTTCTTGTAGTGGGTGGTTTAACACTCTAAGCCTTTAGGTACGAGTGTGTAGTTTTAGGAGTGTGTCTCCAAATCTTTGTGTAACTGAGTTATTGAAATCCTTGCTGTTTGTAAGGTTGTAAGGGAGTGAGATGAGATCTCATATCTAGGAGTTCATAGGTAGAAGAGTCATTGGTAGTGCCTAGGTTGTAAGTTGTAAACGGGGCGTTTGCTGGTAACTTAGAACTAGGACTATTATAGTGATATTCCTTCCTGGATTTGTATCCCCCAGACGTAGGTTGTTGTTTGCACCGAACTGGGTTAACAAATAACTTGTCTCCTTTATTTGTTTTTCTTTTATACGCTTTGAATAATTACGCGTGAGACCGGACACAGTGTTAGAGCATCGTGTGGAGCATCGTGTGGAGCATCGTGCATAGCGTGCCAGGAATTTCAATTGGCATCAGAGCAGGCACCCTGCCTGTTTTAGGGTGAGATTCTGGACCTGAGTTCTCTGGCATCATGGAAATTAAAAGACGGAGGTTACATGAACAGACCACTTTTGCTCAATGGATCCAGCAACTATGATCATTGGAAATCCAAAATGACAGCATTTTTTAGATCAATTGATAGCAAAGTTTGGAAAGCTGTGTTAACTGGATGGGAACGTCCCACCTATGCTAGCAAGGAAGGTACCTCAACGGGGGTACTGAAACCTAAAGTAGAATGGACTCCAGAAGAGGAAACTGCAGCCCATTACAACCACAAGGCCATTTATGCCCTGTTTAATGGAGTAGACACTAGTGTTTTCAAACTTATCAAAAATTGTGTGTCAGCCGAAGAAGCATGGGAAATATTGGAGAAGTGCTATGAAGGGACTGCCAAAGTGAAACAGTCAAAGATTCAACACCTCACATCTAAGTTTGAATCCTTGAGAATGAAAGATGATGAGAGTATTCAAGATTTCCACCTGAGTCTTCTAGACATTGCAAATTCTTTTGAAGCCTTAGGAGAAAGAATATCTGATGAGAAATTGTCAAGGAAACTTCTCAGATCTCTTCCCAAAGGTTCGACATGAAAGTAACGGCAATTGAGGAAGCACATGACATCTCTACTATGAAGATGGATGAGCTTGTTGGATCCCTCCAAACTTTTGAAATTGTTTTGAATGAACGTGGTGACAAGAAGAACAAAAGCATTGCTTTTGTTTCAAACACAGAGGATGATAATGAGCAGAGTGAGGATGAAGAGGAAGATAGCATAGCTGATGCTATTGCCATGCTTGGCAGACAATTCAACAAAGTGTTGAAAAGGGTTGATCGTAGGAATCGACAGAATGGGCAGAGCATCCGGTTCGACATCAACAAGCAATAGAATAATCAGAAGCAAACCAAGCCTGAAGAAAAAGGGATTCAAGGCAAGGGGGTTCAATGTCATGATTGTGAAGGATATGGACACATAAGGTCTGAATGTGGAACATATCAGAAAAGACAAAAGAAAGGGCTAACGGTTTCGTGGTCAGATGAAGACACTGATGGAGAAAATGAATCAGCAAGACATGTAACTGCCCTCACTGGAACATGTGTTAATATTGAGGATTGGGAATCTGATGAAGATGAGGATGTGTCCTATGATGAACTTGCCAGTACCTATAAAGATTTAATCACTAGATATGAAGAGATGTGTAGGATTCTTGAGAAGCAAAAGAAGACCATCAACAAACTTCAAGCTGAAGTAAACATCCAGGTTCAAAAAGCTACTCAAGCAGAAGAAAATGTCATCCAAGTAAATGTTCAAATGGATGATCTAAAGAAACGTGTTAGTCAGCTGAATTCAGGAGCAGATCTTCTTGAAGAAATTCTGGATAATGTGCCAAGTGGGAAGCTTAGGTCTGTTGGATACAACTACTCAAGTCTAAATCAGTATCAACAGGACCCTGAAACCAAGTTCACATCAGGAGAAAAGGTTTTTGTGTAAGTGCACCAGTTCATCCTCATGTTTTAATAATTGTCAAAACACATGAAAATAGGTTGAACATATTTTGGCAAACTTTACAAATGACTTGACAACAAAGAACTATTTTCAAAACCTTGAAAAACTGACTTTTTGGTGTTTTGTATCGATACATACATTTCTGTATCAATACAAATGTCCTGAAACTTGTTCTGGTACTTCTTGAGCACTTTGTATCGATACACACAGGCTCTGTATCGATACAAAAGCTTCTATACAAAAACAGAATGTTCCATATGATTCGAAACATGCTTGCATGTATCGATACATGTGTATATGTTCTGAAAAACCAGCAAGCTTCATATGATTCGAAGCATGCTTGCATGCTTAGATACATATCAGTCAAGATTTCAAGATTCTGATGTTTGTATCGATACATCCCGTGTTTGTATCGATACAAAGGTCAAGATTTTCAAATTTGAACGTTGGTCAAGGGCTTTGTATCGATACAAACAATCATTTGTATCGATACATCTACTGAAAATTATGCCTAAATTTGCTCATTCTATTTTCTCTTTAAATAGCAATGTGTGGGTTCCTTTGTAAGTAATGAAACAATCACAGTAACTGAACACAACTGAGAAATCTAGTGAGAATCATTGAGAGAGCAAGAAGTGCTTTGGGTAAAACACTTTGGATACAATTTGGGTGAAAAATTGGGATCAAAGTGTTATCCTTCACAAGATCATCATCTTCCATCAAGTTGCAACAATTGAAGATTGAGTATGGGATCAATCATTTAGGAGTTGTATGCTTGGTCGATAACGTTCGGTGCGATTCGTGGTGAAGCAGATTCGCGATCGGGTTGATTTGTGCAAGGAGGTTTGGTTGCTCACTAGGGATCCAAGATTGTTCGATATCTTGGAGGATCAATTGAGAAGAATCGAAGGACTCAGCTGGACGATCGTTGCAAGGAGTTGCACGGGTAGGATCGTTGGAATCAGAGGGTGAAGATTCGTTCGTCGATTGAGGGTTTGCATAGTTTTACATTTTGAGTCAATATAGGTTTATTGGATTCATTGTAATTTGTGCACTTGTGTTCAAGCTGTTTTCATTCTATACATATCTCAAATAACCCGTTTGGTTATTTGGGGGGAGACGTACTCGGACATACGCGTGGACGACGCGAAATCCGGGGAACTCCCTAATCAAACTCTCGTGTCTTGATTGCTTACTTTCATTCTTTATTGCTTTCATTATATTCGTAAACAATTGAATTTGTGTGTTCGTAAGTGTTCACAAGGATTCAATTGTTATTATCTTGTGTTGTGAATTGTTTTTGAAAGAATCGAATAACTTGCTTGGAAACGTTGTTGTTAATTGAATTAGTTTTTGAATATCTTATTCCGATCGACTTTTCCTCAATACGTTTTATCGGCTTAGTTGCTTTTTCAATAAGTCAAAACGGTGCAAAGAGACTACCGATCCCGGAGTCGCTTCCGCACGCACGTTTAACCGAACAATTTTTTAAAAACTCAATTGGTTAACGGAACCACTTATTCACCCCCCCTCTAAGTGGTTAGCCTCGTAGTCTAACAAGTGGCATCAAGAGCCTGGTTGATTTTAAACGATTAAACCGAGTAATTTGTGCCTATTATTAGACAACATGGCTTTTGCACCAAAAGGGGCGTATAATAGGGCTCCGGTATTCAATGGAGATCATTTTGACTATTGGAAAAGTAGCATGCGTATTCACATCAATTCTTTTGATAGTGAAGTGTGGAATGCCATTGAGAATGGTCCGTTTGCTCCAACTATAACGGATGCTCATGGTGTTGTCGCAAATAAGCCAATGGCACAATGGACGGATGAGGAAAAGAAGAAAGTCAATTACGATGCGAAGGCACAAAACATTTTAATATCATCCCTTGGGATTGATCAATTCTATCATGTGTCGCATTGTGAATCGGCTAAGGAAATGTGGGACACATTGGTTACTCACTTTGAGGGTACCAATGATGTCAAGATATCCAAAATTAATACT
This sequence comes from Trifolium repens, assembly GCA_030408175.1. Classification (NCBI taxonomy): domain Eukaryota; kingdom Viridiplantae; phylum Streptophyta; class Magnoliopsida; order Fabales; family Fabaceae; genus Trifolium; species Trifolium repens. Next base: position 28,481,314 of record CP125842.1, read on the forward strand.
TTAACACAAGAATTTGAGTTGTTTCATATGCTAGATGGAGAATCCATCGAGGATATGCAACAACGCTTTATCAAAATCACCAACAAGTTACACGGTTTGGGAAAACCAATTTCCAACCAAGATGCTACTAACAAAATTTTAAGATGTCTTAGTAGGAATTGGCAACCTAAGGTCACCGCGATTAAGGAAGCTAATGATCTTACCTCATTGAATCTTACAACTTTGTTTGGCAAACTCACGGAGCATGAACATGTGCTAAACTTGCTAGAAAAGCATGAGAAAAGCGAAAAGAAGGTAAAGCACAATGACAAGGAAAAGGAAAAGGACAAGAGGTCTATAGCTCTAAAAGCCTCTACTTCAAAGTCCACCAAGTCCAAAAGGATAGAGCATGTGGAAAGTAGCTCAAGCGAAGATGATTCCGATGATGAGGAAATGGGACTCTTCGTTAGGCGCTACAATAGGTATGTGAAGAAAAATGGGATAAGGCACTCCGATGAAAATCTTAGGAAATATCGGAAAGATAGTGGTTACCATAGGAGGAATGAAGATGTCAAGTACTCTAAAAAGGGAGCATGTTATGAATGTGGACAAATCGGTCACTTTAAACCGGATTGTCCCAAGCTCAAGAGAAAGGAGAAAGAATCACCTTCATTCAAAAAGGGAAGCAAGGACAAGGGAAAGAAAGCTTACGTTGCATGGGAGAGCTCTAGCTCATCTTCCTCTTCATCATCAAGCTCTAGTTCAAGCGGTGAAGAAGGATTGGCAAATGTGTGTTTGACATCACACGATCGTAAGAAACTTGTTCCTAAAAAGGTAAACCAAAATCCCTCTAGTTCATATACTCTCTTGGAATATCATGAATTACAAGTTGCTTTTGAAAAACTACACAAAGAAACTCAAGAGGCTTTTCAACGATTAAAGGGTTTAATGCAAGTCAATAAATACCTTGAGGTTAAAGTTTCGGAAACGGAACATGAGTTGAAAGCTCTCAAAGAATCTTTGGTTCAAAAACCTCTTGTGAATTATGATAGTTGTGGAAATGAATATACCGGATGTGATGGATGCTTTTACTTAAGTAGAGATTTACGAAAACTACAAGAGAAGTTAAAAGAACCATCCAAGCCGGAGATTACTTTTGCGGTTGATCCATCTAAATTCAACAAATCTTTTAAACCGAGAAATAAAAAGTATAAATTTGTTGAAAAGGATCACAAGAAAAGTAATCCTCATATTGTTTGTCATTATTGTTGTAACAAAGGACATACGATTGCAAAATGCCAAGCACGGAAAACCTTAGTACCTAAAGGCATATTGCAATGGTTACCTAAGTTAGACAATAATGTTGATACTAACAAACTAGGACCCAATATGAGTTGGGGACCTATTTCAAATGTCTAAACATGTAGGTAAGCGTCTTGAAGCCATTGATGAGAGACATTGATAACGAGTGGCTCAAGACTTACAAACAAGTAAGGTGAAAAGATACGACTCAACCCAACACAAAACGATGTGGAAATTGATCACTTCCTTCATCCAATACTTAAGGGAAGATTCTACTCTTTAACTTTGCTTTATACATATTTTGTTTAGCATTTGTGTTTGTGATCATATACATACATTTTCTATCTTAATATGATATAAGTTTTGATATTTGTCTAAACCTCCATTTCCAAGAATTCTTACTCAAAAATATTAATAAGTTTTTGAGCTTTATACGTCTCAAATGGGGATTTGACAAAAATCATTACAACTATCTTATTAAGTTCATATTAGAATGTATATGTTAAGTTTTGCATCTATGTGTAAATTTTGCATACATACATAGATATATATATATTTTTCGCATATGATTGTTTGTGGTACTTTAACTATGTTATGTGATTTCTTTTATCATGCATCTATGGTTTAACATGTGTTCTCATGTTAAGATTTGCTTTGGTATTGCTTTGGTTCACATATATACGCATATACCATCATGATTGTATGTGTTTCTTTCATACGTGTTAATTGAAAATCATCGAAATTTCTTTTTGAACTTTTTGATTCATGTGATTTGAGAAAAATTGAAAATAATGTGTTTTGGATCGATACAATGAATTGTGGATGGATACATGTCAGTTATTTTTCAAAATTTCAAATTTTTCAAAAATTAAACTGACTTGTATCGATACATACAAGTGTGTATCGATACATGGCGTGCTGAGAAAAACAGCAAGGCGCCCATGCTTCGAAACATACAGGTATGCTTCGATACATGCTTCAAAACAACTGACTTGTATCGATACATATTACTGTTTGTATCGATACAACCGCGTAGAAACAAGTTTTACATGACTTTTTCATTCATTCATTCATCACAACAACTCAACCACTCTTATTCTTCAAACATGAAACTCATGAAACCTCTCCAAAACCCTTATTCCCAATTTCTCAATCTCTCTCAAAACTTAACCAAATCATCTCAAAATTTAACTCCAAATCACTCAAATTCCTTACCCATTCCTAATACTCCATCAAATTCAAGGGTTCAAGCTACATAAAAGTAAGCAACAATGCCATTATGGATATGTTGAAGGAAATGAGTTTGAAACAAGACATGTTTCAAAGTAATGTCAACAAGAGACTTGAGGATATGCACAGTTACAATGTTGCAAGGTTTGATCATCTCCAAAACCAAGTGGATGAGCTAGTAAAACAAAATTCCTCCGTTGACCATTACTTCAACCTTAACCAACAACCGGATGACATGAATGAATATTGATGATGTATCTTGTTTTTATGGCATTTCATTTCTTTTATCGCATGAACAATCTCTTTTGTTATTTCGTGACTTTCTTTATTTCGATTTGGTTGTACGGATATTATTTAATGTTGCTATGTTTTGAGCAACATTTCACTTTGGCTTGTATGACTTCATTTTGAATTATTTCGTATGTTTGGATTATTATTGTATGTTTATGCATTTAATTGCATGGTTTTGTTTATTTTTCGTCCCATATTTTGGTATGTTTTATTACAAAAATGTCGATGTGTTTTTAAATAATCATGAGTTGGTTTATGGTTTGTTGTTCTACATTCCATGTGTTATCATGATATTTGGTATTCGTCATTGATATATTTTTGGCATATCGTTATATGTAATTATTTTGATTAGGATACTATATCATAAAGTGCATTTCGACAAATGTAAGTGCACGATATGTTTAATAGATGGAAAATTTGCTTGGACTTGTTACTGCTAATGTGCTCTCTTCTTCTTTTTGATATTGTCAAAGGGGGAGAGATTTGGATGCACAAGCTAAAGGATCATCAAACGCATTATGGCATCAACTCAGGGGGAGCAAGCTTTTGTGATTAAGCCTTGGTGTTGTTTTTGCGTCTGTATATCATTGCTATTTTTATTTGCATAATAGGTATAGGCTTAGTTTAGCTTATGCATAGTTTTGACAATTATCAAAAAGGGGGAGAATGTAAGTGCACCAGTTCATCCTCATGTTTTAATAATTGTCAAAACACATGAAAATAGGTTGAACATATTTTGGCAAACTTTACAAATGACTTGACAACAAAGAACTATTTTCAAAACCTTGAAAAACTGACTTTTTGGTGTTTTGTATCGATACATACATTTCTGTATCAATACAAATGTCCTGAAACTTGTTCTGGTACTTCTTGAGCACTTTGTATCGATACACACAGGCTCTGTATCGATACAAAAGCTTCTATACAAAAACAGAATGTTCCATATGATTCGAAACATGCTTGCATGTATCGATACATGTGTATATGTTCTGAAAAACCAGCAAGCTTCATATGATTCGAAGCATGCTTGCATGCTTAGATACATATCAGTCAAGATTTCAAGATTCTGATGTTTGTATCGATACATCCCGTGTTTGTATCGATACAAAGGTCAAGATTTTCAAATTTGAACGTTGGTCAAGGGCTTTGTATCGATACAAACAATCATTTGTATCGATACATCTACTGAAAATTATGCCTAAATTTGCTCATTCTATTTTCTCTTTAAATAGCAATGTGTGGGTTCCTTTGTAAGTAATGAAACAATCACAGTAACTGAACACAACTGAGAAATCTAGTGAGAATCATTGAGAGAGCAAGAAGTGCTTTGGGTAAAACACTTTGGATACAATTTGGGTGAAAAATTGGGATCAAAGTGTTATCCTTCACAAGATCATCATCTTCCATCAAGTTGCAACAATTGAAGATTGAGTATGGGATCAATCATTTAGGAGTTGTATGCTTGGTCGATAACGTTCGGTGCGATTCGTGGTGAAGCAGATTCGCGATCGGGTTGATTTGTGCAAGGAGGTTTGGTTGCTCACTAGGGATCCAAGATTGTTCGATATCTTGGAGGATCAATTGAGAAGAATCGAAGGACTCAGCTGGACGATCGTTGCAAGGAGTTGCACGGGTAGGATCGTTGGAATCAGAGGGTGAAGATTCGTTCGTCGATTGAGGGTTTGCATAGTTTTACATTTTGAGTCAATATAGGTTTATTGGATTCATTGTAATTTGTGCACTTGTGTTCAAGCTGTTTTCATTCTATACATATCTCAAATAACCCGTTTGGTTATTTGGGGGGAGACGTACTCGGACATACGCGTGGACGACGCGAAATCCGGGGAACTCCCTAATCAAACTCTCGTGTCTTGATTGCTTACTTTCATTCTTTATTGCTTTCATTATATTCGTAAACAATTGAATTTGTGTGTTCGTAAGTGTTCACAAGGATTCAATTGTTATTATCTTGTGTTGTGAATTGTTTTTGAAAGAATCGAATAACTTGCTTGGAAACGTTGTTGTTAATTGAATTAGTTTTTGAATATCTTATTCCGATCGACTTTTCCTCAATACGTTTTATCGGCTTAGTTGCTTTTTCAATAAGTCAAAACGGTGCAAAGAGACTACCGATCCCGGAGTCGCTTCCGCACGCACGTTTAACCGAACAATTTTTTAAAAACTCAATTGGTTAACGGAACCACTTATTCACCCCCCCTCTAAGTGGTTAGCCTCGTAGTCTAACATTTTGATCCCTGTACTGGAAAGGTAATGCTGGAGCATCAGACTCGACATTCTAAAGCCTACCTAGTCCCCAAGTTTACTCTTGATCCTAAATCTTCAGTTCATCAAAGACCAAGACCTTTTGTTCATCAAAGGCCTAAAAGCCAAAGGAGATATCGTAGGTGGGTGTGTCACCATTGTGGAAAAAGAGGACACATTAGACCTTTTTGCTACAAGTTGTATGGATACCCCAACCAGGAGCCTCAACCAAATGTGGTACAGGAAGAGAATGTTATTAAGAAGGAATGGAGACCTAAAGAAGAAAATGTTGAATTGTCTAAAGAAGAAAATGTTGGGTTAATTGCTCACACATCCCTAAGAGCTTTTTCTAGAGAAGATTGGTATTTTGATAGCGGGTGTTCTAGACATATGACTGGTGAAGAGAAGTATCTCATAAATGTAAGATCTTACAAGGCTAGTTTTGTAACTTTTGGAGATGGTGCAAAAGGAGAAATAGTAGGAATTAGAGATCTGATCAGCCATGGATTGCCCAACCTTGAGAATGTGCTTTTGGTTAAAGGCCTTACAGGAAATCTGATTAGCATTAGCCAGTTGTGTGATCAAGGCATGAAAGTTAACTTCACCAAATCTGAATGTCTTGTGAACAATGAAGAAGGACAAATAATGCTGAAAGGTACTAGATCCAAAGACAATTGCTATTTGTGGATGCCTCAGGAAGAAGCCCTCACATCCACCTGTCTAGTCACTACAGAAGATGAAGTTCAACTATGGCACCAGAAATTGGGACATCTCAATTTGAAAGGGATGAAGAAAGCTATGTCAGATGAAGCAATTAGAGGTCTTCCCAAACTCAGTATCATTGAGGGAAAGGTGTGTGGTGAATGTCAAATTGGAAAGCAAATCAGAACGTCGCATCCAATGCTGGAGCATCAGACAACTTCCAGGATTCTTGAATTATTACATATGGATCTCATGGGACCCATGCATGTTGAAAGCTTGGGAGGTAAGAGGTATGCTCTTGTAGTGGTAGATGACTACTCTAGATACACATGGGTGAGTTTCATTAGAGAAAAATCAGATGCGTTTGATGTTTTCAAGGAGTTGTGCATCCAGATTCAAAGAGAAAAGGGAAGCAATGTGGTGAGAATAAGAAGTGACCATGGCAGAGAGTTTGAGAACTCCAAGTTCAATGAGTTTTGTTCTACTGAAGGAATTAAGCATGAATATTCATCTCCTATAACCCCTCAACAGAATGGAGTGGTAGAAAGGAAGAATAGAACCATCCAAGAGTCAGCTAGAGTCATGCTTTATGCCAAAAACATCCCATACCACTTTTGGGCTGAAGCCATGAACACTGCGTGCTACATACACAACAGAGTCACCCTGAGAAAAGGTACAACTTCCACTCTGTATGAACTATGGAAAGATAGAAAGCCAACTGTGAAACACTTTCATATATTTGGTAGTAAATGCTACATTCTAGCCGATTGAGAACCAAGAAGGAAACTAGACCCAAAGAGTGATGAGGGAATCTTCCTTGGGTACTCTACAAACAGTAGGGCCTACAGGGTCTATAACTCAAAGACTCAGATTGTGATGGAGTCTGTAAATGTTGTTGTACAGGACTCTCCCCTGAGAGAATATGAAGACATAAATCAAGGAACCCGTGTTAGTGAATGTTGAACAGAATGCTGCAACATCTGATCAACCCAGAAATGAAAAATCTGATGAAGAGACTCTTGAAGAGGAAAGTGAAACAAGTGCAAGACCTCAAGCTCAAAGTAAAGGTCCCTCTGTACGTGTCCAGAAAAATCATCCCATAGACCTGATTATAGGGAATCCTGAACAAGAGATAACCACTAGAAGGACAACTGATGTAGTTGCAAATTCTTGTTTTGTGTCCTTGTTTAAACCAAAGAATGTCAAAGAGGCTTTAACTGATGAAGCCTGAAATGAGGCTATGCAAGAAGAGCTTAACCAATTTGAGAGAAGCGAAGTGTGGGATTTAGTTCCAAGGCCTGAAGATGTGAATGTGATTGGAACAAAATGGGTGTATAAAAACAAGTCAGATGAGAATGGTACGTTTACCAGAAATAAAGCAAGGCTTGTAGCACAAGGATATACCCAGTTTGAAGGGCTTGACTTTGATGAAACTTTTGCACTTGTGGCCAGACTAGAGTCCATCAGATTGCTTTTAGGAGTGGCTTGCATTCTCAAGTTCAAATTATATCAGATGGACGTGAAGAGTGCATTTTTAAATGGATACCTATAGGAAGAGGTGTACGTTGAGCAACCTAAAGGGTTTGTGGATCCAGAACATCCCAACTATGTCTACAAATTGAAGAAAGCCTTGTACGGTCTAAAACAAACACCTAGGGCATGGTATGAAAGGTTGACTCAATTCTTGAAAGAGCAATGATACAGAAAGGGAGGATCAGACAAAACTCTGTTTGTCAAAGAAGAAAGATGAAAATTTATAATAGCCCAAATCTATGTGGATGACATTGTGTTTGGTGGAATGTCGAACACGATTGTCCAACATTTTGTCAAGCAAATGCAGTCAGAGTTTGAAATGAGTCTTGTTGGGGAATTGACTTACTTTCTTGGTCTTCAGATTAAATAAATGGAAGACACCATCTTTATATCTCAAAGCAAGTATGCCAGAAACATCGTCAAAAAATTTGGGATGGACAATGCTACACACAAGAGAACACCAGCACCCAAGGGAATAAGTGTTGATAAAAGTCTTTATAGAAGCATGATTGGGAGCTTGTTGTACTTGACTGCAAGTAGACCTGACATAACTTATGTTGTTGGAGTGTGTGCTAGATATCAAGCAGATCCTAAGGTAAGTCACTTGACTCAAGTTAAGAGAATATTGAAGTATGTGAATGGAACTAGTGATTATGGGATAATGTATTCCCATTGTGAAAGAAATGCTGAAGGAATATGATATCGAACAGGATTCTCTAACATTGTACTGTGACAACATGAGTGCAATAAATATATCAAAGAATCCAGTTCAGCATAGCAAGACAAAACATATTGATATTCGCCACCACTATATAAGGGATTTGGTTGAGAACAAAATTGTGATTTTGGAGCATGTGGGTACAAAGGAACAAGTAGCGGATATTTTCACCAAGGCTATTGATGCTGTACAGTTTGAGAAGTTAAGGGGCAAGTTAGGAATTTGCCTCCATGAAGAAGCATATCAATTACCGTTATTTGTGGAGTGGCGTGTGGCAGTTATTCTTATCTCTCCTCATCAAGTAAAACACGCTGATCAAGGTAATCATGGCCAAAACCGTCACATATGCACGCCATCATCAATAGTTGGTTATTTCTATTTCAAATCTTTTCTAAATATTTTCTTTCCAAATGATCTCACTCTCACTTACAACTTCCCAACTTCTTCTCCAAACCTCTTCATCAAACCCAAATCCATTTTTCTCTGTCAATCCTATTTTCACAACATCATCCTCACTACAATGTCTCAACCATCCACTCAAACCTCACCAACTAAGACCTCCCCGCAAAAATCCTCACCGTCGAAAACAACCACCACCACTTCCAACGTCACTGAAAATCCCTTCGTTCCCTTACCCCAACCTTCTGATATTATCACCGACGCTACCCCTCTCACCATGATCCATCCCTCATTCGCTTCTATACTTAACCCCAAACCTTCTAAATCCTCACCTTCACCCAAACCTAAACCCAAAAAGAGAACCAAATCTGCAACTACCAAGAAATCCAAATCACAAAAATCAAAATCACGCTAGTCCTCTAACTTTGACATGCAAAAGTTGTACCTTGATGATCTGGGTAATGCGAGCACCAATGTTGCATCTGATGTCGAAACACCATGCCCTGATGGTCAAATCGAAACAAACAAGGAAGTGTCTTCCCAAACCCTAAGTGCACAAAAGGGGGATATTGTTGTAGAAGATGCTCCTGATACTCCAATTTATGAAGGAGTTGATGAAGAAACCCAGAACATAAAAATTGCTGAAGATGCTCTGAAATCACTTGTATACTCTGTTTCAAGTGATAAGGTTGTGCCAGATGCCCCAGCATCTTTGGCACAAGACAAACCTCAAGATAAGGTGACTAAGGATGTGGTTGCTGATTCATCTGTGCAACAGGAGAAAGATGTGACTGTTAATGTGAACACTGACAATGCTATGTCAGTTGAAGATCATATTGATTATGTGACTGCTGATGAAGCTGTGGAAGAGGAAGATGCTAATGAAGATGGCAGCACTGAAGATGATGTGACAATCATGAAGATTGTTGGTGACTCTAAGAAAAGGGGTGGAAAGAATGGTGTTGGTAACATACTGAGAACAAGAAAAGAAAAAGTGACTGAGGTTGTGGCTGAAGAACTAAAGTCAACAAAGAAGAAGAATGTTGCAGCTGAAGCAACAAATTCTCCAAAGAAAAAGAAGGTAGCAGCTGAGGCTACCACATCTACAAAGAAAAAGATGTATGGTCCTGTTAGGAGATCAAGCAGAGTTGAGATACCTGCTAAACAAAAGAAGAAGGCTTCAAAGAGAAAGACAATTGAGTTGAGTGACTCAGAGGTTGATGCTGAGGAGGATGCTCTAACTACGCCTACATCCTCAAAGCAAAAGACTCCAAAGAAGAGAAAGATTGTTGCTGATGCATCTGTTGAGGATGCTGAAGAGAATGCTGCAAGCATTGTGTCTGCAAAGAAGAAGGTAGCTGGAAGAACAATTCCACCAAATGTCCCTGATGTACCAATGGATAATGTCTCATTCCACTTTAGTGCAAGTGCTGCTAAATGGAAGTATGTTTACCATAGGAGATTGACTCTAGAAAGGGAACTGTCTGATGAAGCTCTAAAGTGTAAGGATGTGATGGATCTGATACAACAAGTTGGTTTAATAAAGACTGTGAGTGGGATAGGAAATTGTTATGAAAAGCTGGTGAAGGAGTTTACTGTCAACATTAGTGAAGACTGTGACAATCGTCTCAGCAAAGAATTTCATCAAGTCTTTGTCAGAGGTAAATGTGTAGAATTCTCACCTGTTGTGATAAACAGTTTTCTTGGAAGAAGGGAGGATGACTACTCTGAGTTGGAACCAACAAATAATCAAGTATGCAAGACTATCACTGCAAACCAGGTCAAAGTGTGGCCTCTCAAAGGTAAGGTTCCCTTTGTAATGTTATCTGTGAAGTATGCTATTTTAAATAGAATAGGTCCAGTAAATTGGGTTCCCACTACTCACACTTCTACTATAGCAACTAGTTTGGCTAAGTTTATTTATGCTATTGGAACTGGGGCTGATGCTGATTTTGGATCCCTAATATTTGACCAAATTGTTGAACATGGAAAATCTTGGGCTGTCAAACTTGCCATTGCCTTCCCATCCCTTATCTGTGGTATTATTTTGTCTCAACACCCTAACATTTTGCTTCCTGAGGATAAGCCTTGTAAGAGGGAATCACCCATGACCCTCTCCTATAAGCTATTTGAGGGTAAACATGCTGCTGACATCACTGTGCCTCCTAAGAAAGTAGTCCCTGCTGGGAAAGTTGCTTCTTCTTCCATGAATAGAAAAGTTATGATTATCTCTATGGAAGCTGCTGTGAAAGCTTTGGATGAGCAGAAGATAGAGCTTGAAAAGGTTATCTCTGCCTTGAAGCAAGAGGAAGCTAAGGAAGAGGGGTTGATTGCTGAGAATGCAGGTGTTAATGATGCTGGTGATGGTGTTGATGCTGCTGATGGTGATGCAGCTTTGAATGATGATGGTGAAGATGGTGACACAAAGGAGATGGAAGTGTCTGGTTCCAGCAATTCTTTTTAATTTGATGTAATGTTATGTTGCCCTGTTTTGTTTGTTGCTTGTTAAATTGTTTGTTGCTTGTTATGTTGGATACAATGTTGAAGCATTCTAATCCCCATCCTATCAAGTAGTTGTTTTTGTGTTCCGCTGTTGCATGCTTCTCTGATATTCTTAAAAGGATACAATTTATTATTCTCTATTGTTATTCATGAAAGAGTAGTATGGTAATTGTTTTGAAGGATAGCCTCTACTGATCTTTATGCTTGTGTGTTTATGTTGAGAAAAATAAATGTAGTTGAAGTATCTCTTTAAGTAAAATCTATATGGTCATAATTTGTTTTAGCCAAAAATTTGCCAAGGGGGAGTTTGTTGAGTCTTTGGTATTGGCTGCATTTTTGGTAAAATAAACTTTGTGCAGGATGTGCGATCTGATGCCTCAAGCATTGCGTAGAGCATTGTAGTGTCTCAGGAGGAGCGCTCATGACAAGTTCTATTTTAGGAATGTTTGGTTTCTCTCTCATGAATGTTGTATGGCGCGTTTATTTAGGCTTTGTATAAGGAATATTATTAATGCTTCAGATTCTTCTCAATAATACTTCTGAAGAGTATCTCCTTGAAGAATATATATTTTTAGAGAATCTCTTTAATTAATGTGGAGTAATTGCTTGGATCAATTAAACCAAGCCCATGCATGTCTGATTTGCTGAAGTATTTAAAGAAGAAGCAAAACCCTAATTCAGTAGTTGTTCACGCCGTCTTGTGTTTAGTCTAAGAAATTAGGTTTTGCGTGTGTGTTAATTTTGTGAGCCTTTCTTGTGTCACCTTGATGCAAGCTTAGGACGTTTTCTTTGTGTTGTATTGTGTGATCCTTCTCCTAAGCTTTGAAGTACGGAGTTAGGACTTTTGGTGGTTTAACACAATAAGCCTTTAGGTACGAGTGTGTAGTTTTAGGAGTGTGTCTCCAAATCTTTGTGTAACTGAGTTATTGAAATCCTTGCTGTTTGTAAGGTTGTAAGGGAGTGAGATGGGATCTCATATCTAGGAGTTCCTAGGTAGAAGAGTCATTGGTAGTGCCTAGGTTGTATGTTGTAAACGGGGCGTTTGCTGGTAACTTAGAACTAGGACTATTATAGTGATATTCCTTCCTGGATTTGTATCCCCAGACGTAGGTTGCTATTTGCGCCGAACTGGGTTAACAAATAACTTGTCTCCTTTATTTGTTTTTCTTTTATACGCCTTGAATAATTACGCGTGAGACCGGACACAGTGTTAGAGCATCGTGCATAGCGTGCCAGGAATTTCAGCTTGAAATTTCACCCTTAAGGTGAATAAGTGGGATGACCAGAGCTCGAACCCCGGTACCCTGCATATATAATGCAATGTCCAACCAAATGAGTCAAGCTCATGGGACAAAAAAAAAATTATATATATATATATATATATATATATATATATTTTTTTTTTTTTTTTCTTTCTTGATAGTAAAAATATTTAAATATGTAAGATTTTGTTACGGACAGTTATAGTATTTTTTTTTGTTTTAGTCTCTGAATTTTTATCGTTTGAGTTTAGTCTCTAAGTTTTTGTAAGTTTATTTCAGTTTTTAATGTTATATTTGATTCAATATAATCACATCATGCGGTTTAATAAACTGAAATTATTAAATACAATAATTTTTTAATTTACAAGGACAAAATCTAAAAAAAAAAACCTTGCATAACTAAAATTAAAATAGGTATAAATGTAGTTTTAGTTCTCCTAGTTTATAAAATGCCCAATTTTGGTCTCTTTATCATGTTTTATGCAATTTTGGTCTCCATATTTTACAAAAAGTACAATTTAGTCCCCCCTAATTTGTTTTGCGCAATTTTAGTCTCTTGTTTTGAAAAATTAAGATATTTGGTCCCCTATTCATTTAACCTTCAATTTTGATGATTTACATATTCTTTAAATGGTATGGTACATGATACATGCTTAAGTTTAGGAAGAACATAGTGAAGAAAAAGAAACACACACTCTTAAATTTAATTTTAATTTATAAATTTATGTTTATTAATTATATTTTTTATTTTGAAAATAATGAAATATAATTTAAACAATAAATAAAAAAATTAAATATGATGTGGCACCCTCATTAACATGTATGATATGTTATTTCATTTAAAGAATATATCATGTCATCAAAATTGAAGAATAATTTAAAGGGGGACCTAGTATCTAAATTTTTCAAAATAGAAACTAAAATTGTACATTTTATAAAATAGAAAATCAAAACTGCATTTAAAACTAAAAAAAAATATGATAATTGCATTAGCAAAACTAAAATCATATTTAAAAGGGTGAAAATCCAATTTATCCCCTCACAATTTTCTCTTGGCCCAAATTAGTCCTCACACAAAAACTATACCACATTAATCCCTAACAATTTTATACCACTACAAGAAAACAATGTATTATTGAGGGCCAAAAGGACTAAAATCCGTCAACAATGAAGCAATTATTGAGGGCCAAAATCCATCAAAAAAAGCTTCGTCGGTAATGGGTTATTGACAGCCTAGAATCCTCAATAATGCGTCTTCTGAACTTTATGCATTACTGAGGGCCTATGGCCCTCAATAATGAATTTCGAGCTAAAATTACTGACGGCCTGCAACCGCCAATAATATATCTTTAATTAAAAAAAATAATTATTTAATCATTTAAAAAGCAGACTAAATCTGATTTTTAAATAATTAAATTAATTTTTTAAAGTTAAGAATTGTTTTTTAAATAATAGTTACATTTTTAATAATTAATTTAATTATAAACTACTTCTTTTTTAAACTGCAAAATTATTTATTTATTTTTTTAACATCAAAATTTTATTTATAACCATAGACAAACAAAAGACATTTTTCTTTTAAAAAAGTAAAAAAGTTATTAGAAAATAAAAGTGAATTATGACTAAGAAGTGCAAATTCACCAAAACTAGCTACTACACTACAATAGTACAGTAATCGTTTTTCTACTGTTATGTGAAAAAAAAAACATTTTTTGACAAAAAAAAATTTACTACTATTTTTCTCTACATTTTTTTAATGCATTAGCTAATAAGAAAAATTACTTTTTGACTTTAAGTTTCAATATTTTTAAGTATTATACTGGCTTAGTCACTTATAAAAAGTTAGTAAGAAAATTACTAAATATTATATAAATTAAAATTACATATATTATAGAATTAAAGCAAATGATTTAAGCACAAAAGATGTCATAGAACAATGCAGCAACATGAGCAAACTAAAGGAATAAACTACTCCAAAAGCACTGAAACGAAAATACAAAGGCCTACACTACACAGCAACTATAAAAATACATTACTTACTTGGAGTGTCGATCGTAGTTTCTGACTTTACGTGCTTTTAATCCATTTACTCGGATGACCACAATAATATTTAAATCAACAATTGTTAAATCAAAATTGTAATAAAAAAGTTTTAGAATATATACATATTTTATTCAAATAACAAAGAAATAAGTTAAATTTTCAAAATTAAATTAAAATATAAACACTTACAACTATTTACATGAAGAAATGGTTATAAGAAATTGAGAAGTGATAATGTGAAAGATGGAAAAATAAAATTTTAGAGAAATTTTAGATTGAGATGGAAAGTGTATAAATGAAATTTTGAAGTGTAGAAATGAATAATAAGGGAAGTGTTTCCGTTTGAATTTGGTCTTGTGAGAAGCATTATTGAGGGTCATCGGCACTCAATAATTATTGGTCAGAGTTTTGCAGGTTTCGCGTCTCCCCATGTGCATTATTGAGGGTCATCAACACTCAATAATAACTGGTCAAAGTTTTGCAGATTTCACGTCTCCCCATATGCATTATTGAAGGCCATTAACCCCCAATAATGGTTAGTCAAATTTTTTTAAAATTGAAAAACACTTATTGACGGTCTTTATATACTATTGAGGGTTTTAAGCCTTCAATATATTATTGAGGGCCTAAAACCCTCAAAACATTCCGTCAGTAATACCAAGATTTCTTGTAGTGTACAGAGAATAAATTAGTCCCTAATTTATTATTTATCAAAGATTAAATAATTGTACTATTTTCTTGTCCAATGAATTTAGCTCACTTGGTTGAAACATTAATGCATTATATATGCAGCGGACCGGGGTTTAAATCCTGATCATCCCACTTATCCAGTTTAAAGATGAAATTTATAGTCACTATAAATTACTTAATAAAAAATAATTGTCCCGAGAAAAATTGTGAGGAAGCGAGTTGAATATTCAATTTATTTACAAAGTAGTATAAATATAGTACTAGCTTCACTCTCACTTCATTCCTCAATTTAAATTAGAATCAAAACCAACCACTGTCTCCCTCTACTCTTCTCAAAACACAAGAAAAATTAAAGTGGAGACTACACTACATAGAAGTAGGAAAAATGCTTATGCAACAAATTAATTTAAGACCAAATTGTCTTATCTTGCAGAAGCCATGTCTCAATGGCATTGGAAATAACCAAACATGTTTTAAGGTTGGCTCATCAAGGCCTTTGTTCACAAATCCAAAGAAACATGGGAGGTTTAGGAGTAGTAATGGATGCAGCAAAATAAAAGCTGTGGCTGTGAGTGAAGAAGAAGAAGAAATAATAGAAGGGAAATCAGTAAAAGTAAAAGCCACAGTAACTGTTCAACAAACAGTTGGAGGGCTTTTCTCAGAAATGGCTATAGAAAGAGGACTTGATGACATAACTGATTTGTTGGGTAAATCAATCCTCTTGGAGCTTTGTAGTTCCCAGCTAGATCCTGGTAAGTTATTGGTGAATTTGATAAAACTAAACCTAAATATAATTTTGCAAAAACAATATAGTATAACTTTTATCTAAATTTGTGTCAAAAAAAAAAAAACTTTTATCTAAATCTTACGTAAAAAAATAAAATAAAAATTTATCTAAATCATGGCAATATATTATGATGATAAATAAAAATGTGAACCTTAATTAGCTTCATCTCCGTATTTATGAAGATATTATGTTAGGGTCGAGAGATTTCACACGGTTATTGTATAACAAAATAAATAATCTGAATTATCTAATCTAAGTGGATCTAAATTTTATTATTAATTATTAGATTTAAAATAAGTGGATAGATCTCATAATATTAATCATTTTATTCTAAATTAGATTTAAATTTAATTTAGAATAAAATAATTAATATTGCATTAAAATATTTTTCTTTTGTTAAATTAGATTATTTTATTCTAAGTTAGATTTAAAACATTATTATTAGAGTGAAGATTCATTTTTGTACCAAAAAAAGAGTGAAGATTCATTTTAGTTCTTAAAAATATTATGAGATCCATTTTAGTACTTGAAAATATAATTAAAAAAAAACCTTTTTTTTTTGAGAAAATTAAAGTCAATATGATTTCAAATAAAAAACAATTTTTTGTATAATCAAGGATATTTATGTCATTGTAATAATACACATATTTCTTTCCTCTCATCTCTTACCTTTATTATCTCTCATGCTAAACTATTAGATAGCCATCTCATTTTCTTTCACTTTCTATCCTTTATCAACCAAACAAAGTATAAATAATGCAAGAACTAAATTATTTTTGTTTTTCTACGGAGGTCTTCTAACTTTCCCCATTTATTTGAAATAGATCTTGACTCTTAATATTATTTGCTTCATTTTCATGTTTATCATACTTCAAGTTATAGAAATATATCCTAAATTGGTAGTAATATACATACAAGAAGAAAGTACATATATACTTAAGTGTCATATATTTAATGGCACAAAATAATAGTGCGTTAAGTACCTCACATGCATTATCCGGTAAAAAAATTAAGATGAACATGTTTCTTGGGGTCCCCAGCATCTTCTTTGTCTTTAACATAACATAATTTTTATTTATTGTTTTATACAATATGACATAATTTAATTAGACAAAATTAAGATATAATTTGTGTTAAACTTGACATTAACCATAATTTTAACATTACTCTTGTAATTTTGTGTCTTTTATTTTGTTACAAAAAGAGACATCATTGGAGAAGAAAAGAATCAAAGGTTATGTTCACTTGACAAATCGATTAGCACAAGAGGTGAAGTATGAAGCTGAATTTGATGTACCAAATAATTTTGGAGATATTGGTGCTATTCTTGTGGAAAATGAGCATAGAAGGGAAATGTTTATAAAGAATATTGTTCTCGATGGCTTTCTCACTGGTCCTGTTAATTTTTCTTGTGACTCTTGGGTTCATTCCAAGCATGACAACCCTACAAAAAGGGTCATTTTCTCCAACAAGGTTGAATCATTACCCCATCTCCAAAAATTTATTACTATATTTTATTGTGTTGAAAATTATAAATAATAATGAGATAAACATTAAATTTAAAATTATTAATATATTAATTACTTCATATAAATTAAATTGGACACATCCGGTTTCATATATAATAAATTGTTTCATATAAACATTTTTCACTTTTTAAGTTAATTAAATTAGTTGCGAAAAAAAAAAGTTTATCTAATATGTAATATATCTAATTTATAATATAAATTAAATACATTAGTTATTGGATGAATTTAAAAAATAAAAATTCATTTATATGTAAAATCTAAAAGAGTGCTGCCTCCCATATTATAAAGAGGAAAAAAAAAACTTTTGTGGCAAATTTGAAATGATTGAGTTAAGAGTAGGACAAGAGGTATCGTCAAGAAAACAAAGAGTAGGACAAGGTGATCAGTGACAAGAGTCATACAATTATAAATGAAATAGTTAGGTATTCTTATAAAAGAAGTAGTAGTTATTATGAGTAGAATTTTTCATGTGGGGATATTTTAGGATCTGTTTCAGTTGTTATAGGACCAGCGTATTAATAGCTATGAAGCACCGACACCTTTATGGTTAGATGTGTCGCGGTATCCGACACTCGTATGACACCCGTACGACACTCGTACAAACGTGTCAGAGAGGTGTCCAAAAAAATAATTTTTCCTTTATTCCGACACTCCTTAAATCGGTGTCCGGCACCTAGACACTCGTATAAACGTGTCGGGGTAAGTGTCCAATTTTTTTTTATTTGCTTCTACTTTTCTCAGACATATATACAACGATTAAAGATGTGTCAAAATAATAATATTGATCAATGAGGGATTAAAGATATTACATTTCGGTTACATTATTTTTAGTTTTTCGATAGTAGTTGGATGAGTAAATGTCAAATGTACTATCATATATTCTTTTAAAACTTTTTTTATTGAAAACTTTGTTCAACTTAGATGCATATGTCTGTATTTTTAATTCTAAACTTATATTTTTTTATAAATATGTAGCGGTGTCGATGTCGTATATTTTTTACATTAACAGTGTCGAAGTGTCCGTGTCGTGTCGTATCGCGGTGTCTGTGTCAAAGTCCGTGTTTTATAGATTAATAGTGATACATGGTGTTAGTTTCATTCCTTGTAAATCATGTAATGGGTGTGGCACTTCATCTTAGATTTGGTTGTATTTTGGTATATCTTATGCCCAAATTTTTATTTAATAATAATTTATTTTGATTTTTCCAAAAAAAAAAAAAGAAAGAAGGTATTCTTGTTGTTGCACATGTCACATTAATTTTAGTATTTCATTGGTCTAAAACCTATTTATTTAGAAAAAAAAATCCAATATTTATATGATCATAACTAGGAATTACATATGTTTGTTCATTTGAGTTAATGAAATTTGTAAAAACATTACGACATTTATCATAAACATTTTTCACCTAATTTTCAAAAAATTTAAAGATATATAGTCATAATTAAGAAAAAAAGATATCTAGTCCGTAAAAACAGCTTAGAGTATATATATATATATATATATATATATATATATATGGGTCAGGATCAAATGACACCAAGGTGTCAAACTTAGTAACATGACACCTCCGATAATTCTTTATCGGATAATCGTATTACAAAATCAACCGTTGGATTCAAAACTATTATTATATAGATCATGCCTATAAAATTTAACAACAATCGGAAATCATTTGATATGTCAATGAGATGCATAAAAACCAACGTCTTACAAAACTTCGTCAAAACCGTTAATTTTTATCCTTCTCTTTAACCCATCAAATGGTTTCCGATTGTTGTTAAATTTTATAGACATGATCTATATAATAATAGCTTTGAATCCAACGGTTGATTTTGTAATACGATTATCCGATAAAGAATTATCGGAGGTGTCATGTTACTAAGTTTGACACCTTGGTGTCATTTGATCCTGACCCTATATATATATATATATATATATATATATATATGATTTTATTTTTACAAAAATAGCTTATTAATACTTATATATAAACACTAATCATGATAAATGTTTATGCTCTAAGTGTCAATGCTCTAAGTGTCAAATAAGTTGTTTATCCAAAGCTTAAGAGCAAATATCAATTGTTAGTTGTTTCGGTGGTGATTTTGTAGGATGTACCACGGTTCAATCCCACAATTGCGATCGTCAGATTAAACAAGTGATGAAACATTACAAGGGGGTAATCTACATGGGGGGTAAAATGAACTAGAAAAAAAAATCGGAAACATTACAAGGGGGTAATCTCAAAGAAAAAAATGACAGGGGGTAACGCAAAACTCGCCTACTTTGTAGGGGGTAAAAACCTATTAACCCAAACTTAAAATTATTATGTGTGCATGTAGATTTATTTGTATGCATGTTTTGTACTACCTAATAAATTTTCTCTTTTGAACAGTCATATTTGCCATCTGAAACACCAGAAGCATTAAAAAGGTATAGAGAAGATGAACTAATAAATTTACGAGGTAATGGACAAGGCGTACGCAAGAGCTTTGATCGAATTTACGATTACGATGTGTACAATGACCTCGGAGATCCAGACACTGATCCCGACCTCAAGAGACCTGTTCTTGGTGGCAAACTACATCCTTATCCAAGGCGCTGTAGAACCGGAAGACCTCGTTGCAAGACAGGTAGGTGCTATACCAAGAGTTAGCACCGACTTAAAACATGCAGCAGTATTAAAACTCTCGTTGATAAATTGTCTTGGCATTAATAATTTACTATGATATAATTAACAGATCCGTCGTACGAGAAAAGAAGTGGTAGTGTCTACGTTCCTAGGGACGAATCATTCTCCGATGTAAAACAACTCACATTTTCAGCAAATACCTTACAATCAGCTTTCCACGCGCTTTTACCAGCTTTGAAAACAGCTTCAATTGATGTAAATCTCGGATTTCCTCTTTTCTCATCCATAGACGACCTTTTCAACGAAGGATTTGACTTGCCTCCTCACAATCAGAAAGGTCTTAGAAGTGTCTTGCCAAGGTTGGTCAGATTTGTCCAGGATGCCAGTAATGACATTCTTCGTTTCGAGACTCCTGCCACTATGGACAGTAAGATGTGATTTTTTTTATAGATAAATATCAGTATATTATAGTTGTTACGCAATTGATGAAATCTGGTCATTAATTCCATATTTTATGGTTCATTAATTTAGTTTACTAATCAATGTGCGCGCGTGCATGCGTTTGTATGTGATAATATGAATATGGCAGAGGACAGATTCTTTTGGTTTAGGGATGAAGAATTTGGAAGACAAACTATAGCAGGTCTTAATCCTTGTTGCATCCAATTGGTCACGGTATATTACTACCTTATGTTACTTTATTTAAAATATTCTTAAGGTAATAGCAAAGATGATTATTAATAATTTTCTCAAGTAGGAATGGCCATTGAAAAGCAAACTTGACCCTAAAATTTATGGTCCTGCTGAATCAGCAATAACAACTGAACTAGTTGAGCAACAAATCAGAGGATTCACTACTGTTCAAGAGGTATTGTTTTTATTTAAGGGTACTAATTACATTTTCACATTGCTAAATAAGTGTTATTTTATCTTATAACTAACTTTTGTGATTAAAACAACTCAATGCAGGCAATAAAACAGAAGAAGTTGTTCATCTTGGATTACTATGATTTTTTCATGCCATTAGTAGAGGAAGTTAGAAAACTTGAAGGCACAACATTGTATGGATCAAGGACATTATTCTTCCTGCACGACGGCACATTGAGACCACTAGCGATCGAGCTAGCCCGGCCGCCAATTGGTGATAAGCCACTATGGAGAGAAGTGTACAGACCTTCTTGGCACTCAACTGGTGTTTGGCTTTGGAGACTTGCTAAAGCTCATGTCCTTGCTCATGACTCTGGCTACCACCAACTTGTTAGTCACTGGTATGAAACAATAAACCTTTTAAATATATAATATATAATATGATAATGTTACATAAACTAATATAGTGACGTATCTACCGTCCGGCCAGCTCGGGCACTTGCTCAGACTCTGGTAAAAAAAATTGGTATTTTTGGGGTTAGTTTAGGACAAAACTGGGATTTTTCAGTTTAAAACTGAGATTTTTGTTTCAAAGTAAGATTTTGTCCAAGCTTTATAAATTTTCTGGCTCTGGAACTGCTAAGTGCTAATATAATGTTGATTTTCACTTTTGTTTAGGTTGAGAACTCACTGTGCTACAGAACCTTACATCATAGCAACAAACAGGCAACTAAGTGCAATGCATCCAATCTACAAACTATTACTTCCACATTTTAGATACACAATGGAAATCAATGCACTTGCACGTGAAGCACTTGTAAATGCAGATGGAATAATTGAAAGCAGTTTCACTCCCAAAAAACATTCTCTCTTAGTAAGTTCAATAGCCTATGACAAACATTGGCAATTTGACTTACAAGCCCTTCCAAATGACCTCATTCATAGAGGTTTGGCAGTAAAAGATCCAAATGCCCCTCATGGCTTAAAATTAACCATAGAAGATTACCCTTATGCAAATGATGGTCTTGTTCTTTGGGATGCTTTAAAATCATGGATTACTGATTATGTCAACATTTACTACAACAATGAAGAATCCAAAAATGTTGAGTCAGATAAAGAATTACAAGCTTGGTGGCATGAGATTAGAAACGTTGGTCACGGCGACAAGAAAGACGAACCATGGTGGCCTAATTTGAAAACAAATGAAGATCTTATTGAAATATTGACAACCATTGTTTGGATAACATCAGGGCATCATGCTGCGGTGAATTTTGGTCAGTACACTTACGCCGGATATTTTCCTAATAGACCGGCCATTGCGAGAGAACCCATGCCTACAGAAGACCCTTCGGACACCGAATGGCAACTTTTCTTCGAAAGACCGGAAGTGACTTTGCTCAAGTGTTTTCCTTCGCAAATTCAAGCTATGACGGTGATGACCGTATTGGATATTTTGTCTAGTCATTCGCCAGATGAGGAATATCTTGGACAAACAATTGAGCCGGCTTGGGAAGAAGAGCCGTTGGTTAAAGCTGCTTTTGAGAAGTTTAAAGGGAAGTTGATGGAGCTTGAAGGTATAGTTGATGAGAGGAATGTTGATGTGAAGTTGAGGAATAGGAATGGTGCTGGAATTTTGCCTTATGAGCTTTTGAAGCCTACTTCTGAGCCTGGTGTGACAGGAAAAGGTGTTCCATATAGCATCTCTATTTGATTTGAACACATGTTGATGTTGTGGATCAAATTATGTTGTGTTGATCTTTCAATGTTCTATTTTGAGCTCATTGTAATGTAATATTAATTGACTATAACTTTGTTATAGATTAATGTCAAAATTCATATATGAATATCATAATATCTCATTTTGAGTTATGCTAGCGACAAACAAACGCTTGTGCAAACGCAGAGCAACACACCCCATAATAACATGCCACGTTTCCTGACTTTCAAAACCGTAGACTTGATGACCGGCTCTACCGGTTTAAAATATTTATTATTTTCCTTTTTAAATTATTTAATTTAATGTTTAAAATTGCAAATGCAAATCTTAACGCACCCACCTCTTCAGCCAATTCCATGTGCCATGGATACAAACTTCCAAATCATATTTACCAGGAGAAATAATATTATCATCTGTAAATTGAAGAAATTCTTCTAAGAAAATTTAACATATTTCCTTTGTGAAGGCAAGTGCTTAAACTAGATTCTGCGTATTGTTGTTAATCTTAGATTCTGTGTGTTGTTGTTAATCTTTGGTAGGCTTGTTAAGTCAAGGAACTTGAATTCATTGAACATGTTAAATGGATTGTTATTTTAGACAAATTTGAATAAATGGGTAGAGACTGAAGAATGTGATAAAGCTTGTGTCATGTGGTGTCAAATGAGGTGGTGGTTTCTGGTTTGGCAGTACGGTTGCGTTGTGGCCGGCCGTATGGGATATATGGTTGGTGAGGAGGTCAACGAATGGTGGTGGCTGGTGGTTCCAAAGCTTTCGGTTGCCTATTTTGCTTTTTGATGGGATGGACACGTGGCATTCTATATGAGGTTGTGTTGGGTGGAGGGTGTCTAAGCGTGTGAAACTAGCACTTCTCAATAATTTTTTTCATCAATCACTTGAGTTCAATATATAAGTTAAATATATTAATTTTTTACTATTAAATAATACTAGAATTACTATAAGAAATAAGATATTTTGCAGCGACTATTTCGCAGCGACATTCAAATTATTGACAAAAATATACATATAGCAACAACTAATTTTGTTGAGTCTTTGGTATTGGCAGCATTTTTGGTAAAATAAACTTTGTAGCAGGATGTGCGACAATATGCCTTAAGCATCATGACATCTCACGAGGAGTCTTCGTGACATGTTCTATTTATGGAATGTTTGATTTCTCTCTCATGGATCTTGCATGGCGCATTTAATCAGGCTTATTATGGGGATTATTACTTAATGCTTCATATCCTTCTCAAGAATGTTTTTGTAGAGAATCTCCTTGATGAGTATTTTTGTAGAGAATCTATTTTAATTAAAGTGGATTTATTGCTTGGGTCAAACAAATCAAGCCCATGCTATTTCTGAATCAAGGAAGAATTGACTGAAGTATTTAAGGAAGATGCAAACCCTAATTCAGTTTAGTTATTCACGCCGTATTGTGTATTGAGTCTAAGAACTTAGGTTTTGCGTGTGTTTGTTTGTGAGCCTTTTTTGTGTCATCTTGATACAAGCTTAGGACTGTGTTTATTGAGTTGTACTGTGTGTGATCCTCTCATAAGCTTTGAAGCACGGAGTTAGGACTTTGTTGGTTATAACACTCTAAGCCTTTAGGTACGAATGTGTTGTTTTTAGGAGTGTGTCTCCAAAACTTGTTTGAATTGTGTTAGTGAAATCCTTGTTGTTTGTAAGGTTGTAAGGGAGTGAGATGGGATCTTTGATCTAGGAGTTCATAGGTTGAAGAGTCATTGGTAGTGCCTAGGTTATAATTTGTAAACGGGGCGTTTGTTGGTAACTTAGAAATAGGACTATTATAGTGATATTCCTTCCTGGATTGGTATCCCCTAGACGTAGGTTGCTGTTTGCGCCGAACTGGGTTAACAAATACTTGTGTTCTTTATTTGTTTTCTTTTATATGCTTTGGATTATTACGTGCTACACCTGACGCGGTGCCTAGAGCATCGTGTAGCACATCGTGCATAGCGTGCCAGGAATTTCAATTGGCATCAGAGCAGACACCCTGCCTTGTTTTTGTTGGGTGAGATTCAGGACCTGAAATCTATGGCATCATGGAAAAGGACGGAGGATATATGAATAGACCACCTTTGCTCAATGGATCTAGCAACTATGATCCTTGGAAATCTAAAATGACTGCTTTTCTGAAATCTATTGATAGCAAAGTTTGGAAGGCAGTTTTGACTGGATGAGACCATCCCACTATTACCAGCAAGGAAGGTACCTCAACGGGGGTGCTGAAACCTGAAGTAGAATGGACTCCAGATGAGGAAACTGCAGCTCACTATAACAACAAAGCTATCTATGCCCTGTTTAATGGAGTGGACACCAGTGTTTTCAAACTCATTAAAAACTGTTTGTCAGCCAAAGAAGCATGAGAGATATTGAAAACCTGTTACGAAGGGACCACTAAAGTGAAGCAGTCAAAGATTCAACACCTCACATCCAAGTTTGAAGCGTTAAGAATGAAAGATGATAAGAGCATCCAAGATTTTCATTTGAGTCTCTTAGACATTGCTAACTCTTTTGAAGCCTTGGGAGAAAAAATATCTGATGAGAAACTGTCAAGAAAGCTCCTTAGATCTCTTCCCAAGAGATTTGATATGAAGGTTACTGCCATTGAGGAAGCTCATGATATCTCCACCATGAAAATGGATGAATTGGTTGGATCTCTTCAAACCTTTGAAATTGTTCTCAATGACCGAGATGACAAAAAGAATAAGAGCATTGCCTTTGTCACAAACACTGAAGATGATGTTGCTGAAAGTGATGATGAAGAGGGAGATAGCATAGCAGATGCTATTTCCATGCTTGGGAGACAATTCAACAAAGTGTTGAAAAAAGTTGATCGTAGGAATCGACAGAATGGGCAAAGCATCAGATTCGACATCAACAAGCAGCCAAACAATTTCAAGAAAAACAAGCCTGAAGAAAAGGGCAGTCAAAGCAAGGGTGTTCAGTGTCATGAGTGTGAAGGTTATGGACACATAAGGTCAGAATGTGGTACTTATCAGAAAAGACAAAAGAAAGGGTTAACTGTTTCTTGGTCAGATGAAGACACTGATGAAGAAGGTGAATCAGCAAGATATGTGACTGCCTTTACTTGAACATGTGTCACAGACTGGGATTCTGATGAAGATGGGGATGTATCTTATGAGGAACTTGCTAGCACTTACAAGGAATTACTTACTAGATATGAAGAGATGTGTAGGATTCTTGAGAAGCAAAAGAAGACTATTAATAAACTTCAAGCTGAAGTAAACATACAGGTTGAAAAGGCAACACAAGCAGAAGAAAAAGTCATCCAAGTTAATGTTCAAATGGATGACCTAAGGAAACGTGTAAGCAAGCTGAACTCAGGAACAAATCTCCTCAAAGAAATTCTAGATAATGTCCCAAGTGGAAAGCTAAAGTCTGTTGGGTACAACTACTCAAGTCTCAATCAGTATCAACAGAACCCTGAAACCAAGTTTACATCAAGTGAAGATGTATTTGACCCCTGTACTGGGAAGAAGATGTTGAAGCATCATGCTCAACATTCTAAAGCTTACCCTGTTCCCAAATTTGCGCTTGATCCAACACCTCGTGTTCATCAAAGACCCAAGAATCAGAGGAGATACCGTAGGTGGGTATGTCATCATTGTGGGAAACGAGGGAACATTAGACCGTTTTGTTACAGGCTGTATGGATATCCTGACCAGAAACCTGAACCAAATGTGGTGCAGGAAGATAATGTTACTAAAAAGGAATGGAGACCTAAAGAAGAAAATGTTGGGTTAATTGCTCACACATCTCTCAGAGCCTCCTCTAGGGAAGATTGGTATTTTGATAGTGGATGCTCTAGACACATGACTGGTGAAGAGATGTATCTCATAAATATGAGATCCTACAAGTCTAGTTTTGTGACTTTTGGAGACGGTGCAAAAGGAGAAATAGTAGGAATTGGGGATCTGATCAGCTATGGATTGCCCAACCTGGAGAATGTGCTCTTAGTCAAAGGCCTCACAGTAAATTTGATTAGCATCAGCTAACTGTGTGATCAAGGCATGAAAGTTAACTTCACCAAATCTGAATGTTTAGTCAACAGTGAAGAAGAACAACTAATGCTGAAAGGGACTAGATCTAAAGACAACTGCTATTTGTGGATGCCTCAGGAAGAAGCCTTCACATCCACTTGTCTTGCTACCATAGAAGATGAAATCCAACTATGGCACCAGAAATTGGGACACCTCAATCTGAAAGGAATGAAGAAAGTCATGTCAGCTGAAGCCATCAGAGGCCTTCCTAGACTCAAGATCATTGAAGGTAAAGTGTGTGGAGAATGCCAAATTGGAAAGTAAATCAGAATGCCGCATCCAATGTTGGAGCATCAGACAACCTCCAAGGTTCTTGAATTGTTACACATGGATCTCATGGGACCCATGCAGGTTGAAAGCTTGGGCGGAAAGAAGTATGCTTTTGTGGTTGTAGATGATTATTCTAGATACACATGAGTGAATTTCATTAGAGAAAAATCAGATGCGTTTGATGTTTTCAAGGAGCTGTGTATCCAGATTCAAAGAGAAAAGGGAAGCAATGTTGTGAGAATAAGAAGTGATCATGGCAGAGAGTTTGAGAATTCCAAATTCAATGAGTTTTGTTCCACTGAAGGAATTAAGCATGAATATTCATCTCCTATAACTCCTCAACAGAATGGTGTAGTAGAGAGGAAGAATAGAACTATCCAAGAATCAGCTAGAGTCATGCTTCATGCCAAAAACATCCCATATCACTTTTGGGCTGAAGCCATGAACACTGCATGTTATATACACAACAGAGTCACCCTGAGAAAAGGTACAACTTCTACTCTATATGAATTATGGAAAGATATAAAGTCAACTGTCAAACACTTTCATATCTTTGGAAGTAAGTGCTACATTCTAGCCGATAGAGAGCCAAGAAGGAAGCTTGACCCTAAAAGTGATGAGGGAATCTTCCTTGGGTACTCTACAAACAGTAGAGCTTACAGGGTGTATAACTCAAAGACTCAAGTTGTGATGGAATCTGTAAATGTTGTTGTAAAGGACTCTCCTTTGAAAGAAAATAATGGCATAGATCATGGTACTCCTGTTAGTGACAATGCCGAACAGGATGCTGAAGCATCAGAACAACCCAGAATTGAGAAATCTGATGAAGAGACTCATGAAGAGGATGGTGAAGCAAGTGCGGGACCTCAAGCCTAAATTAAAGGTCCCTCTGTACGTGACCAGAAAAATCATCCCAAAGACCTTATTATAGGAAATCCTAAACAAGGGATAACCACAAGAAGGACAAATGATGTAATTGCAAACTCTTGCTTTGTATCTCTGTTTGAGCCAAAGAATGTCGAAGCTCTAGCTGATGAAGCCTGGATAGAGGCTATGCAAGAAGAATTGAACTAATTCGAAAGAAGTGAAGTGTGGGACTTTGTTCCAAGGCCAGAAAATGTGAATGTGATTGGAACTAAATGGGTGTATAAAAACAAGTCAGATGAGAATGGTACTATAACCAAAAATAAAGCAAGGCTTGTGGCACAAGGATATACCCAGATTGAAGGGCTTGACTTTGAAGAAACTTTTGCACATGTGGCCAGACTAGAATCCATCAGACTCCTTTTAGGAGTGGCTTGCATCCTCAAGTTCAAACTATACCAAATGGACGTGAAGAGTGCCTTTCTAAATGGATACCTACAGGAAGAGATTTATGTTGAGCAACCTAAAGGGTTTGTGGACCCAAAATACGCTAACTATGTCTACAAATTGAAGAAAGCCTTGTATGGCCTAAAACAGGCACCAAGGGCATGGTATGAAAGGTTGACTCAATTCTTGGAAGAAAAAGGATACAGGAAGGGAGGATCAGACAAAACCCTATTTATGAAAGAAGAAACTGGAAAATTTATAATAGCCCAAATTTATGTTGATGACATTGTGTTTGGTGGAATGTCGAACACGATGGTCTAACATTTTGTCAAGCAAATGCAGTCAAAGTTTGAAATGAGACTTGTTGGGGAATTGACTTATTTCCTTGGTCTTCAGATTAAACAAAAGGAAGACACCATCTTTATATCTCAAAGAAAGTATGCGAGGAACATAGTCAAGAAATTTGGAATGGACAATGCTACACACAAGAGAACACCAACACCTACCCATTTGAAACTTACCAAAGATGAAAAGGGGATAAGTGTTGATCAAAGCCTCTATAGAAGCATGATTGGTAGCTTGTTGTACTTGACTGCAAGTAGACCTGACATCACTTATGCTGTTGGAGTGTGTGCTAGATATCAGGCAGATCCTAAGGTAAGTCACTTGACTCAAGTTAAGAGAATTTTGAAATACGTGAATGGGACTAGTGATTATGGGATAATGTATTCCCATTGTGAGAATTCTGCCTTATATGGATATTGTGATGCTGATTGGGCTGGAAGTGCAGATGATAGAAAGAGCACTTCAGGAGGATGTTTCTTTTTAGGCACTAATCTGATATCTTGGTTCAGCAAGAAGCAAAATTGTGTGGCCCTATCTACAGCTGAGGCTGAGTATGTAGCAGCTGGGAGTAGTTGTTCTCAACTTGTGTGGATGAAACAAATTCTGAAGGAATACGATGTCGAACAGGATGCTCTAACATTGTACATTATTGTGACAACATGAGCGCCATAAACATATCAAAGAATCCAGTTCAGCATAGCAAGACAAAGCATATTGATATTCGCCACCATTATATAAGAGATTTGGTTGAGAATAAAATTGTGATTCTGGAGCATGTGGGTACAAAGGAACAAGTGGCAGATATTTTCACCAAGGCTCTTGATACTGTACAGTTTGAGAAGTTAAGGGGCAAGTTAGGGATTTGCCTCAATGAAGAATCATAGCAATTACCGTTAGTGGTGATGTGGAGTGCAGCAGTTATTTTTATCTCTCCTCATCAAGTGCTGCACGTTGATCAAGGCAATCATGGCCTAAACCACCACACAAACACGCCACCATTAAGGATTGGTTATTTTTATTTCAAATCTTTTTCAAATATTTTCTTCCCAAATATACCTATTTACTCTTTCAACTTCTCAACTCAGTTTACAAACTCTCCTATGAATCCTAATACTCTTCTTCTCCTCCAATCCTATTTTCTTCAAACCTTCACCACTACATTGTCTCAACCATCCAACCAAAACTCACCATCAAACTCATCTCCAAACCAAACCTCATCGCCAAATATCACTGCTACTAACCCCCAACCCTCTGACATTATCACCAACGTCGTCCCACTCACCATGAGTCACCAACTGCTCCAAATGTTGCAATCGAGACTGCTAAGAAAATCCCCTCCAAATCCCTAAATTGTGAAAAGGGGGAAATTACTGTAGATTCTGAGAAAGTGAAGAATGTTGTTCCTGAGTCTCCCGATAATAATGGCGATGATGAAGATCATGAAAAGTTGAAAGAAGCTGAAGACACTTTGAACTCCTTGAATAAGGCTGATCCTAAGGCCAATGTCGTGTCGGATGTTCCAACATCCTTGGCACAATCTCCTCCCATATCTGATGTTGGTGAGGATATTGGAGTTGATGTCGATCATGTGGTTGCAGATACTTCTATGCAAGAAGAGAAAGATGGTTCTGATGATGCAAATACTGGCAATGCTATGTCATTTGAAAATAATTTTGATCATGTTATTGCAGATGAGGTTGTTGAAGAAGATGCAAATGTAGATGAACACTCTGACAAGGTTATGTCAAGTGAAGAAGACCTGGTAATTGTGAAGACTGTTGGTGACTCTAAGAGGAAGAGTGGTAAAACTGGTGTAGGAAAAAGGTTAAGGGAAAGAAAAGAGAACGTGAATGAGGTTGCTACTGAAGCAACAAAGTCAACAAAGAAAAAGAAGGTTGTAGCTGAAGCAACCAAGTCACCTAAGAAAAAGAAGGTAGCAGTTGAGGCTACCAAATCTCCAAAGAAAAAGATATATGGTCCTGTCAAGAGATCTAGCAGAGTAGAGATTCCTGTTAAGCAAAAGAAGCAAGCCTCAAAGAGAAAGACCATTGAGTTGAGTGACTCAGAGTATGATGCTGAAGAAGATGCTCCAAGCATCACCACTTCTTCAAAGCAAAAGACTCCAAAGAAAAGGAAAACTGTGGTTGCTACATCTGGTGAAGATGTTGAACAGGATGCCCCAGGCATCGTGTCTGCTAAAAGAAGAGTAGCTGGGAGATCCATTCCACCCAATGTTCCTGATGTGCCAATGGATAATGTGTCATTTCATTTTATTGACAGTGCTGCTAAGTGGAAATTTGTTTACCATAGGAGATTGGCTCTGGAGAGAGAACTATCTGATGAAGCCCTAGAGTGCAAAGAGGTGATTGATTTGATAAGAAAAGCTGGTTTGATAAAGACTGTTAGTGGTATAGGAAAATGTTATGAAAAGCTAGTGAAGGAATTCATTGTCAGCATTGGTGAAGACTGTGACAACCCTCTCAGCAAAGAATATCACAAAGTGTTTGTCAGAGGAAAATGTGTTGAGTTTTCACCTGCTATCATAAATAGATTTCTTGCAAGAAAGAAGGATGGCTATACTGAGATAGAGGTGACTAACAATCAAGTTTGCAAAACCATCACTGCAAACCAAGTCAAGATGTGGCCCCTCAAAGGTAAGGTACCCTCTGTTATGTTGTTTGTGAAATATGTCATTCTTAATAGAATAGGTGATATCAATTGGTTTCCTACTACACACTCTTCTACTATAGCAATTGGGTTGGCCAGGTTTATTTATGCAATTGGGACTGGTACTGATGCTG
This sequence comes from Trifolium repens, assembly GCA_030408175.1. Lineage (NCBI taxonomy): Eukaryota > Viridiplantae > Streptophyta > Magnoliopsida > Fabales > Fabaceae > Trifolium > Trifolium repens. Next base: position 28,512,572 of record CP125842.1, read on the forward strand.
ACTTTGGGTCCTACATATTTGACCAAACTATGCCTCATGGAAAATCTTGGGCTGTGAAATTAGCTATTGGTTTTCCATCCCTCATTTGTGGAATCATCTTAGAACAACACCCCAACATTTTACTTCCTGAGGATGAGCTTTGTAAGAGGGAATCTCTCATTTCCCTCCACTATAAACTGTTTGAGGGCAAGCATGCTGCTGACATCACAATGCCCTCTAAGAAAGTAACTTCTCCTGGGAAAGTTGCTTCATCTTCTATGAACAGAAAAGCTATGATCATTTCAATGGAAGCTGCTGTTAGAGCTCTGGATGAGCAGAAGAAAGAGCTTGAAAAGGTTATCTCTGCCCTGAAGCAAGAGGAGGCTGAGGAAGAAGGTATTGTGACTGAGAATGCAGGTGTTAATGATGATGGTGTGGATGCTGGTAATGCAGCTGCTGGTGATGGTGTTGATACTGTTGATGGTGATGCAGGTATGAATGATGGAGATGGTGGTGACACAGAGGAGCTGGAGGTGACTGAGTCCAGCAATTCTTTTTAGATTGATGTAATGTTGTGTTGCCCTGTTTTGTGCTTGTTAAGCTGTGTTTCTGTTCTGATTTGTTGTTTATGGGCTTAGACAATTTTATTTCTGCTGGTTTGTGTTATGGCTATGTACTTCTTAACTCTTTGTACTGCTAATTTCTCAAATTTGTGGCAAAAAGGGGGTGTAAAAATTTGGTATGTTTTGATTTGATTCTGATTAGTCTACTGGTTGGTTTATCTGCACTACTCTGGTTATGATATACTTGTAGTGTAGCTTGGTATGGAGTATGTAGTAGTATGTAGTAGTATGTAGATGTGTTGTTCTTTGTGCTCTGATATATGCAGGTGTTGAGGGAGAGCTGATTTGTGTTATGCAGGGGGAGATGTTGGATACGATGCTCCAACACCCTATGCATATGTGCAGGGGGAGTAGTTTTGTGAAATGCTGAAGCATTCTATTCCACATCCTATCAATGTTTATTTTTTGACCGTTTAAGGCGAAGTAGTTGTTTTGTGTTCCGCTATTGCATGCCTCTCTGATAATCTTAAAAAGATACGTCTTATTCTTTTCTACTGGTCTCCATGAAGGAGTAGTACGGTAACTGTGTTAAAGGATAGCTACTATTGATCTTTATGCTTGTGTGCTTATGTTGAGAAAAAGAAATGTAGTTGAATATCCGTTTAACTAGTATCTGTATGGTCATAATTTGTTTTAGCCAAAAATTTGCCAAAGGGGGAGTTTGTTGAGTCTTTGGTATTGGCTGCATTTTTAGTAAAATAAACTTTGTAGCAGGATGTGCGAAAAGATGCCTTAAGCATCATGACATCTCACGAGGAGTCTTCGTGACATGTTCTATTTATGGAATGTTTGATTTCTCTCTCATGGATCTTGCATGACGCATTTAATCAGGCTTATTATGAGGATTATTATTTAATGCTTCAGATCCTTCTCAAGAATGTTTTTGTAGAGAATCTCCTTGATGAGTATTTTTGTAGAGAATCTATTTTAATTAATGTGGAGTTATTGCTTGGGTCAAACAAATCAAGCTCATGCTATTTCTGAATTAAGGAAGAATTGGCTGAAGTATTTAAGGAAGATGCAAACCCTAATTCAGTTTAGTTGTTCACGCCGTATTGTGTATTGAGTCTAAGAACTTAGGTTTTGCGTGTGTTTGTTTGTGAGCCTTTCTTGTGTCATCTTGATGCAAGCTTAGGACTGTGTTTATTGAGTTGTACTGTGTGTGATCCTCTCCTAAGTTTTGAAGCACGGAGTTAGGACTTTGTTGGTTATAACACTCTAAGCCTTTAGGTACGAGTGTGTAGTTTTTAGGAGTGTGTCTCCAAAACTTGTTTGAATTGTGTTAGTGAAATCCTTGTTGTTTGTAAGGTTGTAAGGGAGTGAGATGGGATCTCTGATCTAGGAGTTCCTAGGTTGAAGAGTCATTGGTAGTGCCTAGGTTATAAGTTGTAAACGGGGCGTTTGCTGTTAACTTAGAACTAGGACTATTATAGTGATATTCCTTCCTGGATTGGTATCCCCCAGACGTAGGTTGCTGTTTGCGCCGAACTGGGTTAACAAATACTTGTCTTCTTTATTTGTTTTCTTTTATATGCTTTGGATTATTACGTACTAGACCTGACGCAGTGCCTAGAGCATCGTGTAGCACATCGTGCATAGCGTGCCAGGAATTTCAAATTTAAATTGTTGGAATAAGTTAGTTTTTTCTCGACAATTACATTATTGTTGGGAAAAATGACTTGTCCCAACTATATTTTTTGTCGTTGCAAATAATGCAACTTTTTAACAACGATACAACTAATTTGCTGTTATATATACTAGCCGCCAAACGATATTCTTTTTTTTTGTTTGTTGTGATCGAAATTTTCTATTGTGCAAATATAAATAACTATTTAATCTCCTTTTTTACTGGACTTAGTTAATTGATAACTACTTAACCTCCTTTTTTGTTGTGGCTAGTCATTAACAAGAATTTTTTATTTTTTTTACTATAAAAAAACTGAAAACCTACTTTTATGTGGAAGTTGTGAAAAAAAATTATTTACTAAAAAAAACTGAAAATCTATTTTTATGTGGAAGTTATTTTTCAACATATACAAATATTTAGTTTTTTTTTGTAGTTTTTTTTAAGGGTAAAATAGGAATAATGAAAAAGCCATCCCAAAAATTTGTATCATTTTTATATATAGTAATACACAATTTTTTTATACATATAAAAAAACTACCAAAATTTTATTGTTTTATTCTTATTTTTATGCATAGTTTCGTGTATAATCTTTTTATTGTTTTTTTTTTCTATATTTTTTTTACTAAAATTCATATAATCTTTATTTTTTTTACTAAACTTCATATAATCTTTATTATTTTTTCTTCTTAGTTTTATGCATATATTATTAAAGGGTAAAATTACAATGTATGATACAAAATTTGGAATATTGTTAAAACTGACAATGTAGTAATCAATTTTATTATATTAGAAATAGATTAATTAAATCATGTTTTCTTTTCTTCAAAACTCAACGATATCACTCCATACCCTTTTCAAAAATAAAAATAAAAGGGTACCATACATATCCACCACCACTGTTGAGATAATCATGCATAATTGAGTAAAGAGAATCCACTATTTTATTTTCCGGGAATATTTGTTAAATCTATTTAAGGATCAGTTGCAACATATTTTCGACGGTATCTGGGGCACATTTAGGAGTTAAAGTTTGGAAAATCGCAAGAGAGCGTTTATTGACAATCCTAATGGGTTCCATGAACTTCATGATTCCATTGTATCAAGATTTCACCACCTTGTTTTGTCAAAAAAAAAATATTCCACCACCTTGCAAATACAATTCAAGGTATATATATAATTATTATATATTCTCCCATAATAATATACTATATAGTTTATGTTTTTCTAGTTGTTGACATATGAAATAACAGCTATAAATTCACTCACTTTTGAGTCATGTATTGCAAACTTTCTATACCACAGATTACTATTCATTCTACGCTCTTCTTTAGAAAGCTGCGACTATAAGGTATCTAATATTAGAAAGTATTCGAAGAATAATAACGCAAGCGAAGAAAAGTGTCGAGACTATGAAAGCAGATGATGAATAATGGAGAAAAAGAGAGTGGGGCAAAAGATCAAGTCATCGGTGTCTTATTGTGGTATTCATATAGGATTAAGTGATAGACATTCAAAGTAGTACAGCTCTTTTTGTGTTTTCTAGCTTGTTGTTGTTGGCCTAGTGGCCAGGGCTAGTTTATGTGAATGACCACTTGGTTTTGTTACGGTCTAAAAACTTGTGATATGTATTTTTCACTAGTGCAGAAAACACTTTTTACTACTGTCTAAATGCACCTTTTACATCTGGCACCGGTCAGTCATAAACGCACGAGTCATAGTAAGTTGGACACTTTTTACTACTGGCTCTGTCAGATGTAAAAGGTGCACGTTTTACATCTGTTTCTTATTTCCGTTAGATGTAAAAGGTGCAAGTTTCAATTTTTTTTAAAATTAAATTGGACCTTTTACATCTGACCTGCCGTTTTCTCAGATGTAAAAGCGTCTGTTTTCACATCAGTCCAAATTATCAACAGATGTAAAAGCTCCACGTTTTTTTTTTAATAAAAAATCTGCATTTTTTTTAAATCCTGCATTTTTTTTTTCAAATCCTGAATTTCTTTTTTTACTCATATGCTAGCATCGAAAGTATAACTTGCAACAAAGATAACCCACAGGCCAATATCCAAAACATAACTTCACAACAAACACCATCCAAAATTTAAAATCAAGAACATAATACTACAAATTCCATAGCATTCAACCTCCAAATTAAGGCAAATAGTAATGTAATTGATACAACCATACACCATCCAAAAGGAAAATCAAAACAATTCATAACACAATAACTTTACACAAACCTAACTCCCTTCCTAAATCAAGATAGTTCACCACACTAACATGACTAAAATGTCAAAGCCTAATACTCACTAAATTAAAATCGCAATGTACAATAGCACCATACATCCCTTCCTAAATTGCAGCAGCAACACTGTCATCAAAATCAAGCTTGACTAAAACTTAAGTAATTAACATAGCCTTAGCTAGCTAGAGTATAGCTCAACCAACTTAAGTAATTAACATAATCTTTGCTACCTAGACATCAAGTGATAAATCAACTATCAAAACTATGATTACCAAGGTAATGTTGAGCCAATGACTTGAACAACGTTTTCGGATGAAATAGCAATCTCCAAATTTAACAATTTCATGTTTATCCGCTCTTTTGATTCTAAGTTCCTCTACAATCTCCAAATCTTGAATCTTCATATTTAACATGCCTTCAAGATCTACAAGTGCAAAATTAGTTTATACTAGGGAAAATAATAAACAAAAAACTACAAAACTTTGATATTATTATAAAGAATAATGTTAGTTGTTACGAACGGCTCGCTCACAAAACACACAACAGGTTCCTTGTTTTCAAAATAATCCACAAATCTCATAATTCTAAAAAGTTAAATAAAAGATAAAATAAAACAAAACCCAACTTTTGTGGTAGCACCCAGCCTCTCATGTTCTAGGCATCTAGTTTTCTCTGCTACTCCCCTAATACGACCTCACATTGATGATCTTATGTAACATGCCAATCCTTATACTAATACTAATCCCTACTACGATGCATTGATTTATGTACAGGTTCTCTTTATGATATGTCCATCCTTTTTTTTTTGAAAATGGCTAAATTTTATTGATAATAAAATAGAAGTAGAGAACTAGCACAAGGAGTACCTGAACTCTACAAGTTACAAAGAGCCAATCCAAAATAAAGAGAAACAGAACAGAGGCATGGCAAAACCACTGGACTGAACCAAGTACACCAAAAAGAGGAAAAAATAGTGCTACAAACAAAACAGGAGGATAAAAAACAAGCTCCAAACCAGAACAAAACTACCAGGCGCAGCAACAACCCAAAGAAACCAGGCCAGCAGCAGAGATACCGGGATTATCGCGCCATGGATAACATCGGCTCCATATACCATCCATCGTTATATGAGAATATGGGAGTAGTTCACAATTAGCGGTGGAGGGTACAAAAATAGCATGAAATAAGTGGAGGTTTGTATGGTAGGAATTTTATTTAAGTTCATACTAAGCGGTGGCTCGCATATACACATGATGTAATGCATTTTAGACCCAATTTTACCTTTTCGCGTTATTTGTGTTTCAATCACGTCGTAACAAATAGCAATGCTCTATTATAAAAATACCATTTTTATCAGACAGAATTGAAATGCATCACAACATACCTCGTGTTTAGTCACAAGTTCAACAAGAACTTCAATGGCAAGATCAAATGATGTAGAATCCTACACAGAGAATGCTAAAGTTGTATAATCTGCTGCTGAAAGCAGCGCAATGAGAGCATCCAATGGTGTGTGCTCCTGCATACAAAAAAGTATGTCATTGAAATAAGTACTTATTACTTTCAAATGTTTCTAGCACAAAGTAGAAAGACTTACTAACTCCACATTGTCCCTTGCTGCAAATGCAACTATGTCAGCACATGAAACAGTTCCTTTGCATACATCTTCAAGTTTAGCCTTGGCATTATCAATAACTTCAAACCCTCTAAGACTTTTATTGGCGGGAGAGTCTTTCTCTGCAGTGTTTGAGGGAGCAGAATCAAGAAGTACCGATGCATCACACCCCTACGATTAACAACGCGGTTAAAGTTTAAGTTAACACTGAAATGATACCAGCTACATGATCTCTATCTTGATCAAATAGTCATACAAAAATTGAGCAACTATAAGCATTGTTAGAAAGGTACAATATTTGGTAACAAATGGCTTTATATTACTATGACTTACTCTTATAAAGCAATCATGAAAATGCATTCTGAAAAGTCCATCAGCAATTCCAGGATTCTTAATTATTATAACTTTTTCTGACCTCATCATTTACAATGAACTCAACCCATCAATTCATCAGAAAAGAGATTAACTAACCCTTACTGTTGGACACGGCAAGTCTCAAATTCCGATTTGATTTCTCAGCTATACGAGCAGCAAAACTAGAAGGAAGTTGCAGCCCTTCTTTCTTGATTGGCAATGAACTGTAAGACTTCAACAATCTACCACATAGATAACCAGATCCCAGATAGCATAGTATAATTGGAACGACCACTATTGTCCGTAATCCGCAATATGTCCATCAATTAACAAATTATGAAGTATGGCCTAACCGACTACCATCATTTTGAAATAACTAACAAGCAAAATAATACTCTGCAAAACAATGAAGTATGAAACTTCTTACTACTAACAAGTAACAACCCTAACAGAGAAAACAATCGCCCTGTTAGGCTTCTCTAGACAGTTTGTCCACACATATCATTAAGCACTAGCACTGATAGAGAATAAAATCAAACATCAGCTTAAAAAAATGAAGTAAACTAAAAGAACAAGACATGTAATGTGAATGCTTGTGACTCCTAAACATTTATCATACAAGCCAAGGTGGAAGCCCTAAGATATAGCTGAAAATATACCTTTAAATCCTTTCTTCCCTTTAGTATCAATGGATACAATGTATCTGTCCTGAAAGCCTCCATCGCTTGGAGTCATTTCGAATTCGATATGATTGATCGGCACTTGATAACGTTGTCAGCTCTAAATTCTAAAAATCTACTACCGGACTGAAACAATTCCGCTTAGAATACACAACAAATCCATGATTCAGTTTAGTATACACAACAAATCAAACAAAATACACCTCAAAATATAAGAGGACTGAAAATTCAAAAAAGAGAAAGAGTTCTTGCTAACCCTGCTTTGGTTTTGTAATGTGACCACCAATGTGCTGTATTGAAAACCAAAATATCAGCTCCTCTCCATCGCGATGAACCGTGATCAATGGCATCAATTCGCAACGTTGGTCTTCGTTTCTGCCCGACTCTTGCTTTACTTTCATGAACTAAGAAATGACTCACATAGTATTCAACTGTACATTGATAATCCTACAAAGTTGAATAAAGAGCAAAAATCTAATACTTCAGAACTAATCATATAAAACTATACATTACACAAATGAAGTAAGGTTCTGCAGACTCAAGTGGTGTAAAAAGACTCAAGTTCGGAATGTGATAATTATCAATTCAAAATAGATTTTGACATGGGGTTTTCTCCCATAGTTTTCATTTGCCAAATCATATGTTAACATAAGAAAGCTACAGTTGATGAAGCAACAAAAACAACTTTTTCAAAATGAAAATCGAAGCACACAACTTTCTCTCCATTTAATAATTATGTAGTAAATAACCTCGAATCCAAATAATAATAACTCACTATAATAAACCATCTCAAAATGACCATGAACCCTAACCCCCAAATCTCACATGTAAACAACAACTAAACTCTTCAACATTAAAAATATAAAAAAACCCCAAAAAGTAAGAATATAAACAGATCAACAGAGTTCCAAGAACATAATTTTAAGAATAGAATCAGTACCTGCTTACGTTTCAGCCAGAGGGAGAGGAAACGAGAGAGATGAGCGAGTTCGACAGTGATGATAGAGTTCGAGAGAGATGAAGGCGTCGTTCCTTTTCCGTCTAGGGTTCGCGATGGAGTTCAAGTGAGGGAAGAGATCGATTGAGAGGGAAGATCGAGTGAAGTGAGAACGATGGTGTGAGTGAAGAGATCGAGTGAGAGATCGATGGTGATTGGTGAGGTTAGGGTTCGTGTGAGAGCGAGATAGCGCGCGATTCCGTGAACAAACTATATGCATAAAAGAGGCTGAGAGCAAATCGCTGCTCACAGACGGTGATTTGTGAGATCGATGGTGATTTGTGGGAACAAATGGTGATTGGTGAGGCTAGGGTTCGTGAAAGAGGCTGAGATAACGCGTAAAAGAAACTAAGAAAATAAACATAAAATAAATTGTAAGACTTTTTACTACTGAGGATAATATGGTCAGATGTAAAATTATTTTAGACAATTTTCACAATAATTACGGAACTGCCACCGTGTTAATTTTTGCATCTGAGATATTATGGCTAGATGTAAAATGTTATGTTTATTTATTTTTTACTACTGGGAAAATTGAAATCAGTTGTAAAATGTATTCCATATATTTTTTCACATCTAGTATCTTTTCCGCAGATGTAAAAGCCTTATTAATAGGTGATATTTGTACTAGTGTTTGTTCTTTTTATTTGTATTTAATTTTTTTTTATAAATAAAATTCGTTGATTAAAAAAAATATTGAACGAGAAACATAACTTATAAATAAAATTTAGCAATCAATGGTTGATAATGAACATTAATTCCTACGAGAAATTAAATTAATATTTGAAGTTTTTGTTGTAAATAGTATCAAAAAATCAGCGACTTTGAAAAAAAATATTCTACAAAAAAAAAACAATACATTTTTGCAGCGACTTTAGTTGACAAAAATACTTTTTTGCAGCGACTTTAGTTGTTGACAAAAATACCTTTTCGTAGCGACAATAGTCTCATAAGACAACAATTATTGTTGTTGTAAAAACATTAGTTATGGCAGCAACATTAATTGTCCTTGCAAAACTTTTCGCAACGGCACTTATGCCAGCGACATGCAGCAACAATTTTTTCGCTGCGAAAAACACTTTTTGCAGCAACTTTGCTTTTTTGGCAACGACATTTGTCGCTGCCAAAAATGATATTTCTTGTAGTGAATGGTGAAGTACCAACGCAAAATTAGGGGTGGCAAAGTGGGCATGCTCGCCCCGTTTAAGCCCGTCCAAAAGCGGAGCGGGCCAACTTAGGTGTCCGAGATCAAAACTCAAACACGCCTCGTTTATTGGCGGGTTGGCGAGCATTCCCGCAAAATATTCTTTTTTTTTTACAATTTGAATTATAACTTCACAATTAAATTTATCCAACCATATAAATTAGGACTTCAAACATTTACCCAACTAAATTTCTTAACAATAATACATACTAAATCTTCTATAATGATATATCAAACTATTCAAATTAGAAAAAAATTGTAAGTGCATGAGGCTTATTTAATTTCATTTGGTGCTTTGTGGCCTTAGTTTGTTTTAGAATGGTACTGCACATGAAACTCTAAAATAAGCACACAACACAAATTTATTATAATGCAGATGAAACTCACATGAAACTCTAAAAGCCTTTTTTTTCGTATTGCAAATAGATTTATTATAAAGCATTTCATAGTACAAGTAGTACTAAGAGGTCAAAAAATATACAATATGACAGTCCACGTAGAGTACACAACACACAATAGCACACACGGTGAGAAGAAGATGAACGTAGAGTCACAGGAAATAAACAAATGGAACCCTAGTATTAAAGGAAGAATGAAATATTTAAAGAAAATAAAGTAATTATAAACAATCAGATTTTTTTATGAAAAACAAGAAGAAAAAAAGTACTGGGTTGGACTTAAGATGACCAATTTTTATCTAAAAAAAACAAAAAAATCTAACAAAGCCAGCAGGCATGCCCGCCCCGTTTTTTAAGCGGGCTAGGCGGGGCGTGCCAACTTAGGGTATTGGGTTGAAAACCTCAGACCGCCCAGCCCCAAATGGGTCGCCCCAGTGGGCTCGGCCCATTTTGCCACCCCTACGCAAGATATGGGGTCTCCAGAAAGATGCTAGTAACGGTTGATTCAATTTGTTCATTTTTTGTTCAGTCTCTTAATTTTTTATTTAAACTGTACAACTTATTGGGCTGGCCCGATACAAATATGATTTTGGTATTGCAAAATTTTATTTTATTAAATAAGAGAATTACGTTTGCAACTATATGGCTTACTCGTGCGCCCTACGAAACTACCCCTCCGTGGCTTAAGCCATGGATGTAGGAAAAAATGAGTAAAAATGAGCAATTTTCACCGCACATCTGTGGCTTAAGTCACGGATTCGACTGTGGTAAGTGACTCCTGCTTCAGTCAATGATCTGCCACTTGGCCAATTTTAATTGGCGACGTGTACGGCCAAATTGCCTATAAATGGCAAAACCGGACCTGAAGTGGTAAAGAGAAGGAATAACAAAGTTCTTCGTCAGTTACTCATAGAGTACTCATCGGTGTGTTAATTCGCCATGATTGGATACTCTAAGTTAATCGACTTTAGACTTTTTGTGTCCTAATTATTGGGTACTCTATGACTAACCGAAAGAAAATCTACCAAATTTCCGTCTATGGGTCAGCAAAATCGAACGTTCCATGCTGCTGAATTGCTCGATGGAAAGAATACTGGAAAGCTTTGGCCTTTAAAATCCGCCAGTGCTTCCAGAGTCAAACTTCTCATTTTAACGTGTAAAATTATATAATAGGAGGAGAACCATGACTGTTTCCTGTTGAAAATTTCTACTAAAAATTTCAACTTGTAATGTAATATTTATATCGTTTTTTGCCCGGAAACGAAAATACTAGATGTAATATTTTAATGTATGTAATTTTTGTGTCTGATGATTTAATGAAAAAATGAATGAATTTGTTGGACCATGTAACGCCCCGAACCCGAGACTAATAATAACTTAATTTTCAAGATACATTTTTCCAAAATTCCTTTTAAGAGACATCATGCAGCGGATAAAAGTATTATAAAATTGGGCTCAATATCAAAACTATTTAAAAATTATTATAAAGATAAAACATAGTAACTTCCTTTCTAATAAAATACATTAGTTCTAAAAATAAAGTAGCAAGACTCCCTAGACTCTATGACTTCTTCCCACGTGTCACAATCAGAGCGGGCTTCACTTGACTCGATCTCAAAACTCAACAACCTGTAAATACTGCGATTTCACAATCGCAGGGCCAAGCCAGACAAGACAAAAAGAAAGGGGGTGAGAATACATTCACACAAGGCATCGGTGTATCAACATACAAGAATAGGGAAAACATAGACACAAAAATATCGTCCTTTGAGACGATCAAACATATCAATGTATTAACAAATAGTTCCTCGACACTACAACAATACTCAACATTTAAATTCATAATTTCTCAACGCCATTAAGGATGTTATCTCGACATAATTCTCAACGCAGTTTCTCAACGCAGTTTCTCAACGCAATTTCTCAACATAATTTCTCAACACAATTTCTCAACGTAATATTCCATAGCAACACGACAAACGGTGACATAACGGCCACCACGACATCAAACAACAACATTAATTATATTTAATAAACATCACCAATTAAATCAAACATCAATTAATTTGATATCAATTAAACTCAACATCAATTTAACACAACGACAATTTATTAATAGTATTCAACATTAATCATCACAAAATATTTCTTAATCTAATTACTCAATAATATTTACACGACTACAATTTCTTAAAGCGAAATTCAACACTAAAATATCAATTAGACTCATCACGCAAAACAACTCACTCCACAAACAACAATAATTAAAGTAAGAGATCTTTTCAATTTTTAATCCGAACACAGTTTCCTATATTAAACTAAAAAAATTGTTCAAAGTTATAATTATCAAACCAACCCAGCCACATGATTGTATGCTCTACAACTATCACATTCAATTATTGCTAAAGAAAAAGAAAATCAAACCGAACTTGATATACTATTATAGTTAGATTGCTAATTTCATAAACAATATTTTTAACTTAATTAAGGTTCCTCCAACCGTAGATTAATTCTACTCATTAGATAAACTTATAAAAGAGTGTGATATATTAAAACAAGAATTTAATTGAAAAGATTTCATACCACGATCAAAACATCAAAAGAAAAGGAAAAGAAAAGGGAATGGGAAGGAGGGCAAGGTCCCCTCGACTACTCTTATGATTAACACTACCCCTATGCATGAACAATCTCTTCCCTTACCTCGATTATGTAGAAACGTGCTCCATCTAAATTGGGATATCTACTGTGCCCTTGCTCCTACGGTCGTTCAGCAACAAACGGAATCGAATTCTGAGTATTTTTGTATTGCTCTCAAATTCCACTATTGATTACACGAATTTTTGTTTCTAAATTGTGGTAATCCTAATTCTAAGTTATTTTGATTCATTTATAGAGGAAGATTATGCTTTTCTTTTCCTAAAAACAAGCAAGATTCATAACAGATTTGTTTCTGTTTTAATTCTCCAAAAACTCTCATCTTATTCCTTATGAAACTTCATATCTTTTATTTTCATGATATATTCCTAAAATATATTTCAAAAATATATCTCTAAAAATATGATTCTAAAATATATCTTAATTAATTCTAATTTATCAGATAATCTACTTATCACATAATCACTTAAATAAACTATATTCTAAATAAATAATTATTTCTAAATTTTGGGGTGTTACAGACAACTTCCTTTTTATACTCTTATGTCGTTTTTTTGGTTGTTCTCTGAAATACACATCCGTGACATAAGTAGCGGACACCCTACGCGTGCATTTCGTGGCACAAGTCACGGAACCGTCGGTGGTTAGTGACTACTGCTTCAGTCAAAGGGCTGCCACGTGGCCAATTCTAATTGGCCACGTGTGAGGCTATAATGCCTATAAATTGCAAAATTGGTTCATTAAATGCTCACACATCTTCCACCATTGTTCTTCTATAATTTTTTTTCTCTTTTCCGTAATTTTAGTTTGCTCAATTTATGGTCATTTGGTATGTGAATGGCCACATAGTTCTTCATCGGTTAAATAATATATCGTACCATATCGGTGTGTTTATTCACCCTTGTTGGGTGCGCTATGATTAACCGAAAAAAATCTACGCAACTTCCGCCACCTGTTCAGAAAAAATACTAAAATAGTATAAATTGTTGGTCAAATTGTACGTTAAGAAAAGAAGCAACAATTTATTGGTCAAATTCTGTAATGTTGAAAATTTTGATCAACTAAAATTTTCAACAAAATGTATATTTATATCGTTTTTTTGCCGGAAATGAAAATGCTGGATGTATTATGTAAATCTATGTAATTTTTGTGTTTGATGATGTAATAAAAAAATTAATTACGAATCATAACTTGCAAATCTGTTACAGACGAATCTGTGACATGTGTCGGGGACACCCTACACAGTGAATCTGTGGCTTAAGTCACGGAACTGTTGGTGGTAAAGGCCTGCCACGTGTCCCATTTTGATTGGCCAGGTGTGCGGCCAAACTGCCTATATAAGGGGACCTTCAGCATACTGATCCCTCACACCTCTCCCATTTCTCTTACAATTTTATTTTTTTGTTTTTGTGGTTTTAGAATGTTTATTTTTTGTAAGTTCATGAGTAAATGGCCCCATAGGCCACCGTTGATGAGGGAGTTTTAATGTCCTTTTTTGGGTACGCTATGATTAACAGAAGTGGATGGCCGTAAAGTAGCAGAGAATCGTAGTACCACCTGAAACACGGCAAAAAGTGGTTCAACCTCGGGAAAAAATGGGACTATCCCATCCTGCCGAAGTTGAATACGTTGTGACTATCTAAGTCGATGTCCGTGAACAAGTTGATTTTCTTAGTACTACGAGGGAATACTGCTCAAAAATGGGATTGTCCCATCATGCAAAAGTGAGCAAGTGGCCGTTGAAGCATCCGCAAAAGTATATTTTATGATGTAATTTTTTTTAATTATGCAAAAACAACTGTAAGGAGCAAGATGATTTAGATGACATATATAAGTCGATGTAATTTTTGTGTCTGATGTGTAATAAAATATTCACTTTTCGATATCTGCTTCGTAATTAAATTTTAAATCTGCATGCCATTTATTGACTTCGTGGTGGTTGTTGATTCTGTGTCAGAGCCTTCCATGGCACATGACGTGGAATACCATACACAGTGAATCCGTGGCTTAAGTCACAGACCTGTCGGTGGAAGAGGTCTTCCTGTTTCAGTCAAAGGCATTTCATGTGGCCAATTTTAATTGGCCACTTGTACGGCCGAAATGCCTATATAAGGGGACCTTGGCTTCAGAAAAATTTTGCACCTTCCCTTTCTCTTCTTCTGTTAGTTTTAGTTTGTTGGTATGTTTCATTTTTTCATTTCGTGAGTAAATGGCCGCATAGGCCACCGTCGATGAGGGACTTTTAATGTCTTTTTTTGGATACTTTTTTTTTTTTAAGACACAGCTGCAAGAGTGGGTATTTCACACCCTGCCAAACTTTTTGGCTCATACCATCTTGCTATTTGCATTCATCTAGTGGTGCCCAAGTGGTAGAAGCTGCTACAAGGGATGTTACTAAAATTTTATAACTTTGCCGAAGAAAAATCATCCACCCTTAAGTTATTATATTTATTTTTATGTAATTTTTGTGTCTGATCTGAGTTATTTAATTTATCTTTATAATAGAAACACAAGTGTAAGGAGCGGGATAATTTGGATGACTTTTTTAAATCGATGTAATTTTTGTGTCTGCATAATAAAATATATTTCTTTGTATTTATTTTTTTGATTTGATGTGACATATCGGTTCGATAACTTATAAAATAAATAGACAGTTGCGATAACTAAATATTCAATAAAAACAACGAGATATTACATTAAGAATAAAGATAGTAAATTAAAAAATATAAATTGCACAAAAAAATAATAATTAAGGTTCAGATAAATTAATTGCTTCAACTTCGTCGTCCTCTTCGGGTTCGACCATGCACGCCGCGATTTCTTCGAAGGTTCTTGGACAGATCAAGTTTGAACATATTTCTTCAACTGATCTAACAAGCTTAGCATCTAGCTCGATCGGTCCCTTCGTCATGTACTGGGAAAAAATAGTGAACATTGTTCTCACGTCGCCGTCGTTTGTAAGCCTCATGTTTGTGAACAGGACAGATTCGTCGGAGCAGACCGACGGACGGCGATACTCCACGTCAGTGACCCTTCTTTATCAGGGTAATGGCAACGGGTGTTAAGTTGGGTCAGCTGGTGCTTCAGATCACCGAGAGTAATATCGATTTGGATCCTAAAAAGATTAGCTTCTCTGTCATTGTAGTAGACTGCAGCTAGATGTGTGTTCGGTTGAAATTCTAAATTTTCCATTTTTTTTTTGTTGTAAGTGAATGAATGAAGGATTGGAGGAGAGTGAATGAAAACACTCACCCAAACCTCCTATATATACACGTGTGGTGCATTCCAAACCACAAAAAACCTCTGTCTGCATACACATCCGTTACATACGCTACGGACACCCTATGCATGATATCCGTGACTTACGCCACGGATGGACGGTGGTATCTGGTTTTTGCAGCAGTTAATGGTCAAGACTTTGGAGGCGTTTCATTCAAGGCATGCAGCTGTTGAATACACGTCTGTGGCATAAGGCACGAATGGACGGTTTGCAAAATATTGATAACAGTCAACAGTCAAGGACGGTGGCCAATGAGGGAGTGGTTGTTTCTTCCTCCAACCAATAGAATTCACGCAGAAAATTCTATAAATTGTCCACATTCCTTTCAATTTTTCATTCATCTCGCATTCTTCTCATTCTCTCATCTTCTCTAGTTTTTGTTTGTTTTTAGATTCTAGTTCTTTGTAGTTTTTGTTAGATTTAGGCGTAAACAGACTCAATGTCCATCGTCGATTAATCATAATGATCTTAGGCCGTTGTTTTGTGATGGTGATTGAGATCATTATGTTAATCGGAGAGGGACTATTTGAGCACTCTTATGATCATTATAATTAATCGGAATGAATCGGTCGCGATTTAGGTTTTCCCCTAAGGAGGAATGGGTGGTGGATATGGACGAGGTGGTGGTTATGGAGGTCCTTGCGATTTGGGTTTTCCCCCATCCACACTAGAAAATTGATCACCATAATATAGAATAGATTTTTAGTTTATGTAATTTTCGTTGAAATGTAATAATAATTTAATGTAATTTTCTTTGAAATGAAATTTAATATTAATTGAATGAATTGTTTTTTTTAGCATTTTAGAATGTTTCAATGTTGCTTTAAATGTACAATGTTGTTATATATTGCATTATGTCACAAAAGGTCTGTTTCTGGTTTTTTTTTTACTGTCAAATACACCGAATGTGTAAATGACGTAGGGTGTCTGGGGGGTTTATTCTCCTGATGCATGAGAAAAGCCCCCATTTTTTACACATCCGCTTCTTAAGGTACGGGCAGTGTCCGTGACCTATGCCACAGACTGGGGTAGTTTCGTCATTTCGTAGGGCTCGCCCCAGAATCCATAAGGTGACAAAAGTAATTCTCTTAAATAAAGACATTGCAAAAGATATTAAACTTTTGGTTTAAATATGATATTAATCCTATAAAAAAAATGATGTTTGTCCTTGTAATTATACTGTTTTTTGGTTTCAGTCTATGTATATTTTTTGTTTGAATTTAGTCGTTGTAAATTTAAAAACAGTTATTTTTAGTCCCTAAAATCATCTTATTAGGCAATGTGGCGTCATGTGTTATTATTATATTGAACCCAAACAAAAATAATTTATAAGAACTAAAACAAGAAAAAATATATATATAATTATAGGACTAATATTATATTTAAACCTTAACTTTTCAATAATAAATACAATATTTTAACTTTTTACATATAGAAATTAAGCAACTTGATTAAAAAAAAACACACCAATAAATTTTGCTAATTTTAATACTATTAGTTCTCTTAGCTCAAATGATATTATAATAAACGGGTACATCGGTTAGGTCCATTTTTGTAGTCGATCCCGTTGGATTGAGACAACTCAGTCCATTTGACAACTCTAAATTGAATTCAACTCTTAAGTGAGATGACTTATTTTTTGTCTCAGATGAAGTGGTAATCCACTGAAATTAAACTCACATAATTGTGAAATCCTAGATTCAAACACGGGTCATGACATCCAACTGAACAATTTTGGCATATTTTACTGATTGAGCTAGGACTTATGGACTGAGCGATAACTTCTTTAATTGTAAGTATCTAATACCGCTCTCGATAAAATAAAAACAGTAATACATGTGTCTTAGAAAACTCCCCCTTTGAAAGTGCTACAAGACAACCGACCAAAATCCTCGCACGTGCACCTCGGGTTGGTGTCTTAAAATATTGTAAAAGAGCACAGCAATAGTAGTAGTAGCTAATAGTATGTTTCGGAGCAAAGTTGATAGACAATGTTGAATATTTAGTTAAGGCCTAAGAAACAAGAAAGTGAAGAGGTATGAAGTATTAGTTAACGAACAATGTTGAATCTTTAGTAAGTACTAAATGATGTCACAATGTGTTCTTAATTCTTATATGACTATTTATATATTGTTGTGTAATATTGTGGGTTGATGGATATTGTTTAGGCAGTGGTTTTTTTTTTACTTAAACGTGTTCATAGCATTTCATTCATAATAATATATTGAACACGTGTAAGAATATCTTATATGAGTTGATGAATATTGTTTAGGTAGTAGTTGTTTGATGTTTTCTAACTTTCTATATTTTCAATTAAATTACAAGTTATTTATAATGAGAAATTATATATTTGTAGCCAACGAATGTTGGTGATCAATGGATAAGGAGTTAACACATATCGTGTGAGTTCAACTATTATTGCATGCATAAAGATATGTCTTGATTTTAGTGTTTCAAAACTCAACTCACTTAAATTTTTATCGATAAAAAAAATTGCAAAATTTAAATTCGGTAAGATTAGTCTAATCCTATATAATTTATTTTTCCCATTCTCACTTATAGACAAATCAGTCCTCTATAGTTTAACTATTTTTGGACACATTTAAGAGATCATTTACTGAAAAAAAATTCTAATAATCATAACATTTTGGTTTTCATACCTATATAGTATTAATACATATTTGCATCTCATAGAAGAAACCCACATGGTCACACCACACTTCAAGGTTTACTTACTACTTACACATTTTGATTTTGAAAATATTGTTCTGAGTGGTTCAACAAACTCCTTCTCTGTGAGTGCTTTTTTGGTATTAGTAGTTGAAGTTGATCAATGACCATTTCTTTGTTTTACTTAACTTGTAAGAGCAATATTAGTATTGTTTAATTACTTTTGTTTATGCTTTTTATTTTCATTTTGATATTATGTGTTAGATCTAAACTATTGTTGTATACTATTACAATGCAATGCAAGTTTTAATTTGTCTATTACATTTCCTAAACTTTAAATTACTAAAATTAGTCACACAAATTGTGTTTTGTTTTTCAGTTACTTTTCCTTTTTTATACCTACTTGTGTAGAAAAAGTGATTATGCTTATTATGCACAAAACTTGGTCAATGTAAAAGAGTTTACAAGAAAGGGTGCTGAATATTCAACTTTTTCTTGTTATTTATGATCATTTTTTGTGAATATGGATGGAATGATTTTCTTTAAGCAACTGAGGATTTGTATAATATAGTAACACTAAGGATTTTTCATTGCAGAAGGTTAAAAAGTCTTCATTTCTGGCTTAGTATCAGTGTATCACTACGAGGTTAGGCTCTATAATCTCTATGGCTTCATTTCACTTTTGATGCTATTTCCATAATTGCATTTAGAAATGTTTAGCTTTAGGGTCTTGTTTTGAAGTTGTTTTTAAGTTGTTTTCTGAATGAGACAATTGTTTCATGAGAGTTCCATAATTACTTTGTCATAACTATTTAGGGTCTTGTTTTTAAGTAAAATATGAAGCTTGACACACCATAGCCAGCAAAAGCAAGTACCTGTCAAGGAATTTAGATTTACTAATTGAAAAACCAATTTAGAATAAGATTTTGTAATAGCCAAGTAACAAAAAACATTATAAGAAGGATACACTTCAATAGCAGTAACTAGAAATCCATAAACACCAAGCATTGTATCTACTTCAATTCGATCTTTATTCTTAACACAAAATTCCTGCATATACGATTTTTATGATTACTAGCATGCAGACGGACACATAAAATTAGTATTTAATATTTCTCTACTACCTCGCCAACATTGCTTATTGCATTGAAAACTGTCCCTACAATAACAAGTACATCACCCAAGAGAGTTTTTGATCCACCTGAAAATTTTAATTTGAACAATAATTCTTGTCATTAATAATAATAATAATAATAATACTAAAATTAATTGATTAAAATAAATTTAAAATCTAAATAGGTTGTATAAGTTAATGTTACCTCCATCACTACCAACCCAAGTGTCAGAAAGTAGGACTAAAGAGAGACCAAGTACACAGAGTGTTCCTCCACCTAATTGCCATAGGGAATATCTTGTGCCAAGGAAGATCCATGTGAGTAGGATTATCCATGTGAGTAATGTTACACTAGTAATTGAACTATATTGATATGCTTTGATAACTGTATACAAAGAAAAAATGGGCAGAGCAAAATGCTACATCAAAATTCAGCTTAAATCCACATGTTATATTGGGAAGTATCCTAATGAAATGTGGTTGGTGTGTCCTCAATTGTAGCTGCATATACTTTGATGTTGCAACCGAAATAGTGGCTGCTTACCATAACTGCAATGTTTCAGTATGACCGATGTGGCCTCATACTTTGATGTTGCGGCCTAAATTGTGGTTGCCGAACTATGTTTGAAACCCTGTGTATAGTTTCTTTTAGAAAGATCTGAATTGTCATGTTTCATTCTTTCACGTGATTTAATTGTTTCTGTTCCGAATTTCCTATTTTGGATGCAGTAAAATGCAGAAGGCACCAAATCCTCATGAGTTTGCTCTTAAGGAGACCTCACCGAACATTGGCGCAGGGGCAGTTACAAGGGACAAGCTATCCTGCACATATGATCTAGTTGAGCAGATGCAATACCTCTATGTTCGTGTCGTCAAAGCCAAGGATTTACCTACAAAAGATGTCACTGGTAGTCTTGATCCCTATGTTGAAGTTAAGCTTGGGAATTACAAGGGATTGACAAAGCATTTTGAGAAAAAGTCCAATCCTCAGTGGAATCAGATTTTTGCCTTCTCAAAAGATCGAATCCAAGCTTCAGTTTTGGAGGTGATTGTCAAAGATAAGGATGTTATAGCAGATGACTTTGTAGGGAGGGTATGGTTTGATCTGAATGATATACCTAAACGCGTACCTCCAGATAGCCCTTTGGCTCCACAATGGTATAGGCTCGAAGATCGCAAAGGAGAAAAAGCAAAGGGAGAGTTAATGCTTGCGGTTTGGATGGGAACTCAAGCAGATGAGGCATTTTCTGATTCTTGGCATTCGGATGCTGCACTGGTTGGATCTGAAGCAGTTGCAAACATAAGATCAAAAGTTTACTTGTCTCCTAAGCTTTGGTATGTTAGGGTCAATGTAATCGAAGCTCAGGATTTGGTTCCAACTGATAAAAGCCGGTATCCTGAAGTTTTTGTGAAGGTTGCTTTAGGGAATCAGTTTTCAAGAACTAGAATATCTCAAATTAAGACCATAAATCCTATATGGAATGAGGATTTGATGTTTGTCGCAGCCGAGCCATTCGAGGAGCCCTTAGTTTTAACTGTGGAAGACAGGGTTGCACCCAACAAAGATGAAACTCTAGGAAAATGTATGATTCCTTTGCATATGGTGCAAAGGAGGTTAGACCATAAGCCGGTTAACACTCGGTGGCATAATCTTGAGAAGCATTTGGTTGTTGAAGGCGAAAAGAAGGACACCAAATTCGCAAGCCGAATACATTTAAGGGTATGTTTGGATGGAGGATACCATGTGTTGGATGAATCAACTCATCACAGTAGTGATCTTAGGCCAACGGCGAAGCAGCTATGGAAGTCGGCTATCGGTATTCTAGAAGTTGGGATTATAAGTGCACAAGGGTTGATGCCGATGAAAACTAGAGATGGTAGAGGAACCACAGATGCTTATTGCGTAGCGAAATTCGGACAGAAGTGGATCCGTACTAGGACAATCGTCGATAGCTTTAGTCCAAAATGGAATGAGCAATACACTTGGGAAGTATTTGATCCATCTACTGTTATCACTATAGGTGTCTTTGATAACAATCATTTACAAGGTGGTGACAAATCAAAGGATTCTAGGATAGGGAAGGTAAGAATTAGGTTATCGACTCTTGAAACCGATAGAGTTTACACACATTCATATCCCCTATTAGTACTTAATCCATCAGGTGTGAAGAAAACAGGTGAAGTTCAATTGGCTGTTAGGTTCACAAACTCATCTTACATCAACATGTTGTATATATATTCCACGCCGTTGTTACCGAAAATGCACTACATCCATCCCTTATCGGTGATTCATCTCGACCATCTGAGGCATCAAGCGACACAAATTGTGTCAATGAGGATGAGCCGAGCTGAGCCACCGTTAAGGAAAGAGGTTGTAGAATACATGCTTGATGTGGATTCACATATGTGGAGTATGAGAAGAAGCAAAGCCAATTTCTTCAGAATAATGAAAGTTTTCGCGGGTTTGATAGCTTTTGGGAAGTGGTTTGATCAAATTTGCAACTGGAAAAACCCGATCACATCGATACTAATTCACATACTCTTCATAATATTGGTTCTTTACCCTGAACTAATACTTCCAACAATTTTCTTATACATGTTTATGATTGGAATTTGGAACTTTAGATGGAGGCCAAGACACCCTCCACATATGGACACTAGACTATCCCACGCCGACGCGGCTTTTCCCGATGAATTAGACGAAGAGTTTGATTCATTCCCTACGTCACGGTCATCGGATATCGTTAAGATGAGATACGATCGTTTAAGAAGTATCGGAGGAAAAGTTCAAAGTTTTGTAGGTGATCTTGCAACTCAAGGAGAGAGGTTTCAAAGTCTTTTAAGTTGGAGAGATCCAAGAGCTACAACACTTTTTGTTACATTTTGTTTTGTTGCTGCTATTGTTCTCTATGTTACTCCTTTTCAAGTTGTGTTACTGATCACTGGCTTCTATGTTTTGAGACATCCTAAATTCAGACAGAAACTTCCATCAGTTCCTCTCAATTTCTTTAGGAGATTGCCTGCTAGATCAGACAGCATGATATAATCATCATTTATATATAATACTTATTATACAATTATGTGCATGAGAATTGGGAATGTTCATGTTGTTACAATTATATTCTATTATTAATGATTTTCTTCTTTAGTGTCAATTTTTCAAATTTTTTTCAATTATATAATATAAATAGTACTCCTTCTGTTCTGTTCCAAAATAAGTGTCACAGTTTGATCATGTACATTGTTCAGATAATTGAGCTACATATAATTAAGGTGGTTTACTGTGTAAATTTCCAATATATAAATGGTTATTCTTGACAAAGTTATGGGAAATTTTTTGACAACTGTTTATCTTGTTGTCAAAAAAAAAAAACTGTTTATTTTGGTCACTATATTATCTTATTGTTAGTTTTTTTTTTAGGTTTTAGGCTCCTTTTGGTCCTGCTTTTTTTAACTTTTTATGCTATAAAATCAACAATTTATTTTATTTTATTTTTTTAGCCAAAAAGATGAATGCCAAAAGCAACCACCCCAAAATGTATTAAAAAAGAAAGACAAATATACAAATGGAGAGGACATAAACCAAAAGCTCCATTAACTATCACAAATCTAAAATTAGGTACACCTAGGTGATTCTTTTCTAGACAACTTTTGATAAAATCAGGAGCATCCAACCAATGAGTGAAAGAAGGGAAGGAAAGACCATGGCTAGCCAAAAGGTCGGCAACCATGTTGTCTTCTCTATGTATATGAGTAATAAAGCAGTTCAGACCAGTAAGCAAAGACAAAGAGTTGTGCCATTTGTTTCTTAGGAACCAAGGAACACAGTCAGACCGAGTGGTAAAAGCTGATACAACTAAAGTAGAACACGTTTCAGTCCAAATGTTTTTCCAATTAAACTGAGAAGCTAACTCAATTGCTCTCATACTCTCATAGCACCACATAATTCAGCTTGAAAAGGAGATAAATTACCTAATGGTTCTGCAAAACCGAAGAAAAAATCAGTTTCATTATTCCTGAGCACCCCACCACAAGAAGCAAAACCTTGAATGCAGGCACCATCAACAATACACTTGAACCAGTTTTGCAAAGGGGGCTGCCAGAGAATTTTATGGATAGTAGGAGCATTAGGATGATAAATTGAGACTTTGAAAATCTTAAGGATGGTGAAATCTTTGATGGAATTAGTAGAGACTTTTTTAGTATTGTTTCCAGCTAAAGAAGTGTTGGCAATGATCATTGCAATAACTGACCTCCAACTCAAGCTCTTGTTGTTGAATCTAATTTGGTTCCTAGCATACCAGATACCATTGAGTAGATGAACCAGAGCAGCTTTGATGACTACTGTAACGCCCCAAACCAGAGACTAATAATAACTTAATTTTCAAGATGCATTTTTCGAAAAAAAATTTAAGAGACATCACTCAGCGGATAAAAGAACTAGAAAATTGGATCCAATATCAAAATTATTTAAAAATTATTATAAAGATAAAACATAGTAATTTCTTTTCTAATAAAATACATTAGTTCTAAAAATGAAGTAGAAAAACGTCCTAGACTCTAAGACTCCTTCCCAAGTGTCACAATCAGAGCAGGCTCCACTTGACTCGATCTCGAAACTCGACAACCTGTAGATACTGCGATTTCACAATCGCAGGGCCAAGCCAGACAAGACAAAAAGCAACGGGTGAGATTATATTCACACAAGGCATCAGTGTATTAACACACAAGAATAGGGAAAACATAAACACAAAAATATCATCCTTTGGGACGATCAAACACATAAGCCAACAACTCATAAATGTAACCACTATCACAACATCATTAACAACTTCATTGCTACATCGTAGCTAACAACATCATTGCAACTTCATTGTCATATCTGACTACATTATTACTCATTCATTGTCATATCTGACTACATTATTACTACTTCATTGTTATATCTGACTACAGTATTACAACTCCATTGTCATATCTAACTACAATATTACAACTTCATTGTCATATCTGGTTACAATATTAAATCAACGTCATTATTCAATACGACTACCATATTTATTTCTTAAAGAAACTAGACACCAAATAAATATACACCAATTTAATCAACACCAAATTAATTAAACACAAATTAAACTCAATCACCAAATAAATTAGACATCAATTAAACTCAATAGCAATTTAATTTAGCAAAGATCTTTTATATTAAGTTTAAAATATGGAAACGAAATCTCCTAAGACTCAAAGAAAGGGAACGTGAATTATGCCAAAAGAATATAGAAAGCATCTGTTTGTCAAATCACTCACATTAACATTAACATTAACATCCTTAATTCTAAATTAAAAATCCAAAATTGGTTATGTCTGGCCAAACAATCATAAAACAATTGGTTTCAAAACTTTGATTGTGTAATCCATGTTCAAACTTCAAACTATAAGACAATAGATCATCGGCCGTACCGGGCTATCTTAAAAAGATTTTTAAAACACTTTTAAATTACTCTAAGTGACATAACAAAGGTAGGCCACGGTAAATATCAAATACATAATACTTTAAACTCCAAAGACTTAGCACATAAACACCTAAATAAACTATATTCTAAATAAATAACTATTTCTAAATTTTGGGGTATTACAACTACTTTGCCTTGTGGTGATCAATTCATGTCAAAAAATTTCCACATATCTTCCATGGTTATGAACTGTAAAACCAAATTAATACTATTTGCAAACCAAGACCAAATTTTGATAGCAAATTCACAATCAAAGAAATGTGAAAAGAAGATTCCTCATGCTTTTTACACAAACAACAAATGGAGGGTAATGCACAACCTCTAAGCATAAGGTTTTCATCAGTGGGCACCTTATTATGCATTAATCTCCAAACAAACAAAGATTTAGACGGCTGAATATCAGGACTCCAAATAGATTTTGCCCAATGAAAATCTTGAACATGATGTAAATTGAAACTATAAGCATCCTTGAGATTTAAATCACCTGAATCAAAATGTTGCCATAAGAGCTTATCCTGAGGTTACTTAATAGGTATAGTGATTTGCTGAACAAGGTTATTGATTTGCTGAACAGGAATCATCCAATGACCATTACTAATATAATCACTTATTTTTGAGGAAAGTGACTGACTAATATTATGAGGGATGTTGAACAGCTCAGAGAGAGTATTACCACACCAGTTATCATACCAAAAATTGATGTTTTCATCTGAACCAAGAAGCCATATGGAATTATTCATAGTGGTTGAATATTCCTCCTTGATACTGCTCCAAAGAGAAGAGTAGATGTGATAAGTAATAGGTCTGTTATCTCTAAGGACTCTGTCTTTTAATAATTTTGCCCAAGCAACTTGAGAATTCACAAGAGACCAACATAACATTAAGTTAGATGCTTTGTTCAAGTTAGATAAAGACCTGAGGTTTAAGCCACCCTGAGCCAAGGGTATACAAATCTTCTTCCAAGAAGTAGTGACTAATTTTCTTTTGTCAACATCACCACTCCAAATGAAGTTTCTAATGTTCTTTTCCACCTGTTTGAGCAAACCAGTAGGCCAAGAATAGATAGTAATACTATAAATTAACATACTTTGAATGACAGATTTAACCAATTGAACCCTCCCAGCCATTGATAACAAAGAAGCTTTCCAAGCAGTTAATTTAGAACTGATTTTATCTGCAATAGGCTGCAAGTGACTGTATTTTGGCTTGCCCACTTTAAAGTTCAAAACAGCCACAATGAGATTTAACCTACCATGAGTAATAGAGCCTGAAAAAAATAGTGGATTTAGAAGTACTAATAACTTGGCCAGACTGCAATGCATAGTTATTAAACAAATCATTGAGAGCCTTTACAAAAGATAACTTTCCCTTGCAAAACACCATCAGATCGTCTGCATAAAAAGAGTGAGAAGGCACATTGACATGCCTAGTACCCCTCGTAGGATCCAAAACACCAGTATCAACCAATCTGGAAATACTTCTACTCAACACATCTTCAGCCAAACAAAAAAGGAGAGGAGAAAGATGATCCCCTTGCCTAACTCTTCTAGAACAATTAAAGTAATCTTCAGACTTACCATTAACAGATATTGAAAGAAAAGTAGATTGCAGAATGACATGAATCCAATTACAAAAAGTGTCATTAAAACCAAAACACTTAAGAACATACAGTAAGAAAGACCACTCAAGAGTGTCAAAGGCCTTAGAGATATCAATCTTGAGTGCAAAATTACCACCATAAGATTTGTTGTGTAAAAGATTAGCAGCTTCAAAAGCAATGCACAAACAATCCTTGATGTTTCAATCATGAATAAAGCCCATTTGTTCCTCAGAAATAACGGAAGGCATATTAGAAGCTAATCTATCAGCAATGATTTTAGATATCACTTTAAATTTGAAATTAGCCATAGCAATTGGCTTGTATAAAATTCGTGATTTATTATGATGTAATTATAATATTTATATTTGATTTGGAACAAAAAATGATTGATAATAGTCGTTTTACACTTTAAATGAAGGATAAATAAGTAAATGGTCCCTATAGTTTTTCAAAATTTTGTTTTTAGTTTCTAAAGATATTTTTCTCACTTTTTTCTCCTTCAACTATTTCTATCATGCTTTTTGGTCCCTACTTTCCATTCAACTCGTGCATATCATTTGAAATTTTTTAAAAAATATTATGCGGCCATGTTTAGTACAATATATGAATATATTTTGCAAAAGTTTAAATTTTTTTAACAAGAGATGAATTAAATATAATTTTTAAAATTTTTTGCATATAAAAATTCATAAATAATTCATCTTATGTTAAAAAATTCTAGATTTTTATCCGATATGTTCTTATAAACAGGAATACAAAATATCATTCAAAAAAGTGAAAGTACACAAAAATTTATTAAAAATAAGGATCAAAAGTTGTGATAAAAAAAAATTCAGACAAAAAAGTGCAAAAAAAATCTTTAGAAACTAACCACTTAGAAGGGGGGTTGAATAAGTGGCTTCTTTAATCAACGGCAATTTTAAAAAAAATTGATTAAAAAACAATGCGCGGAAGCACCACCGGATCGGTAGTCTACTTTGCACCTTTTGACCAAAGGAAAGATAGTATCGCCTTGAACGAATTAGGAAAATTACCGGAACGCTTAATGCAAGATATTCAAATTTAATTTGATTAACAAAAACAGTCCCAAGCAAGTTATATGGTTCGATATTCAAATTCAATCACAATCAAGCAAGAACCAATTGAATTTTTGTGAACCAATACGAACAACAAAAATCCAATCGATTAATCAAATTAACTAAATTAACGAAATTAAAAGAGAGAGATAAAGAGAGACACACGATGTGATTAGGGAGTTCCCCGGATTGTGCGTCGTCCACGCATTTATCCGAGTACGTCTCCCCCCAAATAACCAAACGGGTTATTTGAGAGTTTATAGATCAAAAACTTGATGAACAAAAAGTGCACAGTTTACAATTGAAATCTATAATCCTATAGCAAGACAAAATGTAAACTAATGCGAATAACCTCGACACCCAACGGAACTTCGCCCTCTGATTCCAACGATTCACCTTGTGCCAAACCGCACCCAATTGTCCAGCTGAGTCCTTCGTTCCTTGTTGTCGAATCCTTCAAGACACGCACGATCTTAAATCACTTGAGAGAAACACTGGAACCTTCAACGCAATTCAACCCGATCACAATTCTGATTCACCGCGAACCGTATCGAACGTTATCACACAAATCTGCAGTTTCTATTGAATTGATCCCATACTCAAATCCAATTTTGATTGCAAACTTGATGAAGATGATGAACTTGTGTTGAATCAAACCTTTGATGCAAATTCTCACTCAATTTGTACCCAAAGCATTTTCTGATCTTTCACACTAGTTTTCTCTATGTTACAATGACACAACACATTGCTATTTAAAGAGAAAATAGAATTGAGCAAGTTTGGGCAAAATTTAACAAACATGTATCGATACAACTGATGATTTGTATCGATACAAAGCCTTTGACCAGCGTTAAAAATGAAAGATTTGACCTATGTATCGATACAAACACGGGTGTGTATCGATACATACATCAGTTTCTTGAAATCTTGACTGATATGTATCAAATCATGCAACCATGATTCGATACATCATGATGTCTCTGGATTTCTGAGAGGCATAGGTGTGTATCGATACATGTGTCATACCCTAATTTTGCCCCATGATATTTTTCACTTTTGCATTTGTTAGAAAAAGTCAACAAAGTCAAAACTTTGACCACAAGTCAACAAAGTCAAAATTTTGACTAAAAAGTCAACAAAATCTTATTTTTAATTTAAAAAATCAATGTTGACACAAAAAACACATAGAATTATTTTTCTTGCATGATTTTGCATGGCATGATCATAAATGATAAATTTTTACCATTTTGCCCTTCCATTAAGTTTATTTCTTATTTATTAATTATTTTTAATTAGTTACTTGCATTTCAAGAAATCTTTTTACACATCAAATTTAAATCCTTTTTCTTTCATTTTTAATCCATAACCTTTTTTACATAATCATATTTCATCATCATGCATTATTTTTATTTTTCATATTTATTTTTATTTTATTATTTTATGTATTATTTTAATTTGTTTTTATTCCAAAAAAATCAAAGAAATGTCAAAAATTCTCCAATCATTAACACATCATCATAAGTCAAGAATATTCCATTTGTTACTACACCTCATCATCAATTTTTTTGTTTGGAGCAAAAGACCAAAAATAGTACACAAAAATTAAGGATAATCTCATTTCTACCCTCACTCATTCTCCCTAATCACAATGCCACTTGACCTAAGAATAATCCAATAAATAGCAACATTAATTTCATAGCCTAGGGTTGGAGATAGAAGGAGAAACGGCGGCCAAAGAGAGAAAGAGCAAAAACACCATTTTTCTTCCATTTCCATTTTTTTTCAAATCTAAAAATTTCACTACAAACTTTGAAACTACACATCAGAACACTCTTATCATACACCCAGAAGAAGGAATCAGCTTTGATTTGGTGAGAAACGTGAAGAGATTGGAGCAGTAAAGAGCTACGGTGGCTAGGAAAAGAGCAAGCTCAAACCGGACTTCTCAAAGGCCTATTCAGGTAATTCTTAACCTCATTCATCTCCATTACATGTCGTGATGCTTGATGGTTTGTTATTTCACTCCAATTCGTACTGTTTGGCGTGTTTCATTTTTGTATTCAAGTTTTTTGTTCGCTTCGTTTTCGTTTTTCTAAGCTGTTTCAGTGAAAAATAATACCATATTCGTGTTCCTCGTGAGAAAACGAAGCGAACCATGTATATTTTTGCTTGTTTCGTGTTGTTTTGAGGAACTCCGGTGACCGGAGTTGTCACCGGAAAACCATAACTCGCCGGAGAAGAAGACCTACGTGTCTTCTGTCTTTTCCACCAAGTTTAAATCGCGACCGTTGGATTAATCCAACGGCGCGTGTAATCCCTCTGATCGCTACCGTCAGATCCGTTTAAGTGACGATCTGATGGCTATAAGACGATAGGGATTCCTGATGCGTTCGCACTGGATCTTTTCCTTTGGGCCTTCAAACGCGTCCGTTAGATCATGATCATCCGGCCCAGATTTCTCACGCTTACGTTGCGCCTTGTTTTGATGCTGCACTGGATCTTTTTTTTGGTCTGTTTGTTTTTTTTCTGAAGGAGGTGCGTGGGCTGGGCCTTAGGGCCCAGAGTTGCTTTCTGCACCCCCCAGCTTTTACTTGCCTTCATCATTTGCACCCCCCCTGATTTAATTTTTATTTTATTTTTTAGCTTATTTCAAAAGCACTTATTTGGCCAGTAGCTTATTTAAGCTATTTTGACCATTTTTGTTATGCTAAAATTTGTTCTTCATGATTATAGCATTTATTCCATGTTTTAGTTTATTAATTAAGTTGTTTTAGTGTAATTAATTGTTCTAGCTTATTTTAAAAGCACTTATTGGAACAATAGCTTTTCTAAGCTTATTGACCCAATTTAGGGTGCTGAAATCTTGTCTAAATTCCAGAATTAATTATTTTTGCTTTTAGCTTATTTATATAAGTCATTTTGTAATCAATTGCTTTTAGCTTATTTACATAAGTGTTTAAGTGATCCAAATTACTTTTCTAAGTACTTTTGGGTCATTCTCTCTTGCACAACATTTTGTTTAGCCCTAATTAGCTTATGTTAACCATGTTTGTTCATATTAGCTTATTTATTCACACTTACGCATATTTATTTAATTGCTCGTAACTTTTATTTTTGTACCATATTTAATTGTTTGCTTCATACATGTTTATTTATTATTGCATTCATGCATTACTTATTTATATCATATTGATTCATGCATTTTTATTTATGAATTTGCATTCATGATTACTTGTTCATTGCATTTAATTATTATGCTTTATGTTGTTTACATTGATGTAACTTCTCGACTTCTATACTTCTCATCTTTCTTCTATTCTTGGACTGTTTGGTTTAAATTTGAGACTTGCTTTCTTAATAAACATAGTGAAAAAGGGTTGATCTGACGTATGGCTTTTCACACCCGGATAATCCCTATCCCTGACGTATGGCTCGTGATCTTGGGATTATCCTCACTATTGATTAAATCAAGATTTTCATAATAAACAAGGATGAAAAGGGGTTGATCTGACGTATGGCTTTTCACACCCCGGGTGGTTCCTATCCCTGACGTATGGCTCGCGATCTTGGGACCAACCTCATCCTAAAACGTTAAAATTAACCAACATTCGTCTTTTCCTTTTGAAATACTTTCTTAATCAAATTAAATCAAGGTTTTCATAATAAACAAGGATGAAAAGGGGTTGATCTGACGTATGGCTTTTCACACTCTGGATGGTTCTTATCCCTGACGTATGACTCGTGATCTTGGGACCATCCTCATCCTAATCAAGCGTTAAAACTAACCCCACACACTCAAACTTCTTTTCAGAAAAAACATGGATATACGCTTTATCCATTCCTCTGATACATACACAGCTTAGGCCTCTGATTAGAGCATACAAGCGTCGTTGTATCAGCGGAATGCGAAATAAGCAACATCTGTTATTCAAACTCTTTTTACAATGGATATACGCTTTATCCATTCCTCCGATACATACACAGCTTAAGCCTCTGATTAGAGCATACAAGCGTCGTTGTATCAGCGGAATGCGAAATAAGCAACATCCGTCATTCAAACTCTTTTTACAATGGATATACGCTTTATCCATTCCTCCGATACATACACAGCTTAAGCCTCTGATTAGAGCATACAAGCGTCGTTGTATCAGCGGAATGCGAAATAAGCAACATCCGTTATTCAAACTCTCTTTTTACAATGGATACACGTTTTATCTACTCCTCTGACACACACACAGCTTAAGCCTCTGATTAGAGCATACAAGCGTCGTTGTGTCAGCGGAATACGAAATAAACGTTACCCGTTTAAAATCAACCAACCACACAAACAATTTTTTACCAGAACTACGTGAGTTTTGAGTTTCCCATTGCACCGGGGAATACGTAGGAGCGGGCTCCTACAACCGTCAAACTCAATTAATAAAAACCTTTTTTTTAATTTATTCGGAAACGAAGTAGAGATTAGCCAAGTGACAGATTAATTTAATTTAAACCTGCGCAAACAAACCCAAACCACCTAAACGGTTCCCATCGAGTACGATGGATGCGAGGGGTGCTAATACCTTCCCCTCGCATAACCAACTCCCGAACCCGACACGGTTCGTCAACCGTGTTAAACCAAGGTTTTAGTGATATTTTCCTTTCCCCCCTCCGGGATAAATAAACGTCAATGGCGACTTCATTGCGTTACGCAAGATGGAATTTTCCAGCCCGCTACAGCTGGCGACTTCACTGGGGACTCTTGAGAGTTAAACCCAGTTTAGTTGGTTTGTTTGTTTGTTTGCTTTTTCCAGGTTTGCAGTATCTTGCTTTATCTTTTATTTTTCTGTCATTATATGCTTGGCTGGCTGTTTTCTCTTCTTCTACTCCTTCTTTTTTTCCTTTTGCCCTTGTGGCATGGTTACTGTGTGAAGCTCTATACCCGAGCTTAAGGAAAACCTAAGTTAAGTTAGGGGTATTTATGCTGGCCTCCCTGACGTATGGCTCGTGAGCGCTGGCATAATCACCTCGCCTAGGGTAGATTCTTTTGAAAATACTGGTCGTCCTGACGTATGGCTCGCTAGCGCCAGTGTTTTCTTGGAGAATCCGTGACCCTAGGGACCTTTTGTTAACCGGTCTAGAACCAAACCTCATTATTAGGGACCTCTGTTTAGAACCCAAGAGATTCTTCTTTGGACGCGTTTGCCGTGCAATAACGGCATCGTTTCCAAAGAGGTGATCCGTGATTTAACCATATTAAACTTAGAACAACATGCGAGAGGGGTGGGTTGCAGGTGACTTTGAGCCTTTTGACCTCAGAAATGATAATTGAACCTCTGCTTCACTGTGACAGAATCTGCTACAAAAGTGCATTCATGCATCCATGCATCCATGCATTCATTTACATAGACTCATACATGGAAAATACTTATTTAATTTTCAGGGAACTAAAGAGACATTGTTTTTATAAACATGAAGGATATGGATACGAGAGGTACTTTCAACTACAGTATCAAGGTCCCAAAAGTAGACAGACTTTTAGTTATGGAGTCTAGGTTGACGTCCATCCGTAGAAGCAACTTCCAATCAAACTACGGGTCCATCATTGATCTTCTGCATGTCCAACTTGATACTACGGCTCTAACTACTTTGGCTCAGTTTTATGACCCTCCGCTTCGATGTTTCACTTTTCGAGACTTTCAACTCTTCCCCACAATAGAGGAGTTTGAAAGTATTTTGGGTCTCAGAAGGGATGGGAGGCCATGTTATTTGAGAGAGGTTCCGACTCCAGAAGCATTAGCCTTGGCTTTACACCTTGGTAGCCAAGATTCTATACCATTTCAAGTGATCAAGACGGGTGCCCAAGGACTCACAAGGAAAGTTTTAGAGGACAAAGCTCAACTTGTACTAGCAGAGGGTAATTGGAAAGCCTACAACGCTATCTTTGCTTTGATGATCTATGGGTTAGTATTGTTTCCTAATGTGAATGATTTCATTGACCTAGCTGCTATTGGGGTATTTTTGACTGAAAATCCTGCTCCTACACTCTTGGGTGATTTCCTTTATTCTCTTCATGACCGAAACAGCACGGGAAGAGGGGGACGAATCTCTTGTTGTGCTCCTTTGATCCAGAAATGGATGATGTCTCATTTACCCGACGAAGGACCCTTTGTGGAGAATGAAAGTGTTAGATGGTCAGAAAAGTTGAATTCCCTTACCGAGAAAGACATCCGTTGGTACTCTCACAGTGTAGACTCTTCCAAGGTACTCCTCAGGTGCGGAGATTTCCCAAATGTACCTCTTGTTGGAACGCAAGGATGTATTAACTATAATCCAGTTCTTACCCTCCGCCAATTGGGTTACCCCATGGTGGATGCACCTCCAGAAATCGCATTGACACAATTTATCCTTAAGAAAGAGACGGTGGACTTGGAACTTTGGAACAGGATCAAAAAATCATGGTTTAAGGTGGAGAAATCTGTGGTGGGGAGAAAAAATTGTTTGGCTAGAGAGGCCTATACTCAATGGGTGAAGAATCGCATCCTAGACATCAAGCTTCCTTTCGTTACTGTTGTCCCCATGGTACCTCAAGAGCCTGAGCCCCTCGTTACCATCTCAAAAGAAGAGGCTGACGCTCTGAAGAGCCAAATGGCGCAGCTTAAGAAGGAAAATGAGGAGTTGCGGTTTAAATATTTCAGTGCCCAAGGAGACGCAAAGAACTTCAAGAGGGAAAGGGATGCAAAGGATGAAGAAATCCAGGAATGCAAGAAGAAAGTAAAGGAAGCCCAAGGAAGGGAGGAAAAGTACAAGGATGGCCTCGCAAGCTCAGATATGAGCATCATGGCATTGAAAGAAAGAATCAAGAGCTTAGAGCGCTCCGGTGACGATATGTACAACACCGGAAAGAAAGCCATGATTGCTCAAGGGGAATGGAAGAAGAGATATGAAGAGAGAACTCAAGAGTTGCGGATAGCCAAGCAAGACTATAAGAAGCTCAAGCAAGAGGGAGAACTCGAATTGCAAAAAAGAGAAAGACTTCACTCCCTAGAGAAACAAAAAGACAAAGAAGCCATTGAGAGATATGAGGAAAGCTTGGCTCAGCTCATGAGGGCTCATGAGGATCAAATGAATCAGGTGGCTGAACAGATAGGGCGATTGGAAAAAGACTTGCAGCAGCATAAGTTGGTCATTGAGATGTCCTTACAAGAAATGGCAAGGTGGAAGGTGGCTTTTCACAATATGGTGCTAGTCTCTAACTCGGTTTTGGATGAGTTGCCCCAAATGTTGAGGATGGCTGAAGTGGAGTTCCCTTTGCTCAATGTCCCAAGCGGAGTCAAAGAGTTTGTAGGTTATTGCCGAGCAGTTGTGACGGCCTACAAGAACATTGTCAAGAAAGCAAAGAAACGACTCTAGTTTTTGTACTTAGGTTTTGTTATGTAATGCACCTTTGGGTTTTGAATTTTGTATCTTTGTTTTTCAATGATTATGTAATGACTTGATTAAAGAGGTTGAATGACATTTTGATCTTTCTGGCTATATCCTGAAATGTTTACATTAATTATATGTTTGCTGTTCCCTGAAAATCAAATATAACAATAAAAAACATGAAAATTTACATGCATTTGCATTTGCATTCATAAAAACAAAAGCATCATCTCATCGTTGTTATCCCATCTCAACAGTTGTACCCTCGACACCATCACTGGACAAGAGGCGTTTCTAGTTTCGTTATGGAGAATTGGCAAGAGCAGCACAGCGAGTTGAAAGGGGAGGTGTCTCAGTTGGCCGCAAAGATGGACCGAGTGTTGGAACTGTTGGCTGCGCAGAATCAGCCACCACCTCCAGCAGTAAATGCGGAAACGGTAACTGCCGAGCCAGCCAGTGTGGTATGGCCAGCATACGGCTTGCCTCCCGGATATACTCCACCAGGGTATATACCTCTCGCGGATGGAGCTACATCTATTCCCCCACCAGTCAACAACCCAGAAGTTCAGACTGGAGCAACTTCGGCTCAGCCACGACTCATTCCAGTTCAGCAAGGTCAAGAGGACCCCCAAGATATTTACCATGGCCCTGATGTGCAGAACGATGGATCAAAGTTTGATGTCACTATTCCTCAGCTAGAGGAGGCAAGGTTGAAATTCAAAGCGATTGAAGATCGTTTGAAAACTATGGAAGGAGGCAGACTTTTCTGATATGTGCTTGGTTCCCGACTTGGTGATCCCATCAAAGTTCAAAG
The DNA here is from genome assembly GCA_030408175.1 of Trifolium repens. Taxonomy (NCBI): domain Eukaryota; kingdom Viridiplantae; phylum Streptophyta; class Magnoliopsida; order Fabales; family Fabaceae; genus Trifolium; species Trifolium repens. The sequence goes on from CP125842.1 coordinate 28,548,417, forward strand.
TGCCAGAGTTCGAAAAATATAAGGGTCTGAGTTGCCCTAGAAATCACCTCATCATGTACAGTAGAAAGATGGCGTCCTACGCCAATGATGACAAGCTAATGATCCATTGCTTTCAAGACAGCCTCGCAGGGGCATCCCTCAGTTGGTACATGCAGTTGGAGGGGTGCCGTATTCAGTCATGGAGAGACTTAGCCAATGCCTTCATCAAGCAATATCAGTATAACTTGGACATGGCTCCAAGCCGTACACAACTGCAGAATATGACTCAAAAAGAGGGCGAGTCCTTTAAAGTGTATGCCCGGAGATGGAGAGAATTAGCTGCACAAGTTCGCCCCCCTCTTTTGGAAACTGAATTGGTGGACATGTTTACTAACACTTTGCAAGGAGTTTACTTTGAGAGAATGATTGGAAGTGTATCGTCTGGTTTTTCTGATTTGGTTAGGATTGGAGAAAGGATTGAGAGCGGTGTTAAGACCGGGAAAATTCAGGCAAGCGCGGGCGCGCAGAACAGCATAAAAAAGCCTGCTAACAACTTTGCCAGAAAGAAGGAAGGGAATACCAACTCTGTAGCCCATCAACAGTCGGTGATGCCGGTGCAATATGTTCCCTATGCAGCTACAACCCAGCAACAACAGCCTCACTATCAGATGCCAATGTCTCAAGGCCCTGCGTCCCCACCACCACCTCAAGGGTATACGTATCAAATGCCATCACAACAAGCCTCTCCTCCACCACAACAGCAAGCGAGGAAAGTGTTTGATCCGATTCCAGTACCTTACAAAGATTTGTTGCCATACTTGGTCCATAGTAAGATGGTAACACCAAGGACTTTGAAACAATTGACCGCGCCGTTTCCAGCTTGGTATAAGCAAGGGGCCATTTGTGAGTTTCATTCCGGAGCTGAAGGTCACTCTATTGAGAACTGCAAAGCCTTCAAGTACGAAGTTCAAAAGTTAATTGACCAGAAGTTATTGTCCTTCAAAGAAGCCGGTCCAAATGTAAAGGGAAACCCTCTGCCTAGTCATTCCGGGGCAGGTGTCAATATGGTGGCGAACGCCGAAGGTTTAATAAGAGATGTGTCGGATATCCAAACCCCCTTGATCTCAGTGAGGGAGGCTCTACTTAGCTTTGATCAATTTTCAGCTATGCATGTGGATTGTGAAACATGTGAGAAGGACCCCAGCTACTGTGCTAAGATGAAAGAGTGTTTGCAAAAACTAATGGACCAAGGGTTAGTGCAAATTGGCTACTCACGCAAAGAAGATATGGTGACTATGGTGGAACAGCACGAGCATGAAAAGGTGTTGAAACCCATAGAAATCATCTACCAAAGGGCTGAAAAGAAGTTAGAACCATTGGTAATTCAAACACCTTCACCTTTTCCTTTTACAAACACCAAAACCGTGCCTTGGAATTATAGCACGTCAGCATTTGTACAAGGAAAGCCAGTAACGTTTCCAGAACCGGTAGTGATCAGTATTGATGGGCCTGGGGGTATGACAAGAAGCGGCAGAGTTTTTGTTCCTAAGCCTTTACAAGAAAATGTGGGAGTGCCGACCACAGCAGCCAGTGAGAATGTTTTAAGTAAGACTATTGAGGAGGGGGTGCCCAAAGAAACAATTCCTCAGGATGAAGCAGATGAGTTCCTAAGGATAATCAGAAAAAGTGACTACAAGGTGGTAGATCAGCTTAGTCAGACCCCATCCAAAATCTCTATGCTCTCTTTGTTGATAAATTCAGAGGCTCACAGAACGGCCTTGTTAAAGCTCTTAAAGGCAGCTCATGTGAACCAGGATATTACGGTAGCCCAGTTTGATGGGGTGTGCAATAACATCACAGCGAGTCGCTGCTTAGGGTTCATTGATGCAGAATTACCAGTTGAGGGGCCTTCGCATAACAAAGCTCTACACATTTCGATGAAGTGCCAGGATAACACCATTGCAAGGGTGTTAGTGGACACAGGGTCTTCTCTAAATGTAATGCCCAAGTCGACCTTGGTAAAGCTATCCCTTGTCGGACCGGTTCTCAAACCAAGCAGCATGATTGTCAAAGCCTTTGATGGGTCTCAAAGAGAAGTGATCGGGGAGATAGAGCTGCCTATGATGATCGGGCCACACCTGTTTAATATACCGTTTCAAGTTATGGACATTAACCCTTCCTACAATTGCTTGTTAGGACGTCCATGGATTCATGCTGCGGGCGCAGTCACGTCCACATTGCACCAAAAGCTCAAATTCATCGTGGATGACAAATTGGTTATAGTCTCTGGGGAAGAGGATGCTTTGGTGAGTCACTTATCGTCGTTCCGATACATCGAGACTGAGGAAGGGGTACTTGAAACTCAGTTCCAAGCTCTAGAAATCGCTACCGTCACCTTGGCAGATAGGGGTGAAGAGCATGTTCTTGCCACACAGTTCAAAGCTTTAAAGATTACTACTGCTACTCAAACCAGTCAAAAGCCAAGGGCGTCCATCACGTCTTGGAAGAGCTTGAAGAAAGACATGGAGGAGGGTGTTCTTAAAGGATGGGGACAGCTGGTGTTTCCCCCTGAGAAGAAGGACTTTCTGGGTGTGGGTTATCAGCCGTCTAAGGGGAAGCAGAAGATTCATGACTTTACTACTCCCCTTGAGGACGTTTTTGATAGCGCTGGATTCAGATCAGGTGATCAGATCAACATGTTGGAGGATGAAGAGGCTAGTCAAGGAAGCCATGATTGGGTGCACCAGTGTCCTACAAGCTTTGTTCTCTCAAATTGGAAGGCTGTTGAGATTCCCCAAGTCTTTTTTATTTCAAAGTAATTTTCACTTATTTTCAAATTCCCCTTGCCACGCCCGAGGCATGTGGATGAACTTGTAAGGGCTTTCTTTGTTTTAATGAATGATTATCAAATAAATAAAAGTATTTTATGTGCATATTTTGTCCTATTTTATTCTTTCTCTTTTTCAGTTTTAAAAGAAGATAAAAATAATAAAAATGGCAATAACTTCTTGCATATCATGACTACCTTTGCATTCATCTAAAAAATCAAAAAAATATCATGCAGAAATGAACCTTTGGACCATAACAATGCTGTAAATCTTCATGATCTCGGGCTCCCAATCAATCTTACTGAAGAGGACGAGGAGGAGGATTGTGAACTTCCAGCGGAATTAGCTCGATTATTGGATCAAGAACAAAGGATGATCCAACCTCATCAAGAACCAGTGGATGTGATCAATCTGGGGACTGAAGAGGATAAGAAAGAAGTCAAGATAGGTGCTGCCCTACAGCCAGAGGTGAAAGAGGGTTTAGTCAAGCTGCTCCAAGAGTATGTGGACGTCTTTGCGTGGTCTTATCAGGATATGCCGGGGTTAGACACAAGCATAGTTGAACACAAGCTTCCGCTCAAGCCTGAATGTGCACCCGTCAAGCAAAAGTTGAGAAGAACTAGGCCGGACATGGCTCTCAAGATACAAGAGGAAGTTAAGAAGCAGTTTTATGCGGGATTCCTTGCGGTCGCCAAGTACCCAGAATGGATCGCCAATATTGTGCCAATACCAAAGAAGGATGGAAAGGTCCGAATGTGTGTAGATTACCGGGATTTGAATAGAGCAAGCCCAAAAGATGATTTTCCACTCCCCCACATTGATGTGTTGGTGGATAACACGGCTCGATTTCCGGTTTTCTCTTTTATGGATGGTTTCTCAAGCTATAATCAGATCAAAATGGCGCCCGAAGACATGGAGAAAACAACCTTCATAACACCATGGGGCACTTTCTGCTACAAAGTCATGCCTTTTGGTTTAAAAAATGCAGGGGCAACATATCAGCGGGCTATGGTCACTTTGTTCCACGACATGATGCACAAAGAAATTGAAGTGTACGTGGATGATATGATCGCCAAGTCCTCATCAGAAGAAGAGCACCTTGTACACCTCCGGAAGTTATTTGAGAGGTTGAGGAAGTATCAGCTGCGTTTGAATCCAAATAAGTGCACCTTTGGCGTCAAGTCAGGAAAGTTGTTGGGTTTCATTGTCAGTCAGAAGGGAATTGAGGTTGACCCCGATAAAGTCAAAGCAATCCAGAATATGCCTGCACCAAAGACAGAAAAAGAAGTGCGAGGATTTCTAGGCGGGTTGAACTACATTTCCAGGTTCATCTCCCATCTCACTGCAACTTGTGAACCGATCTTCAAGCTATTAAGAAAAGATCAGATCATTGAATGGAATGAGGATTGTCAAGGGGCATTTGACAAGATCAAACATTACTTGCAAGAGCCACCAATTCTGATACCACCAGTTGCGGGAAGGCCCCTTATCCTATATCTGCACGTGCTTGATGGATCCATGGGTTGTGTATTGGGTCAACAAGATGAGACCGGTAGGAAGGAGCATGCAGTATATTACTTGAGCAAGAAGTTCACTAGTTGTGAGACCAGGTATTCATTGTTAGAGAAGACCTGTTGTGCTTTGACATGGGCGGCTTGCCGATTGAGGCAATACATGGTCTGTCACACTACCATGTTGATTTCCAAAATGGACCCTATCAAGTATATCTTCGAGAAGCCTGCTTTGAGCGGAAGAATCGCCCGTTGGCAGATGTTGTTGTCTGAATATGATATCCAGTATGTTGCTCAGAAAGCCATCAAAGGGAGTGTGCTAGCGGAACATTTAGCACACCAACCCCTGGTAGACTACCAACCGGTGCGCTTTGACTTTCCAGATGAGGATATCATGGCTGTAAATGAGAAACCTCCCATAGATGAGAATGAAGGACCCGAGCCGGGATCTCGATGGAAGCTTGTATTTGATGGTGCGTCGAATGCTTTGGGGCATGGAATAGGAGCAGTTATCATCTCTCCTAAAGACACCCACATACCTCTTACAGCAAGGTTATTGTTTGATTGCACCAACAACATCGCAGAGTATGAGGCATGTATCATGGGTTTAGAAGGGGCAATTGACTTGAGAATTAAAACCCTAGAAGTGTATGGGGATTCTGCACTAGTCATCTATCAAGTCCGAGGAGAATGGGAGACTCGTCATCCCAACTTAATCCCGTACCGAGATCATGTCCTGAAATTGGTAGAGTACTTTGATGAGATCACTTTCCATCACATCCCAAGAGAAGAAAATCAGTTGGCTGATGCCTTGGCTACACTCTCATCCATGTACAAGGTCACTTGGCCAAATCATGTACCCCTGATAGAAATCAACCGTCGTGAGACACCTGCATATTGCTTGGCAACTGAAGTGGGACAAGATGGGAGACCATGGTATTATGATATCAAGAACTTCCTCCAAAATCAAGAATATCCCTTGGGGGCATCCAGTGGAGATAAGAAAACTCTTAGAAGGCTAGCATCTGGTTTCTTCTTGGATGGAGAGTTATTGTACAAAAGGAACCATGATTTGGTTCTCTTCCGTTGCGTGGATAAAAAAGAAGCTGATACTCTGATTGAAGAAATCCATGAAGGGTCATTTGGTACACACATGAATGGGCATGCTTTGGCAAGAAAAATTCTTCGGGCCGGGTACTATTGGCTGACTATGGAAACAGATTGCTTGAACCATGTTAGAAGGTGTCACAAATGCCAGATTTATGCTGATAAGATACATGTCTCGCCAACTCCGCTGAATGTTTTGACATCACCATGGCCCTTCTCCATGTGGGGCATAGATACGATTGGAATGATTGAACCAAAAGCCTCTAATGGACATCGTTTCATCCTAGTGGCTATTGATTACTTCACAAAATGGGTCGAAGCGGCATCATACGCTAACGTCACAAGACAAGTAGTGGCTCAGTTTATCAAGAAAGAAATAATCTGCCGTTATGGAGTTCCCAACAAGATAATCACTGATAATGGTAGCAACTTGAACAATCAAACTATGAGAGAGTTATGTAAAAGCTTCAAGATTGAACACCATAACTCATCACCATACCGGCCCAAGATGAATGGCGCTGTAGAAGCAGCAAATAAAAACATCAAGAGGATCCTACAGAAAATGGTGAAGACATACAAAGACTGGCATGAGATGCTCCCATTTGCACTTCATGGATACAGAACGGCAGTTCGCACCTCAACTGGGGCAACCCCTTTTTCTCTAGTCTACGGCATGGAAGCAGTACTCCCAGTAGAGGTTGAGATCCCATCATTAAGAGTTCTGATGGAAGCCAAGCTAGAAGAAGCAGAGTGGGTTCAAACCCGGCTTGACCAGCTTAATCTTATTGAAGAAAAAAGGATGGCAGCTTTGTGCCATGGACAGTTATATCAGCAAAGGCTCAAGAGGGCATTTGATAAGAAAGTTCGTCCAAGACAGTTCAAGGAAGGGGACTTGGTGTTGAAGGCTATATTGCCTATTCACAAGGACACCCGTGGGAAATGGACTCCTAATTATGAAGGACCGTATGTGGTGAAAAAAGCTTTCTCAGGCGGGGCCTTGATCTTGACCACAATGGATGGTGAAGAATTTCCACTCCCAGTGAACTCCGACGCAGTCAAAAGATATTATGCCTAAAGAAAAAGAAAATAAATAAAAGCTCGCTAAGTTGAAAACCCGAAAGGGCGGCTTAGGCAATAGAGAGCGTCCCGGTGGGCTGAAAACCTGAAAAGGCGGCCCAGGCAAAAATTAGGGACATCAAAAAAGGAAAAGAAAACCCGCTAAGTTGAAAACCCGAAAGGGCGGCTTAGGCAAAAAAGGGTATACCGGTGGATTAGTAGCTCACACCGAGCAATCCAGGCAAAATTAGGGAAACTAAATAAAGAAAGGCATAAGACTGCAGGATTGATATGAGCACAGGACGAACTTAAGAAGGATCTGAGACCTCATACTCAACAACAAGATAATTCGAGACTGAAATCATGAAGAAGGGTGGCATTGTTATGATTCCATAGAATTCATTTATTTTTCATTGCCATTATCTTAGCTCAATTACGCGGTCACCTCTTTGAGGGATTTGCTTCCGTTGTAAAAACTTTCCGCACACTTTGTGCTATCAATAAAATATTCCTTTTGTTCATTGTGCTTTTCTTTATATTCTTGTACATTCATACTTTTATTTTCTGATAATCAAATGTTAAAACTTTGAAAAAAAAGAGTAAAAAGCATTTTGAAATTGAGCAAAATATTTTGAAATAAGAAAGATTGAAGAAAAATCAACAGCATACAGTAAGGTGCCCACTTTTAGCACACATCAGACTGGCCCAGCGTTTTGAACTGATTAGACAGGTGATCTTCCCCGCACAAATGAAGAACGACTGGTATACAGCATCCAACTGAGATCCCTCTCCCCAAGACAGGAATATCAAATGTTTCGGTGTCGGGATGAAACCAAACTTATGCATTTTCATGCATCCATACACATAAACTGAGATCCCTTTCCCCAACAGGAATGACAGCAACCTTGTCCGGTTCCCCAACATGAATGACAACAAATATCTTCAGCTTTGTCCGGTTTCCCAACAGGAATGACAGCAACCTTGTCCGGTTCCCCGAAAGGAACGACAGCAAATATCTTCAGCTTTGTCCGGTTCCCCAAAAGGAATGACAAGCAAATCTCCTCAACCTTGTCCGGTTCCCCAAAAGGAATGACAGCAGGTATATTTGAGTTTCCCTGATAGGAAAGCTAAACAGGTATACTCGATCCACTTATCTTTCATCAACATTCGTTTCATAGCAAAATTAGGGCATTTTGTATTTAATTATCTTTTACCGCAAGAATACGAATACCGAGGTTATTCGCATTCTTACGATCCAAGCTAATTAAATAGGGGCAGCTGTCATACCCTAATTTTGCCCCATGATATTTTTCACTTTTGCATTTGTTAGAAAAAGTCAACAAAGTCAAAACTTTGACCACAAGTCAACAAAGTCAAAATTTTGACTAAAAAGTCAACAAAATCTTATTTTTAATTTAAAAAATCAATGTTGACACAGAAAACACATAGAATTATTTTTCTTGCATGATTTTGCATGGCATGATCATAAATGATAAATTTTTACCATTTTGCCCTTCCATTAAGTTTATTTCTTATTTATTAATTATTTTTAATTAGTTACTTGCATTTCAAGAAACCTTTTTACACATCAAATTTAAATCCTTTTTCTTTCATTTTTAATCCATAACCTTTTTTACATAATCATATTTCATCATCATGCATTATTTTTATTTTTCATATTTATTTTTATTTTATTATTTTATGTATTATTTTAATTTGTTTTTATTCCAAAAAAATCAAAGAAATGTCAAAAATTCTCCAATCATTAACACATCATCATAAGTCAAGAATATTCCATTTGTTACTACACCTCATCATCAATTTTTTTGTTTGGAGCAAAAGACCAAAAATAGTACACAAAAATTAAGGATAATCTCATTTCTACCCTCACTCATTCTCCCTAATCACAATGCCACTTGACCTAAGAATAATCCTAGAAATAGCAACATTAATTTCAGAGCCTAGGGTTGGAGATAGAAGGAGAAACGGCGGCCAAAGAGAGAAAGAGCAAAAACACCATTTTTCTTCCATTTCCATTTTTTTTCAAATCTAAAAATTTCACTACAAACTTTGAAACTACACATCAGAACACTCTTATCATACACCCAGAAGAAGGAATCAGCTTTGATTTGGTGAGAAACGTGAAGAGATTGGAGCAGTAAAGAGCTACGGTGGCTAGGAAAAGAGCAAGCTCAAACCGGACTTCTCAAAGGCCTATTCAGGTAATTCTTAACCTCATTCATCTCCATTACATGTCGTGATGCTTGATGGTTTGTTATTTCACTCCAATTCGTACTGTTTGGCGTGTTTCATTTTTGTATTCAAGTTTTTTGTTCGCTTCGTTTTCGTTTTTCTAAGCTGTTTCAGTGAAAAATAATACCACATTCGTGTTCCTCGTGAGAAAACGAAGCGAACCATGTATATTTTTGCTTGTTTCGTGCTGTTTTGAGGAACTCCGGTGACCGGAGTTGTCACCGGAAAACCATAACTCGCCGGAGAAGAAGACCTACGTGTCTTCTGTCTTTTCCACCAAGTTTAAATCGCGACCGTTGGATTAATCCAACGGCGCGTGTAATCCCTCTGATCGCAACCGTCAGATCCGTTTAAGTGACGATCTGATGGCTGTAAGACGATAGGGATTCCTGATGCGTTCGCACTGGATCTTTTCCTTTGGGCCTTCAAACGCATCCGTTAGATCATGATCATCCGGCCCAGATTTCTCACGCTTACGTTGCGCCTTGTTTTGATGCTGCACTGGATCTTTTTTTGGTCTGTTTGTTTTTTTTCTGAAGGAGGTGCATGGGCTGGGCCTTAGGGCCCAGAGTTGCTTTCTGCACCCCCCAGCTTTTACTTGCCTTCATCATTTGCACCCCCCCTGATTTAATTTTTATTTATTTTTTTAGCTTATTTCAAAAGCACTTATTTGGCCAGTAGCTTATTTAAGCTATTTTGACCATTTTTGTTATGCTAAAATTTGTTCTTCATGATTATAGCATTTATTCCATGTTTTAGTTTATTAATTAAGTTGTTTTAGTGTAATTAATTGTTCTAGCTTATTTTAAAAGCACTTATTGGAACAATAGCTTTTCTAAGCTTATTGACCCAATTTAGGGTGCTGAAATCTTGTCTAAATTCCAGAATTAATTATTTTTGCTTTTAGCTTATTTATATAAGTCATTTTGTAATCAATTGCTTTTAGCTTATTTACATAAGTGCTTAAGTGATCCAAATTACTTTTCTAAGTACTTTTGGGTCATTCTCTCTTGCACAACATTTTGTTTAGCCCTAATTAGCTTATGTTAACCATGTTTGTTCATATTAGCTTATTTATTCACACTTACGCATATTTATTTAATTGCTCGTAACTTTTATTTTTGTACCATATTTAATTGTTTGCTTCATACATGTTTATTTATTATTGCATTCATGCATTACTTATTTATATCATATTGATTCATGCATTTTTATTTATGAATTTGCATTCATGATTACTTGTTCATTGCATTTAATTATTATGCTTTATGTTGTTTACATTGATGTAACTTCTCGATTTCTATACTTCTCATCTTTCTTCTATTCTTGGACTGTTTGGTTTAAATTTGAGACTTGCTTTCTTAATAAACATAGTGAAAAAGGGTTGATCTGACGTATGACTTTTCACACCCGGATAATCCCTATCCCTGACGTATGGCTCGTGATCTTGGGATTATCCTCACTATTGATTAAATCAAGATTTTCATAATAAACAAGGATGAAAAGGGGTTGATCTGACGTATGGCTTTTCACACCCCAGGTGGTTCCTATCCCTGACGTATGGCTCGCGATCTTGGGACCATCCTCATCCTAAAACGTTAAAATTAACCAACATTCGTCTTTTCCTTTTGAAATACTTTCTTAATCAAATTAAATCAAGGTTTTCATAATAAACAAGGATGAAAAGGGGTTGATCTGACGTATGGCTTTTCACACTCTGGATGGTTCTTATCCCTGACGTATGGCTCGTGATCTTGGGACCATCCTCATCCTAATCAAGCGTTAAAACTAACCCCACACACTCAAACTACTTTTCAGAAAAAACATGGATATACGTTGTATCCATTCCTCTGATACATACACAGCTTAGGCCTCTGATTAGAGCATACAAGCGTCGTTGTATCAGCGGAATGCGAAATAAGCAACATCCGTTATTCAAACTCTTTTTACAATGGATATACGCTTTATTCATTTCTCCGATACATACACAGCTTAAGCCTCTGATTAGAGCATACAAGCGTCGTTGTATCAGTGGAATGCGAAATAAGCAACATCCGTCATTCAAACTCTTTTTACAATGGATATACGCTTTATCCATTCCTCCGATACATACACAGCTTAAGCCTCTGATTAGAGCATACAAGCGTCGTTGTATCAGCAGAATGCGAAATAAGCAACATCCGTTATTCAAACTCTCTTTTTACAATGGATACACGTTTTATCTACTCCTCTGACACACACACAGCTTAAGCCTCTGATTAGAGCATACAAGCGTCGTTGTGTCAGCGGAATACGAAATAAACGTTACCCGTTTAAAATCAATCAACCACACAAACAATTTTTTACCAGAACTACGTGAGTTTTGAGTTTCCCATTGCACCGGGGAATACGTAGGAGCGGGCTCCTACAACCGTCAAACTCAACTAATAAAAACCTTTTTTTTTTAATTTATTCGGAAACGAAGTAGAGATTAGCCAAGTGACAGATTAATTTAATTTAAACCTGCGCAAACAAACCCAAACCACCTAAACGGTTCCCATCGAGTACGATGGATGCGAGGGGTGCTAATACCTTCCCCTCGCATAACCAACTCCCGAACCCGACACAGTTCGTCAACCGTGTTAAACCAAGGTTTTAGTGATATTTTCCTTTCCCCCCTCCGGGATAAATAAACGTCAATGGCGACTTCATTACGTTACGCAAGATGGAATTTTCCAGCCCGCTACAACATGCAAGCATGATTCGATACACAGGTAGCTCTCTGCCTCTGAGAAACCACTTTTGTATCGATACAAGTGATATATGTATCGATACAAATTGTACAAAAACAGTCTGAAGTAATTTCAGGACATTTGTATCGATACACACGTTTATGTATCGATACATAATACCTAAAAACAATTTTTCAAAGTGTTAAAAATAGTTTTTCGCTGTCAAGTCATTTGTAATGTTTGCCAAAGTATGTTCTATTCTATTTTCATGTGTTTTGACAATTATTAAAACATGAGGATGAACTGGTGCACTTACATTCTCCCCCTTTTTGATAATTGTCAAAACTATGCATAAGCTAACTAAGCCTATACCTAATATGCAATAAAATAGCAATATGTATACAGACGCAATTAAAAACACCAAGGCTAACAATAAGCACGCTCCCCCTGAGTTGATGCCATAATGCGATTGTCACAGTAGATAATATTCAAGACTCTATTAGCTATTCATCCTTAGCTTGTGCATCCAAATCTCTCCCCCTTTGACAATATCAAAAAGAAGAAGAGGGTCTATTAGAAGTATCAAGTTCAATTAATTTTGATCCAAGTCATATCGTGCACTTACATTTGTCGAAATGCACATATATGATAAAAATTCCTAATCAATATAAATACATACAAAGATATGCCAAAATATATTAATGACGAATACCAAATATCATGATAAAACATGGAATGTAGAACAACAATCCATAAACCAACTCATGAGTATTGAAACACATCGACATTTTAAATCAACCAACATATCAAAATATGGGACGAAAATAAACAAAATAATGCAACAAATGCATAAACATAAAACCAAACATCCAAACATACGAAATTATCCAAAATAAAGTCATACATATCCAAAATGAATGTTGCCCAAACATGGCAACATTAAAAATATTCGTACAACCAAATCGAAATGATCCAAAAGTCATAAGAGGTAACAAAAGAAATTGTTCATGCGAAGAGAGAAATAAAATGCATAAAAACGAAGGTTAAACATCAAACATCATCATTCATCATCCATGTTATCCGGGTTGGTAGGAGGGTTAGGGTTGTAATAGGCATCCATCTGAGTCTGAATGTTGTCAAACCGGGTGGTCACATAGTTTCTGAGGTCGGTAGTGGTGGTGTACAGCTCTTCAATTCTTGCATTCTGAGTAGCATAGTTTTGTGTACTCATTATAGAAGGTAGTTTGTTGCATGCTCATGTTTCTCATCATTTCCATCATTTCATTCCAGTTACCACCTTCTTCACCTTGTCCCACATCCTCAGCCTCACCTTGTCTAACATTCCTCCTTGGTCTCCTACCTCTAGGAGCAGCAGCTTGACCCTCATTGTCATCATCCGGACCATGGTACACATACACATTATCCACATTCAAAGACCAATTCATTTTGGACATTTGTGTTTCACTAAATTTCTGCAACCTTCCAAGAGTAGTGTGCTCAATTGGAAGCTTTTGTCCAATTTTGAATTTCTGCAAAATACTAGCAATCATGCTACAGTGCCCAAAACTTTGATCCCTGCTTGAATTCCTTAGGTCAAACATCCTACTCACAATGTAGAATGGCCAGTCAACCTTCCCATCCTCCATAAGCAAAAACATCAAGTCAATATCCTTCTTATTCATCCTAGAGCTAGCACTTTTTGGACGCAAAATGTGACTCACAATCCAGTAAATCACTCTAGCATTAACATTCAATTTTCCGGTTCCCATGGTTTCCGGAATATTGCCGTTTCTAGTGATGGAAGAGATAAAGACATTGGAGTCATAATCCACCTGACTCAGTTCAGAATAGGCTAATAGATTCTCCCCGGTTATCCTACTTCCGGTGCTCATCCCAAACAACTCAAACCACATATCAGCAGTAAACTTATAAGTCTTATTCTTCCAACGGAACTCAAATTCAGCCCCGTTTCTTTCCTGTAATCCAGCATAGAAAATCCTAACCACAGTCTCATTGTATTTTGTTTGTAGGTCACAGAAACTATCAAGTTGTTCAGCCTCAATTATCTCAGCAATACCATTCAAACGTAGATTCCTAAGAGTATCAATATTGACAGATTTTTGAGGAAGTACACTCCTAGTCCTACAATACCTAGTGTAAGTAGTAATACAATCCTTATGAACATACTCATCTTCTTTAAGACCAAAATTAGAAGCTTCACCACTAATTGCTATTTCCTTATCTTTTCTAGTCTTCTTAGGTGCCATTACAAGAAGATTGAGAAGTAGAACGATTTACCTTACACTTTTGATGAAGAACTTTTGAAAAGAAGTTTCACAAACCACAATTTGATGAATTCCTTGGATTGAAGCTTATGAGACTTTGACCATGAAATTGATGATGGAGAATGATTGGGTAATGAATTCTGAGTGGATTGATGTTAATTTTATGAAATTTGGTTGAGTTTTAAGAGAGATTGAAGATTTTGGGGTGAGGGTTTTGGAGAGAAACCGTGTGGAGAAGAAGAAGTTTTGATGGTTTGATGAATGAATGAATGAGTAAAAATAGACATATAACCTGTTTTTACGATTTTGTATCGATACAAATTTGTGTTTGTATCAATACAAGTCAGTTGTTTTGAAGCATGTATCGAAGCATGTAGGCATGTATCGATACATGAGTAACGTTCTGTCCAAACTGAAGAGCTATGTATCGATACAAGATCATATGTATCGATACATATCAGTTCATTTTGAAAATTTGAAAAATAACTGACATGTATCCATGCAAAATTTATTTGTATCGATCCAAAATGCATAATTTTCAATTTTTCTTTAAACACATGAACTTATAAGTTTCAAAAATAATTGTTATGACTTTCAAATGACACGTATGTATGAAACACATATAATCACAAAGGTACATGCATATATATGTGAACAACAGCAATACCAAAGCATATTATAACACGAGAACACGTGTTAAACCAGAAATGCATGATAAGAGAATCACATAAATCAAACAAAGTACCAAAATCAATCATATGAGAAATGTATGTATATGTATGCACACAAAGTCACATAAAAAGAAAACATATACAGCCTAATATGAACTTAATAAGATAGTTGTAATGATTTTTGTCAAATCCCCATTTAAGACGTATGAGTCTCAAAAACTTATCAATATTTTTGAGCGAAAATTCTTGGAAATGGAGGATTAGACAACTATCAAAACCAAAATCATATTAAGATAGAAATTGTATGTATATGAACCAAAGAACAAATGTTAAGTAAAAAAATATAAAGGAAAGGTAGAGAATAGAATCTTCCCTTGAGTGTTAGGTGGAGGAAGTGATCAATTTCCGCACCATTGCAAGTGTCGAGTTGAAGTTATTCTTATAGCTCTCCTTGTTCGTAGGTCTTGAACTCCATTGTTGTCGGTGTCTCTTGTCAATGGTTTCAAGACAATTCCCTACATACTTAGACATTTGAAATAGGTCCCCAACTCATGTTGGGTCCTAGTATGTTAGTAGCACCATTATTGTCTAACTTAGGTAACCATTGCAATTTGCCTCTTGGTACCAATACCTTTCTAGCATGACATTTTGCAATAGTATGACCCTTGTCACAACAATAATGACAAACGATATAAGGATTACTTTTCTTATGATCCTTTTCAACAAATTTATACTTTTTATTTTTAGGTTTCAAAGATTTGTTGAATTTAGATGGATCAATCGTAAAAGTAATCTTCGGCTTGGATGGCTCTTTTAGCTTATCTTGTAACTTTCGTAAGTCTCTACGTAAGTAAAAGCATCCATCACATCCGGTCCTATCGTTACCATAACTATCAAAAGTCACAAGAGGTTTTTGAATCAAAGACTTTTTGAGGGCTTTCAACTCAAGCTCCGTTTCCGAAACTTTTGCCTCAAGGTATTTATTAACTTCCATTAAACCTTTTAATCGTTGAAAAGCCTATTTAGTTTCTTTGTGTAACTTTTCAAAAGCAACTTGCAACTCATGATATTATAAAAGAGTATATGAGCTAGAGGGATTTTGGTTTACCTTTTTGGAAACAAGTTTCTTACGATCATGAGATGTTAAGCACACATTCGCCAACACATCTCCATCACTAGAGCTAGAGCTTGATGATGAAGAGGAAGATGAGCTTCCGCTTTCCCATGCAACATAAGCTTTCTTTCCTTTATCCTTGCTTCCCTTTTTGAATGAAGGTGACCCTTTCTCCTTTCTCTTGAGCTTGGGACAATCCGGTTTAAAATGACCGATTTGTCCACATTCATAACATGCTCCTTTCTTAGAGTACCTAGCATCTTCATTCCTCCGACGATAACCACTATCTTTTCGATACTTTTTAAGATTCTCATCGGAATGTCTTATCTCATTCTTTCTCACATACCTATTGTAGCGTCTCACGAAGAGTCCCATTTCCTCATCATCGGAATCATCTTCGCTTGAGCTACTTTCCACATGCTCTACCTTTTTGGACTTTGACTTTGAGGCTTTTAGAGCAATTGTCCTCTTGTCCTTTTCCTTTTCCTTGTCCTTGTCATTGTGCTTTCCCTTTTTCTCACTTTTCTCTTGCTTTTCTAACAAGTTTAGTACTTGTTCATGTTCCGTAAGCTTGCCAAATAAAGTTGTAAGACTCAAAGTAGTGAGGTCGTTCGCCTCCTTAATCGTGGTGACCTTCGGTTGCCAACACCTACTAAGACATCTTAAAATTTTGTTAGTGGCATCTTGATTTGTGATTGGCTTTCCCAAACCGTGTAACTTGTTGGTTATTTTGATAAATCGTTGTTGCATATCCTCGATGGTCTCGCCATCTAGCATATGGAACAACTCAAATTCTTGTGTCAATGTATTAATTTTGGATATCTTTACATCATTGGTACCCTCAAAGTGAGTTACCAATGTGTCCCACATTTCCTTAGCCAATTGACAATGTGACACATGATAGAATTGATCAATCCCAAGGGATGATATTAAAATATTTTGTGCCTTTGCATCGTAATTGGTCTTTTTCTTTTCCTCTTCCGTCCATTGTGCCATAGGCTTATTGGTGACAATGCCATGAGCATCGGTGATTGTTGGAACAAACGGACCGTTCTCAATAGCATTCCACACTTCACCATCAAAAGAATTGATGTGAATACGCATACTACTTTTCCAATAGTCAAAATGATCTCCATTGAATATAGGAGCCCTATTATACGCCCCTTTAGGTGCAAAAGCCATGTTGTCTAATAATTGGCACAAACTTCCGAATTTTGTAAACAAAATTGAACCGGACTCGTGATACCACTTGTTAGACTACTAGGCTACCACTTAGAAGGGGGGGTTGAATAAGTGGCTTCTTTAATCAACGGCAATTTAAAAAAAATTTGATTAAAAAACAATGCGCGGAAGCACCACCGGATCGGTAGTCTACTTTGCACCTTTTGACCAAAGGAAAGATAGTATCGCCTTGAACGAATTAGGAAAATTACCGGAACGCTTAATGCAAGATATTCAAATTTAATTTGATTAACAAAAACAGTCCCAAGCAAGTTATATGGTTCGATATTCAAATTCAATCACAATCAAGCAAGAACCAATTGAATTTTTGTGAACCAATACGAACAACAAAAATTCAATCGATTAATCAAATTAACGAAATTAACGAAATTAAAAGAGAGAGATAAAGAGAGACACATGATGTGATTAGGGAGTTCCCCGGATTGCGCGTCGTCCACGTGTTTATCCGAGTACGTCTCCCCCCAAATAACCAAACGGGTTATTTGAGAGTTTATAGATCAAAAACTTGATGAACAAAAAGTGCACAGTTTACAATTGAAATCTATAATCCTATAGCAAGACAAAATGTAAACTAATGCGAATAACCTCGACACCCAACGCAACTTCGCCCTCTGATTCCAACGATTCACCTTGTGCCAAACCGCACCCAATCGTCCAGCTGAGTCCTTCGTTCCTTGTTTTCGAATCCTTCAAGACACGCATGATCTTGAATCACTTGAGAGAAACACTAGAACCTTCAACGCAATTCAACCCGATCACGATTCTGATTCACCGCGAACCGTATCGAACGTTATCACACAAATCTGCAGTTTCTATTGAATTGATCCCATACTCAAATCCAATTTTGATTGCAAACTTGATGAAGATGATGAACTTGTGTTGAATCAAACCTTTGATGCAAATTCTCACTCAATTTGTACCCAAAGCGTTTTCTGATCTTTCACACTAGTTTTCTCTATGTTACAATGACACAACACATTGCTATTTAAAGAGAAAATAGAATTGAGCAAGTTTGGGCAAAATTTAACAAACATGTATCGATACAACTGATGATTTGTATCGATACAAAGCCTTTGACCAGCGTTAAAAATGAAAGGTTTGACCTATGTATCGATACAAACACGGGTGTGTATCGATACATACATCAGTTTCTTGAAATCTTGACTGATATGTATCAAATCATGCAAGCATGATTCGATACATCATGATGTCTCTGGATTTCTGAGAGGCATAGGTGTGTATCGATACATGCAAGCATGATTCGATACACAGGTAGCTCTCTGCCTCTGAGAAACCACTTTTGTATCGATACAAGTGATATATGTATCGATACAAATTGCACAAAAACAGTCTGAAGTAATTTCAGGACATTTGTATCGATACACACGTTTATGTATCGATACATAATACCTAAAAACAATTTTTCAAAGTGTTAAAAATAGTTTTTCGCTGTCAAGTCACTTGTAATGTTTGCCAAAGTATGTTCTATTCTATTTTCATGTGTTTTGACAATTATTAAAACATGAGGATGAACTGGTGCACTTACATTATAGAGACTATTTACTTATTTAGGCCCCGTTTGGATTAGCTTATTTTTGAGTTTATGCAAACAGCTTATGCAATTTTTATGTATTATTATAAATTTGTCAAGGTAGTTTATGATAAAATAACGTATAAAAATACAATTTTTACTAATTTGAACTTATAAAATAGCATAAAACCTAATTTATATTGCATAAGTGTTTGCATAAGCTTAAAAATAAGTTAATCCTTAATAGAATTACACACTTTGTTGTATCACGTTGACAATTTACATCATTATCTATCTTTGATTAGTACATTATTATCTCATATAAGAACGATACGAGAAAAATAAAAAGGTGACGACAAATTAACCATCATCGAAAGTTCCGCTATATATGAACCGATCTAAGTTCATGAAATGAAACAAACATAATATATAAATTAATGTGTTGATTCGTATCTTCAAAAGCATAATCCATTAATCCCAGCTTAACAAACAGCATGTTATGCTTTCATTTTATTTGAAAAATGGTTAACATAATAATTACATAATGTAATTATTCGTGTCTTATTCTAAAGTCTAGAACACCAAAAGTAATACATGAATATCCGAGTTTGGAAACTTCATAATCATTAAGCTGAAATTAATATTATCAACATGCAAACGGATTCTTCAACCGTTACATTTAGCATGAAGCTCAATTTATAAGAATCTTAATTGGAATATCTTTTTATCCTATAATATGTTACATATATATATCCTAGCTAAGATTGATGGTTAAGATATTATGGGACATATGGAAGCTTGAATTTTGTCACCACCCTTTTGGATTATGAAAACTTGGATAATTAATTGACCTATATTAAGACATATTTAAGAGCAATAAGCTCCAATTCATGAGTGTGTGGAATTAGAGCCACGTACTTTTCTTTCTCTCACACTTATACACTTTTATTACAAACCATTTGGCATTCCACTTGGAACAATTAAACGTGTTGCATTTTTATGCTCACTAAGCTACTTATCTTTAGTTTGATCCTTATATATATTTTTGTTGTTTCATTTCATGTGTGTACTATTTAATGGTGTTGCTATTATAGCAATTGCAACTTATTGCAATGTGGTTGTAACAAGTCTTCAATTTTAAGATTGATACTAATAAATTGCACATACTTCTTCTCACTTCTAAGGTATATTATATTAACTTTTTCTCCCTAAATGTTGTTGAATATTCTTGGTGTGGAATTAGTGTGTGTGTGTGTGTGTGACATTTCTAACTTTTATTTGAAACTTATTTAGTCAATTGATGTGTGTTGTCTTTTATATATGTTAATTTTCTATCAAACAAAGCAGCACATAAAAATGTTCAACTTTTCGAAGTTGAAACACTGTTCTATTGAATTACTCAACCTTTTTTTTTACGATATTCATAATACATGAATCAGCCAACATTTTTTATGTGTTATATTCATAATGTTCTATTGAATTAGCCGACATTTTTTATGTGTTATTCATAATATATAGCGTCGTACTGAATTAGGAAACATTTTTTATGTGTTATTGATAATATGTTCTATTGAATTAGCAAACATTTTTTATTGTTATTCATACTCAATTACGTATGTTCCTTCTTAAGTGTCGTTTTAGCATAAAGTTCTCCAACCAAGTTAGTGAATTGTTGGAAATTTTTCCTATTCTATCCGAGGAATGTAGTTATTGAGAAAGAAGTAATTAATTTTATGGGAAATGTGAAGTAGGAGTTATCGAGAGAATAAGGGTATAATTGACAAACTGATATTTTAAACAATCAAAACGACAAATAAATAGAAGCAAAAAAAAATTCTAAAACAACACTTAAAAAGGAAAGGATGGAGTAATATATAGTGTTCTATTGAATTAGCCGCAGAGGCGTCTTTCATGCATGTATCACATGAGTCATGGCATAGGACCTCGTAAAAATGGGGAGGACCTCGTAAAAATGGGGGCCTCAAAAAATTTATTGGGTAATATATAATATTAGTAAATGAAGGGTATAAAACCAGGGATTGTGGAGTCCAAACATTTGAGATTCTCTTTATTCTAAAATGAAGGATTTATTAGTTATAAAAGGCCCTAAAAGATATTGTTTTATTGTGAATAAATATTTTAGATGCTTTATAGCTAATTATTATACTATAGTTTTATCAAATGAAGAGGTTGTGAAAGAAATTGTATTGTTTATCAAACTTTTTTATATTAGTTAAAAAATTATTATTTTTTAGTGTTATCGATGTTATTTGTAATTTAAATCGATGACAATTCAATTTTTGTGTTTTTTCTTTTATTAAGACCTATTTTTAATAATTCACAGGGCCTCAAAAATGTCGGAGACGCCCCTGATTATTAGGCAACATTTTTTATGTGTTATTCATAATGTTCTTGAATATACAGTGTTCTATTGAATTAGTTAACACATAATATATCACAGCAACTAACATTATATTAAGGTCTGTTTGAATTTGGAGAGCACTTGTAAGATAGCTTTGGAAAGCGTATGAAAACAGTTAATGACATTTCAATAAACTCTTCAAGATATCTTATGAAAACAACTTATTTATATAAAAATAGTTTGATTTTATTATCTTTTGTTATAGAAATAGTTTACAAATAAGCATTATATAATAAGCGCCTAATTAAGTTGTTAAAAGGAAGGCATTGTTGAACTGAGTTTATCTGATAATAACAGGTTTCAAAGACTGCTAGTTTTTTTCAAAGAAAAAAAAAAAAAGATGAATACAGAAAGATCAATAGAAGACCAATTCTCCAAGCTACATCCTTCTTTGCCAGAAAACACCAGAATCGGAATAGTTGGTGCCGGTCCTAGTGGCTTATCAGCAGCTTATGCATTAACCAGACTTGGTTATAAGAATGTTACAGTTTTGGAGAAACATCACACAGTTGGTGGCATGTGTGAATCAGTAGAAATTGAAGGTATGCCATAATTTCAGTCTCTACCTTGTTCAACAAGGTTTTAAATTATGATCGCAGTTACGCTGCAAACCTTTATATTGTAGTAATATGTGAACAAATGTAACCACAATTGTAGTTGTGATGCCATTGCAGAGAGTAGAGACCTACTAAAATATTCTATTATAGCCGCAACTTTGGTTTCATACTGCAATTTAAAACGATAGGTTTAAGTGATAATTGATTTTAAGTGTATATGTAAATGTGTATACAGGAAAAGTTTTTGACTTAGGAGGACAAGTTCTAGCTGCAAGTAGTGCTCCGGTCATCTTTCACTTGGCGAAAGAGACAGGCTCTGCATTAGAAGAAATGGATTCCCATAAGCTCGCGGTTGTTGACCCTTCATCAGGAGAATATCAAGATATTAAAGTTGCCGATGATTACGTATCTGTTATGTCACTTACATTGCAAATACAAGTTAGTCTCTATTCTCTAATATCATGTACCATTTTCTTAAGTACTTGTTCTTTTGCAAATCAAACGGATCGTAAAGATTCTTTAGTTGTTTTCTAACTTGAAATTTAAATGTTGCTGACAGGAAAAAGTGAAGAATTGTGGTCGTATCGGTATCCATGCTGTTAGCGACATTGCTTCAGATTTAACTCCAGAGTATCTACAGTGTCATGGACTCAAATCCATTCCTAAATCTGTAGCTTATGGTTACACTGCTTCAGGATATGGATTTGTTCAAGACATGCCTTATGCCTACCTTCATGAATTTACTAGAACATCAATGGCTGGTAAAATTCGACGATTTAAAGGTGGATATACAAGTCTTTGGCAGAAGATTGCTGAATCACTTCCTTTGAGACTTCTCTGTAACACTGAAGTATTGGCAATCAATCGGAACTCAGATAGTGTCATGGTTGATATCAAGAGATTAAACGTAGTTGAAACATTGGAATTTGATAAGATCATAATTTCTGGTTCGTTTCCATTAAAATATGGAAGAATTTACCGATCACCTTCGACTTGCATAGGTATGTAGAGTTCTCAGTGATCAATATTTTTATGTAAGCTTTTAATTTCTTTCTCCGGTGTGATAACTTATTGAACAAGTCTTGTAGCAGAAAGCGAAAAAGGAGTAATGGATGCAAGTGATCTTGAAAAGGATTTATTCAGCAAAGTCGAGACAAATGACTACTATACTACTGTTTTAAAGATCAAAGGACTTGAACATTTTCCTATTGGATTTTATTATTTTAATAAATATATGGAAGATCCCAGCACAATTGGAAATCCAGTTGCAATGCAGAAATTTTATGCTGACAGTAATATATTCTTGTTCTGGTCCTACGGCAACTCTGTTGATATTAAGGGACCAACTGTCAAGGAGTTTGCAGTGAAGACGGTAGAAACCATGGGAGGAGAAGTCGAGAGTTTCATTCTTCAACGTTGCTTTAAGTATTTTCCTCATGTTAGCAGCCAAGGTATCTCATTTTTCTTTGCCAAGTAAAAATTCTTAAAGACTCTTGGTTTTTTTCTTCCATGTTTCTTATTTTCATTTCAACTAATATACATAAGCAATTTAAAATGAATGCAAATTTTAGAAGATAAAAAATAAATTCAGAAAGTAAATGGGACCTAAATTTTAAAGCTTCAATGCAGATATGAAAGATGGATTCTATGAAAAGTTGGAATCAGAACTTCAAGGTTCAAGGAATACTTATTATGTTGGTGGGCTTATGGCATTTGAGCTTACAGAGAGGAACTCATCTTATGCAATGGCTCTAGTTTGCAAGAACTTTGCTAATAGCAATGAATTGCCAACATTTCCTTATACTAAGGTAATTTATCGTTTACATATATTTTGACAAATGAATGATTATATAGAAATCTAGCTTTTATGGATCTTAGACAGTCATATTTTCCAAATAGACCTGCACCTAACAGAAGCATGTTTATGCAGAATTTGTTTCCCTTGCAAACGGAGAGCCAAAAGAAGAACCCTAAAGAATTAGATGAATTGCCAGAAGTACAATTTCCTAATTTGCCTACTTTGAATAGCTACTTAAAGTACTGGGGGACTCATCCAATCACTCAAAATAGGACTCTTTACACATGGATTAATGAAGAAGGGAATCCGGTGTGCCGCAGGACCTATGGAGAACAATATTTTTATTCTTCTTGCATTGCTCATAAGCTCTTGACAAGCCAAAAGCCGGTTATCAAGCCTGGTGACAGAGTTCTCCTGGTATATGTCCCTGGTTTAGATTTTATCGATGCCTTCTTTGGATGCCTAAGAGCTAAAGTCTTACCCGTTCCAATTATTCCCCCGGATCCCATGCAAAGAAGTGGACAAGCACTGATGAAAATTGAAAACATTGCCAAGTCATGCGGCATTGTGGCAATTTTGTCAACAATAGCTTATCACTCACCCGTCCGTGCAGGTTCATTGAAAAATTTAATTTCACTAACACGACAAAATGGGAAGTCATCCGCTCGGTGGCCGAATCTTCCATGGTTGCACACTGATACCTGGGTCAAGAATTCCAAGAACATTGTTGTGGAGCATCTTGATGATCAATGTGAACCACAACCTGATGATACATGTTTCTTGCAATTTACCTCAGGATCAACTGGTGATGCTAAAGGTGTCATGATCTCTCATGGTGGAGTAATTCACAATGTGAAATTGATGCAAAGAAGATACAAAAGTACCTCGAAGACTAAACTAGTAAGTTGGCTTCCTCAGTATCATGACATGGGGCTGATCGGGGGACTTTTCACATCGCTTGTTAGCGGTGGAACAGCAATTTTATTTTCACCAATGACGTTTATCAAGAAACCACTCTTATGGCTTGAAATCATCAGCAAGTATCAAGCAACTCATAGTGCCGGTCCTAACTTCGCCTTCGAGTTACTGATTCGAAGATTGGAGGCCGACAAGGATAAGATTCAGAATTTGGACCTTTCATCCTTGGTTTTTCTTATGGTTGCTGCTGAACCGGTGAGACAGAAGACACTGAAAAGATTCATTGAGCTAACCACTCCTCTCGGTTTATCTCAAAAGGTGATGGCTCCAGGATACGGATTGGCAGAAAATTGCGTGTTTGTCAGCTGTGCATTTGGAGAAGGTGAGCCTATCATTGTTGATTGGCAGGGAAGAGTTTGTTGTGGGTATGTTCGTCCAGAGGATACAGATATTGACATTAGAATAGTTGATCCAGACACTTGCGAAGAGCTTCACGTAGATGGAAAGGAGGGAGAAATCTGGATTAGAAGTCGAAGTGCAGGAGTAGGATACTGGGGAAGGGAAGAATTGAGTAAGAAAACATTCATGAACGAACTTGCTAATCGTCCCGGAAGTAACTACACGAGAACTGGAGACTTGGGACGAATAATAGATCAGAAGCTATTCATCACTGGAAGAATCAAAGATCTTATCATTGTTGCTGGAAGAAACATATACTCTTCTGATGTGGAAAAGACGATTGAAACTTCATCTGAATTTCTTCGTCCCGGATGCTGTGCTGTCATTGGTGTCCCTGAGGAAATTCTATCAGCAAAGGGGATTTCCATTCCTGATGGTTCTGATCAGGTTGCCTTGGTTGTGATTGCAGAAGTAAGGGATGGTAAACCAGTTAGCAAAGATGTGATTGAGAACATTAAGGCGCGTGTGGCAGAAGAACATGGAGTCAGTCTTGCTTCTGTCAAGTTGATCAAGCCTAGAACCATCAGCAAAACAACATCAGGAAAGATCAAGAGATTTGAATGTATCAAACAATTTACAGATGAGACCCTTAACTTGGTACCATTAGGTACAAAACCTATGTTGACAAAGAAATCATTGGTATGGTCATTTACTACTGCGGCCACATGCAGAGAAGAAAAACCGGTCCGACTCCAGTTAGTAAAACGTTCACCTGTACCTAGTAAAAGGATCAACAAAAGCGACATCGTAGAGTTTTTGAAAGTGCTTATTTCTGACCAGACTGGAGTACCAATCAACGACGTCTCAGTCACAGACAACCTGACATCCTATGGAATTGACTCAATTGGGGTGGTTAAAGCAACTCAAAAACTCTCGGATTTTCTAGGCACACCAGTTGCAGCAATAGATGTTTTCACTGCATCATGCATTCTAGAATTGGCTACCTTCTCTGAGGATCTTCTATCAAAGACCCGGCCTCAGCTAGTGAGAAGTGTACCGATACCTACTAAAAGGGTAAGTAAAAATGACATTGTAAAGTTCTTGAAAGGGCTTATTTCCGAACAGACTGGAGTCGCAATCAACAAGATTTCAGTCACAGACAACCTGACATCCTATGGAATCGACTCAGTTGGTGTGGTTAAAGCAACTCAAAAACTCTCAGATTTCCTTGGAACACCAGTTGCAGCTATTGATGTTTTCACTGCATCCTGCATTACAGAATTGGCTAACTTTTCTGAGGATCTTCTGTCAAAGAATCAGCCTCAGCTTCCAAGCAATCCGAACGATGTTCCAGAGGCGGATATTGATTGTACTGAATCGGCTGTTGAGGTATCAAAGTCTCGCCAATGGGGTATCCGCTTACTTCAATTCCTGGCTCTTATTTATATCTCTATAATGCTTGCCTGGCCTGCTTATCTATCCATCACTGCTTTCTTAAATTCCAGCATGTGTGTGAGTAAATCAGTAGCTGGAGTTCCCTGGTTAAATTATATAATTTCGCTGATTTTTGCTCCTCTTGCTTGGATTCTTTGCATTTCTTCTACTTGTGTTTGCATTTCATTGTTCGGAAGTTCTTTACTGGGGACAAACTGTGAACTTGCCTCTGATATCTCTATCTATTCAATGGATTTTGTCAAGTGGTGGGCCCTATATAAAGCTCAAGAAATTTCCTCTAAAGTTTTGGCAACACACCTCAGAGGAACAGTGTTTCTGAAATTCTGGTTTGAGATGTTTGGTGCAAGAATTGGATCCTCAGTTCTACTTGATACGGTTGACATCACAGACCCGACTTTGGTATCAATAGGTGATGAAGTTGTCATTGCGGAAGGTGTTTTGGTTCAAAGCCATGAGGTAAAGAATGGAATTCTAAGTCTTCACCCCATTAAGATTGGAAAATGTTCTTCTATTGGACCTTATGCTGTTGTTCAAAAAGGATGTGTTATTGGTGAAAGTGCTCAAGTACAGGCCTTGCAAAAGGTTGGAGGAGATCAGCATGTGCTATTTCCGGATAAGGTTAATAATATTGATAAGGTATGTTACCCATGACAATGCTTAAAAAATATATCATATAATCGAAGCATATATTTTCATATTATTTTATATAATTGAGATTCTCTTTTGTTACAGCTCTTATCATATAGCTTATATTTCACAAAACCTAAAAAAAAAGCATATAGCTTATATATAAAGCATTTTTATGATTACAGCTTATCTTATTAAAACTTAATTAAGTTGTTTATCCAAACAGAACTTGTATCTACATCATAAATTATAGATAGATGATATTTTAAGTTTGAACTATTAACTAATACCTTATCATTTTTATTTCAGAATGCGGATCTTCCTATTATTAACAGCAAAACTCAATATGATGCCATCTACCACTTTATCGGTATCTATCTTGTTGGCTTTCTCAGCTCCCTTGCTGCAGCCATTGCATACTTCTTATATATCAAATTCTCCAAGCAACCTCCATCACTCCAACATTTTTCATTTGTTTGCATATGTGGTGCTTTTCACTGGATCCCGTTTACCGTCATTGCATATGCTACCATGTTTTCTGATGTCCCATCAAATCCTATCACCTTTGCCATGACATTTACCAGCGCTTACTTGCTTCATGGTCTCGTACTCATCACTCTCACCGCTGTTTTTGCTCGTCTCCTCATATGTAATCAAAACAAAACCGAATTCAAAACCTGGCTTCAACGTCAAATGAATATTTCCTGCCACCTTAGATGTGCAAAAGTTCTCTCAGGAACAGAAGCCTTCTGCATATACTTACGCCTTTTGGGCGCAAAAATTGGCAAACATTGTTCCATTAGAGCCATCAACCCAGTTTCAAATCCAGAGTTAATGTCAATCGGTGCCGGTGTCCATCTCGGAGACTTTAGCAAAATAATTACAGGGTTTCATTCTTCCAACGGATATACTTGTGGAAAAATCGAAGTTCAAGATAACTCGGTCATTGGAAGTCAAAGCCTAATTCTCCCAGGCTCTCTCATCCAAAAGAATGTAATCCTTGGTGCACTTTCAATAGCTCCAATGAACTCTATACTCCAAGAGGGTGGTTTATACATAGGATCACAATCCCATACAGCTAATTTAACTGCACCATTGCACAAACAAGACTCGCAAAAAGTAACCTTGACATTAACAAGAACATGGCATCAAACCTTCACATCACTCTTCATTCAGCCATTTCTACAAACAGCTTCACCGCATATCTTATTGGGTTTATCAATTTATCTTCCTTTGAACTTAATTTTCCACCTCAAGAATACCAAAAAAGTTCCAATCTTTTGGCTACTTCCATTGTTTTGGATTCTCTCAGGAATTATAGCTGCATTAACATGTGTTATAGCCAAATGGGTCCTTATTGGAAGAAAGAAAAGAGGTGAAAAAATTCCTATATGGAGTAAAAGTATAACCTTTGATAGTACATGGCAAGCAATAAGAACATTAATTGGTGATTATTTCATGGAAATGACATGTGGGTCATTTATGTTTGTAATATGGATGAAAATGATGGGTGTTGATGTAAACATAGGTGGTGATGATGATGTTTATGTTGATAGCATGGGAACATTGTTGAATCCTGAGATGGTGAAAATTGAAAGAGGTGGTTGTGTTGGAAAAGAAGCATTGTTTTTTGGACATATATATGAAGGTGATGAAGGTGGAATGGTTAAGTTTGGAGAGATTAAGATTGGTGAAAATGGGTTTGTTGGAAGTAGAGCTGTTGTTATGCCTGGTGTTGTTTTGGAGAATGAGGCTAATGTTGGTGCTTTGTCACTTGTAATGAAAGAAGAAATTGTTAGATCAAGGTGAAAATATTGTTTGGTGATTGATTAGTGTTTTGTTTAAGTGTGTTGTGATGAATGATTAGGGGTTTGATCATTTGATTTGAGTGAAGATTAGTAACTTTGGTTTAAGATATAGTAGAAAATGAAATAAATGTACTATAGACTATACTGTGAAATTCTACTCAAATTCCACATGTATGCTCCTATATTGTTAAGAGTGTCACTGTAATATATAATGCTTCAGTGTTGCTCAATTCAGTGGAATATATTTTATTTTATTTTCACCGTCAATTTAATCTAGTTCGGGGTCAGTTCTTTCGGGGAATCGAATTGTGATTCTTTCTATCAAGTTCAGCGTCAATCACCACCAAACCAAGTAACGATTAACAGTGGAATATATATTCATCATTGATACATTGTCACCATAGTGAAATATAATTAAATGAATGTGTATAAATATTTTGTAATAAATAATTTATATTAGTAATCCTTCAAAGGTTAACAAACTTTGTCTTGAATCAAAGAAATCGATTACCAAGAAGAAGTAATTGATTACCAATATGTACTGATCGGTTTACTCTCAGAAAATAGAAAACTAGTTGTTCTTGTATTTTCTTTTAAGCACATTTACTACACATCAAACATACTACTAACTATATAAAAAAGTGATGTCAAAATCAATACAAATATTATGGAAGCTATTGGATCAATATCTCACATAAATCTCATTTGATTTAATGGTGGCATTTAATTAATTTATTGATATAATGATAAAAACAAACTTGTGCATAGTAAAAAATTGATTCACTTATGCATATATTATAGACAAAGTCACAAATGTTTAGGGGGGGCCACGGTTAGCTGGTTCAATGGTGGTTAGCGCTGAACTTGGTAGGGAGGACCACGGTTTGAACCCTCGCAACTACGATCGGGAGGGGGTTGGAACCACTTGATGCCAGAACTGACCCCCGAACCAGATTAAACTGGTGGTGAAAAATCAAAAAAAAGAAGTCACAAAACATTTTTCTGTGTTAAACAATGTCTATGGTGTTTGCTCGTGTTAATCTAGGGCGCCAAGCATGAGTGGACCTGTTCGAGGCATGACACCAGTCTGACCCAATTTTTAAAAAATAAATAAATATTTTATAAATAATTTCAAGTAATTTTATATACATATTCATATAAATATTAATGTAAATATTAGTTTAGAGTTTATTATTGTTGATTGTAAGTCTCTCGTACACATATTAATTTAAACACTAGTGCAAATATTAGTTCATAGTCTATTATTAATAATTTAAAGTCTTTCACTATGTGTAAAATATTATTTTAAGTTATATATATAGTTACTTTATAATAATCAACTTTGACTTTATTTGGCAAAAAAAGTAGAAAACTAATTGAGTGTGTCATATTGGATAAAATTACCAATCGAACTAACATATAAATATGAAATGACATAAAAAAATATCTTTAATTAATATTTAATTTTTTTATGTAAGATAATATAGATAAAATTGGAATAAAAATTACTCCCTCCGTTTCTTTTTAAGTGTCCGTTTTGAATAGTAACAACAAATTAAGAAAGTTTATTTTTGCACCTTATTTTCCTATTATACCCTAATTTTAATTCACCAATAAAATCCTATTTTTTTCCACACACCTTCTCTTTCCAATAAATTTAATATATTATGCACACACAAAAAAAACAAAATTTAATATGTTACTCCAAATATGTATAAAAAAAAAAGATTTAGTTTTCCAAATATATAGCAGTTATTAGTTTTATTGAAAAAGATATGAGTAATTGACAAAGGGTATAATGGACAAATCGTGCCCTTAAAACAACAAATGGATAGTTTAATAGAAACGCTAAATTCGACGTTTTTGGACACGTAAAAACAAATGGAGGGAGTAATAAATTATAAGCTAGTATAATTTTAGATTCTATATATTTTTTTTGATATAATAGATTCTATATATTTTGGTTCAAAGTATGATACTGTGAAACATAAAACAATAGTGATATGGACAAATTTCTTTTCTACTTTTTTTTTTTTCTTTTTCATAGTTGAAAGTAAAATATGGGTTGTTGTAATTTGTGTTTATTTTCCCCATTCTCTGTACTTTGTGTTTTTTATTTAATATATTTATCCTTTTACTAAAAAAAAGA
Source organism: Trifolium repens (assembly GCA_030408175.1). Taxonomy (NCBI): domain Eukaryota; kingdom Viridiplantae; phylum Streptophyta; class Magnoliopsida; order Fabales; family Fabaceae; genus Trifolium; species Trifolium repens. Next base: position 28,578,838 of record CP125842.1, read on the forward strand.
GTTGTTGTACTAGAACACGCTTTTCAACTTTTTTGATATTGTAACTTGTTCTTAGATTGTGGTTGTAGTTTTCGGAACATATTTTCAAGTGTTCTGGTTTGAAATGTTTGCTACCAACTTAAGTTTTCCGAAAAATTTGTGGGTGTTGAATTTTTCTTGTAAGAGTTATCTTAAATAATAAAAGTGTAAAATTGAAATATTGAATTTTTTATAAGGGTAGAGGGATCAATGTTTTAAAAACCGGATCGAACATCGAATCGGTGAGGATACTGATCGAACCGCATGACTAAATCGGGTATAACTGGATAAATCGGTAGAATGAACCGATGTCTATAATACAACTATATAGATATTAAACCAGTCGAATCAGATGACTCAGTCTCTAAAAAAATCATGACATTACACCTAAAAAATTTGAAAAACTCAAAAATTCCATAATGTCATAAGTTCTTAAATTCAAATCTTAATGTTGTCGTCACACACAATAAAATAGTACATTACAAAATATAAATCCAAATAAGTTTTAAACAAAATTTAATTTCAACATAAACAGAATAAAAAAGTATAATAAATTTAAATTCAAGGAGGCATAGTTGTTTCAATGTTGTGCTTTATTTTATTTCTTTTGTTTCTTCTATTTTTTTTAAATAAAAATACAAAATGACGTTTTTTTAAGACTTTTAGTTGAAAAAAAAAGCGCGTGCAATCAAACCGGCGGTTTGGAGAAACCGACGGTTCATCGGTTTTTTCAGTTTTGAGCGGTTCACACCGGTCTAACTGCATGACCAATCCAACATTCAAACCAGATCCATCATCCCTCCGGTCCGCGGTCTGACCGTCCGGTTTTTAAAACACCGAGAGGGATAAAGGGTAGGAGAAAAATTTTTCTCAAAAATAAAATTAAGAGAAATATACTGGAAGGTTATGATGAAAACTGGCACCACCCAAAATGATTGAACACGGTCCATCTTAAACGTATTTTATCACCAATAAAAAACACCCACGTGTCCCTTTCACGCCGCCATCAACATCCCTACTAGGATGTCTATCCAACACGTGCCAGTCTGTCAAACGTCTCCTAGTATCAACCTGAGTAACATTCTCCATTAATACCGATTTTACCCCTACTTTGTCTTTTTCTATTCATCTTTTTTGTAATACTAAAAGGGTATAATCGTAAAAAGCTAACATCAAATCTCACTCAGTAGTACAAAAAACACACGACACAGTGAAATTTCAGAACCCATTTCACCATTTCATTCACACAGTGTCTCTCTGTTTCTTTCACCCATCACACCAATTTTCTTGGAAGCGCTTTTTCAAAAAAGCTTCCTCATTTCAAGCCAGAAACAAGGGAAGAACAAAAAAACAAGTTACTATAGAAACAAAAAAACAAAAAAGAAACAAACTTCATGCTACCCTTTATGATTCTCAGCAGCTGAAACAAAGTTGTATTTTTGTTCTTGTCTTAAAAAAAAACAATGAAGATGAAGAAAGTTAACACTTTGTTCTTAATCTTTATGATTCTCACTTTTGTTGTTTCACTTCCTTTTGTTCAATGCTCAAGTTCAAGTGAGTTTTCAACAAAATCACTCTTCATTAGTTTCTTGTTTTTATTTTGTTTATTACTAAAATCACTGTTTTGAATATTTTTTAGCTCGTATTTATCGAACAAACATGGAAGGAGGTAATAGAAACATGGCAAAAACAAGCATTGAGGTATGAAACAAGTAAAAGATGGAAACTTTATTTTTTTTTTGGGTTTTGTTCTATGTTAATAAAAGGGTTATCTTTTTGTTTGTTTTATTATATATTATTAGGTTGAAATTGCAAGGTTTAAGAATGAAGGTGTTTTTGTTGGAAGTGTAGAAGATTCAGAAAGAGAAGTTCCAACAGGACCTGACCCTCTTCATCATAACAACAACCCCTTTGTCAACCATGAGTGTTAATTAATTTGATTTTCATGAAATTATTAGCACTATAACTATTTAATTTCCTTATAGCACATTTTGATTTTATGGTTCAATATTATTATTATATAATGTATTATTCAGTACTCAAGTTTTTGTAATTTATATATGAGTTTACATTTGGGATATATTTGTATTTTTTTTTAATGCATTTTCTGTTTTCATAAATTTATTTATCGTTTCTACATAGTAAAGTTGTTGTCTTCATTGGAAAGAAGACAAAATAATGGAATTTCGTTGCCACAAACCCACAATTACAGGGAATAGTAGTGGAGTGGAAAGGCCTACTCTGCAAATTGGTACTCCCTCCGTCCCATTTTAAATGACTTATTTTTGACTTAGTATACTATTTATTTGATCTACTTTGACCTTATTTTTCTACTAATATATACATGCAAATATTAACATATGAGATGTTGTTTGATTTGTCTCGACGAGTACTTTCAAAATATACCAATTTTATAATTTTTAATAATAGATAATTAAAGATATTAACGATTAAAGTTGTGCATTGTCAAACGTGTCAGTGGTTAAACAGGTCATTTATTTTGGGACAGAGGGAGTACAAGTTTTAGAGTTGTGGTTCCTTTCTACTTTTTCCCGCTTATAAGATAATTTCAAGTTCAGCAATTAGTCCAAGCTTAATTAAAGTATCAATGTGGATGTTTAATGAGAAATTAAATATTGAATTTAAGATACTTCTATATCATTTTTTGTGTTATTGACTTTAGTTATCATAGGAAAAAAAACTCAATAATCTAAAATTCGGCTAAGTAAGTAAATAAGATACTTTTATTTGGTGCAAAAGTAAGCTAGATGTCTTCTGCTTAAATTATTCGAAATAGTTAAAATAGTTCTTTAACTTATTTCACTTATAGGTTTCAGTTAAATTTAACAGTCAAACATGTTGACGTGTGATATTAAATACTTACATGTTCTTCTATATCATTGTTTACCTCCACAAAGATTATTTTGATAGCAAAATTTAATTGCATCGAAACTCAAGAGGCAAACAATGCTTAAATAAAAAATGTGGATTTCAATTAGCTTAACAATTTTTTTTTTTGGTAAGAAACTAATTAAGGTTGTTTGGTTCTTAGGTCTTTCACTCTAAAGAAAATTATAAAAAAAAAAGATAAAGTAAATTTAGGTCGGTTGATTAGATTTTTGCAAGGTTGTGAAAATCGGACCAGACCGACCGGTTCAATCGGGAACTGGACCAGCATCTGGTCTGAGTCGACCATAAAACCGTCCTGCACACGAACCAGTCATTGAACAAGAAAATCGGCCGAAAATCGGTAAAAATCGGAAAACCGACGGTTCAAAACATGAACCGGTTTAAAAATTTACTTATTTTTTTAATTGCAAAATTTTAAAAAAATCGACAAATTAAGTGGCGCAAATCTCATACCACTAAAAGTCACATTAAATGATGATCAATCAAGTGGGAAGATTTCAAATGCATTAAGAAACAACCTAACAAAGACTTATTTATAATCAAGTGATAGACTTCAAGTATGAGATTTCTCCAATGTGGGACTTCATAGAGTTGTTCATATGCAAAGACACTTTATTTTTATTTACATAACACACTTAACTTTATTTTTTATTAATAATTTGTAATGAGATTAAAAAAGGCATACTTATTTTATTTTACAAAACACACTTAATTAATATTTGTTGTAAATTACCAACAAATTTAAAATAAATATAAAGAAAAAAACAACCAACTTTCTCAATAACTATTTTTTTTTGAGTAATATATATTTCATTTTTGCCTTTTAAAAAAAAACACTATTTTTTTAATTTGAATTATACAACTATAAGCTTTTACATGGACTTCAATTTTTAATAGTGTAAAATCTACTTACAATTACAATATATTAAAAGAAACTACTATTAAAATACCAAATTTGTCCAATCAAGTTTAATAATATTTTAGAGTTTATGTCCTTAAATGTAATTTTAACTTTAAACTAAAAAAAAGATACAAAATATAAAAATAGGAAGAAAAAAAGATAAGCATAAATAAATATTCCCATAAAAATAGCATCGAAAACCACCTCTAAAAAATTTAATCAAATATATTTAACAAAAAAAATTAAATAAACAAAATTTACGCATAAAAATAGAAACAAAAATCAATATAAAATACACATAAAAAATAGTGCAAACTTTTTTTTTAATGAAAAAATAGTATTTTTTTTTTTTTGAATGATGAATCTCTATTATATTATATATTATATATATTATGTACATTACGAGATTCCCACGGAGCTTTCTCGTGCATTCTCAATAATAATTGCTAACGTGGCATTCAATTAGAGCTTCTCTTGCTTAGGTGTCATTCAGAGTTTTTAGCATAAGGTATGTTGTTCGAATCCCACCGGCAACAATAATTGAATTTTTATAATATTTTAAGTAAAATTACCTTTCTTTTTATAGAGAAAATTACCTTATAATTACTAACAATGGTATGTTGTTCGAATCCCATTGAAAACAATAATTGAATTTTTATAATATTTTTTTTTGTAAAAACTCTTTCAAATATTATATTTTTTTGTTTTCTTTTTGTTGAAACTTTTTCAAATTTTTTTTTAAACTCTCAATATTTTTTTTCTTTTTGTGAAAACTCTCTCAAATATTATATACTATCCTTTTTTTAAAAACTCTTTTTGTTTTAGAAACTCTCCGAAATATTATATTTTTTTTATAGAATCTCTAAAACTAGTATGTTAGCCTGTGCCGTGCACGGGATTATTTTCTTTTTTACTATTATTTATATATTTATTTTGATACATTATTTGATTAATTTGGTTTAAAATTCTATAGTAAAATTGAAATATGTTTTGCATGATGTATATTTAACGATGTTACATAATAAAGCGAGATTAAAAGTATTACTTCGCTTTCCATTTTACGCTATTATCAAATAGATTCTTTATCTCATCTTCATTCTCGAAACTATATAGCGATCCTATAAATATCAAATAATTATAACCTTCATTCTCAAAGAAAAATATGCTTTGATTTTTCATGGCATTAAGATTTTTTTGGACTATATCCATAAAATTAAAATATATCATGATTTTTTTTTCATCTCGAGCTGACTCTTTATAGAAAATTTACAGTAGGTTCATTGTCAAATACAAGATAATTTTTATTTTTTTCAATAATATTTATTTTCATATGTTATTTTTTCTTTTGAAGGTGGTCTTGTCTTTTTTTAATTTTATATTATTTAAAAGGTTATCTACGTTTTTTTAAATGTCTATGAGATTATTACTTTTAGGGTCCGTTTAGAATGATGGAAAGAAAGAGGGAGGAAAGAAAATTGCGGAAACCAATGCATGAATATAGACTAAATGTAGTCTATATTCATGCATTGGTTTCCGCAATTTTCTTTCCTCCCTCTTTCTTTCCATCATTTCAAACGGACCCTTAGTTTATTTGAGTATGAAAATACGATATATATTTAACACAGGACTCTGTAGGACTTCATAACAAAAAATAATTGTAAATTTTATACTATTTTTTAAATGAATATTAACATATTTTGACCCTGTTTCAATTCTCAAATTTTTTATTTCCACCGTACCACAAAGAAGCAATCTTCACCCGTGAGCGTCAAATGGGAAAACCGAAAACCTATGTGTGAATCTCTCCACTCACATTAATAAATTAAGGTTCTTAAAAAAGTTCGAACGAAGGTTATGGAGAGTTTAAAATAGCATAACTTATAAAAATTCAAAATTATATTAATTTATTTTAGATTTTCCATAGATTTTATCAGTTAGATGTAATCTAATGAAAGTACCATGGACACAGAATATGGAAAAACCTCTTAGTCGAAATTCAAATTTTAATTAGTCAATGTGTATTTTTAATAGTGGGGTGGGAAGTGTTACCCGTTTATTATATACCATTGCGAGATTCTCTCTCTCTCGTCTCCGTCGCAGGACTCTATAGGGGATCCATCAACAATAAAATAGTTGCTAATTCTATATTATTTTTTAGTGAATATCAATAAAATTATCGTGTTAAGTTATCACTATCTTCTACATATATACACTTTTCATCATCGCGATCACTTTTTATCGTGCTAAATAAATTTTTTAGTAAATGATTCCCGTGATAAAATATTAAATATGAAAATATGGATAACCCCCGCAGTCAGAATTCATAGTCAATTTGTATTTTTAATTATCGGGTGGAAAGTGCTCTCTGTTTTATATTCTACACCACTAAGAGATTTCTCTCTCTCTCTCTCTCTCTCTCTATCTCTCTCTCTCTCTCTATCTCTCTCTCTCTCTTTCTCGCTCTCTCTCTCTCTCTCTCTCTCTATCTATCTATCTATTTATATCTCTCTTCCGTCTCCATTACATGACTCTATAGAGGCTTCATCAACTAAAAAAAGTCGTTAATTCTATATACACTTTTCATCATCATCCTAGACAAAATTTTGAATAAGTTTTCCCCATGATAAAATATGAAATATGAAAATAAGGATAATTCTCGCAGTTGGAATTCAAACTTTAATTCGTAAATGTGTATTTTTAATATTGGGGTGAAGTACTTGTCGTTTGTCATTCTCCAACACTGAGAGTCTCTCTCTCAAAATCTTCTATTTTGTTTTGCTTAGGTGTCATTCAGAGTTTTTAGCATAAGGTATGTTGTTCGAATCCCACCGACAACAATAATTGAATTTTTATAATATTTTAAGTAAAATTACCTTTCTTTTTATAGAGAAAATTACCTTATAATTACTAACAATGGTATGTTGTTCGAATCCCATTGAAAACAATAATTGAATTTTTATAATATTTTTTTTTGTAAAAACTCTTTCAAATATTATATTTTTTTGTTTTCTTTTTGTTGAAACTTTTTCAAATTTTTTTTTAAACTCTCAATATTTTTTTTCTTTTTGTGAAAACTCTCTCAAATATTATATACTATCCTTTTTTTAAAAACTCTTTTTGTTTTAGAAACTCTCCGAAATATTATATTTTTTTTATAGAATCTCTAAAACTAGTATGTTAGCCTGTGCCGTGCACGGGATTATTTTCTTTTTTACTATTATTTATATATTTATTTTGATACATTATTTGATTAATTTGGTTTAAAATTCTATAGTAAAATTGAAATATGTTTTGCATGATGTATATTTAACGATGTTACATAATAAAGCGAGATTAAAAGTATTACTTCGCTTTCCATTTTACGCTATTATCAAATAGATTCTTTATCTCATCTTCATTCTCGAAACTATATAGCGATCCTATAAATATCAAATAATTATAACCTTCATTCTCAAAGAAAAATATGCTTTGATTTTTCATGGCATTAAGATTTTTTTGGACTATATCCATAAAATTAAAATATATCATGATTTTTTTTTCATCTCGAGCTGACTCTTTATAGAAAATTTACAGTAGGTTCATTGTCAAATACAAGATAATTTTTATTTTTTTCAATAATATTTATTTTCATATGTTATTTTTTCTTTTGAAGGTGGTCTTGTCTTTTTTTAATTTTATATTATTTAAAAGGTTATCTACGTTTTTTTAAATGTCTATGAGATTATTACTTTTAGGGTCCGTTTAGAATGATGGAAAGAAAGAGGGAGGAAAGAAAATTGCGGAAACCAATGCATGAATATAGACTAAATGTAGTCTATATTCATGCATTGGTTTCCGCAATTTTCTTTCCTCCCTCTTTCTTTCCATCATTTCAAACGGACCCTTAGTTTATTTGAGTATGAAAATACGATATATATTTAACACAGGACTCTGTAGGACTTCATAACAAAAAATAATTGTAAATTTTATACTATTTTTTAAATGAATATTAACATATTTTGACCATGTTTCAATTCTCAAATTTTTTATTTCCACCGTACCACAAAGAAGCAATCTTCACCCGTGAGCGTCAAATGGGAAAACCGAAAACCTATGTGTGAATCTCTCCACTCACATTAATAAATTAAGGTTCTTAAAAAAGTTCGAACGAAGGTTATGGAGAGTTTAAAATAGCATAACTTATAAAAATTCAAAATTATATTAATTTATTTTAGATTTTCCATAGATTTTATCAGTTAGATGTAATCTAATGAAAGTACCATGGACACAGAATATGGAAAAACCTCTTAGTCGAAATTCAAATTTTAATTAGTCAATGTGTATTTTTAATAGTGGGGTGGGAAGTGTTACCCGTTTATTATATACCATTGCGAGATTCTCTCTCTCTCGTCTCCGTCGCAGGACTCTATAGGGGATCCATCAACAATAAAATAGTTGCTAATTCAATATTATTTTTTAGTGAATATCAATAAAATTATCGTGTTAAGTTATCACTATCTTCTACATATATACACTTTTCATCATCGCGATCACTTTTTATCGTGCTAAATAAATTTTTTAGTAAATGATTCCCGTGATAAAATATTAAATATGAAAATATGGATAACCCCCGCAGTCAGAATTCATAGTCAATTTGTATTTTTAATTATCGGGTGGAAAGTGCTCTCTGTTTTATATTCTACACCACTAAGAGATTTCTCTCTCTCTCTCTCTCTCTCTCTCTCTCTATCTCTCTCTCTCTCTATCTCTCTCTCTCTTTCTCGCTCTCTCTCTCTCTCTATCTATCTATCTATCTATTTATATCTCTCTTCCGTCTCCATTACATGACTCTATAGAGGCTTCATCAACTAAAAAAAGTCGTTAATTCTATATACACTTTTCATCATCATCCTAGACAAAATTTTGAATAAGTTTTCCCCATGATAAAATATGAAATATGAAAATAAGGATAATTCTCGCAGTTGGAATTCAAACTTTAATTCGTAAATGTGTATTTTTAATAGTGGGGTGAAGTACTTGTCGTTTGTCATTCTCCAACACTGAGAGTTTCTCTCTCAAAATCTTCTATTTTGTTTTTGTCTCTAATGAACATGATTTTTGCTTAAAAATAAAATGTTTTTACGTCAAAAAAAAAGTTTTACAGATATGGCATAAACTATTTTTTGGGTTCAAGACTTCAATTCCTCGAGTGATCTTATCCATAAAAAAAATAGTGTACTTTCTTAGTTCAATTTGTTTCAAAGTAATCTAAATATAAACGTTCCTTCATTTTACAAAATTAAAATATTAAAAATGTACCAAGATAGTGTCGCACAAGTGGTAGATACTTGGAGCCCTTAACCATTTGGTCTTAAGATCGATTCTGACCGGTGCATATGATGAATCATTTTTTAGGAGAGGTCAATCCCTTAAAAGAATCTCAGTTAAATCGAGAGGATTAACCTTTGCCGTTGCTCACGGATGATACTTTTGGTTTTAAAAAAAGTGTATATATATATATATATATATATAATATTTGAGAGTTTCTATAAATAATATAATATTTGTGAGAGTTTCTGAAGAAAAAAAAGAGTTTCTACAAAAAAACATAGTATATAATATTTGAAAGATTTTTCACAAAAAAAAAAATTAAAAAAAAATTGAGAGTTTAAAAAAAATATAATATTTGAAAAAGTTTCTACAAAAAGAAAACAAAAAAATATTATATTTAACAGAGTTTTTTTTTTTTTTAAAAATATTATAAAGATTCAATTATTGTTGCCAATGAGATTCGAACGACATACATTTGTTAATAATTATAAGATAATTTTCTCTAAAAAATAGAAAGGTAGTTTTCCATAAAATATTATAAAAATTCAATTATTGTCGCTAGTGGGATTTGAACTACAAACCTTAAGCTAAAAACTCTGAATGACACATAAGCAAGAGAAGCTCTAATTGAATGCCACATAAGCAATTATTATTGAGAATGCACGAGAAAGCTTCGTGGGAATCTCGTAATGTATATAATAGAGATATAATAGAGATATTATATTTATATATACTAGCCGCCAAACAGGCACGTTCCGTGCCCGTTTGTGGAATCGATATTTTTTTTTTTGATCGATATTATGTATTGTGCAAATATAAATAATTACTTAATCTCCTTTTTTATTGGACTTTGTTAATTGATAACTACGTAACCTCTTTTTTTTTTACTATAAAAAAACTGAAAATCTACTTTTATGTGGAAGTTGTGCTTAGTTATTAAGAAGAAAAAAAAATTATTTACTAAAAAAAACTGAAAATATATTTTTTTGTGGAAGTTATTTTTTAAGGGTAAAATTGAAATAATAAAAAAGACATCCCAAAAATTTGTATCCCTTTATATATTAGTGTATATATATATATATATATATATATATATATAAGTAGATTTTCTCTCTCAGCACCTCTTTGATTTTGTGTTTAAATCCGCTGCAAACTTGTTTTTATTTTAGAAAAATATTCAATTTTTAAAACACAATTCAACACCCCCCCCCTTCTTGTGTTTTTCCACCTTCAAAATATTTATTAATTTTAATTTATTACACAAAAATCATACACGGGACAATTGATTTAATCAAGAAATATTAATTTAATAAATTTTACAAGAATGAGAACAAGGACGTCACTTATATTTTAATAATATTTTAAAACATTTTTCTAAATATTTTATTTTAAATTAATTTTATACTTTAGTATAATATCAAATATTAAATATATTAAAAAAATGGACAAGAGCTTTCACAAATAGTTTTTTTTTAAATAACAGAAGAATGAATTCTAATCAATAATAAATATAAAAAAAACACAAGATAAAATATTTATCACTAATACATAAAAGGAATTGAATAAAAAATTAATACACGAGACAATTACTTTAATTAAAATTTTTTAATGATACACGGGATAGTTGCTTTAATAAAAAAAGGAATTGAATAATAAATCTTTTTTTATTATTAATTATAATTTATTACACTAAAATCATACACGAAACAATTACTTTAAAACAAATTATTAATTTAATAAATTTTACAAAAAAGAACACAATAGTTTAATTTATATTTTAACAATATTTATTAATAAAAGTCAATAGACCCGTGCGATGCACGAGTCTCAAAACTAGTTATATATATTGTCTAACTTTTAGTTTATTATTACTAGCCGCCAAACGGGCACGTTCCGTGCCCGTTTGTGTAATCGATATTTTTTTTTTCTTCGTGTGCGATTGATATTCTGTATTGTGCAAATATAAATAATTATTTAATCTCCTTTTTTATTGGACTTTGTTAATTGATAACTACGTAACCTCCTTTTTTTGTTGTGGTTAGTTATTAAGATGAATTTTTTTTTTACTATAAAAAAAAACTGAAAATCTATTTTTATGTGGAAATTATTTTTTAAGGATAAAATTGGAATAACAAAAAAGCCATCCCAAAAATTTGTATCCCCTTTATATATTAGTATAGATTATTATTGTTATTATTATATATTATTTAAAATATAAAAATTATATACTTAATTAAAAACAGTCCGACCGCAGTTCAACCATTGAATCTTGAACCGGTAAACTTACCGGTTTGATAACCGGTCGGATTCTGACAATCGTTTTTAAATCAAAGCTATGAAACTTTGACTCAATTAGTTCTTGTATCAATTAGTTATTGCTTCTAACTATCATACTTTGTGGTCGAACTCATTGCTCTGTTTAGGTATCGACTAATGTTTTTGTATTCCGTTTTAGCTCTCTTGTATTTGATACCGTTGTAAGACTGTTGTAGTTCTTCTTAGCACATCTTGTGCCGAGGCAACTACTTTATTTTTGTTATATATATATATATATATATATATATATATGAGTCAGGATCAAATGACACCAATGTGTCAAACTTAGTAACATGACACCTTCGATAATTCTTTATCGGATAATCGTATTACAAAATCAACTGTTGGATTCAAAACTATTATTATATAGATCATGTCTATAAAATTTAACATCAATCGAAAACCATTTGATGGGTTAAAGAGAAGGATAAAAATTAACGGTTTTGACGAAGTTTTGTAAGACGTTGGTTTTTATGCATCTCATTGACATATCAAATGATTTTCGATTGTTGTTAAATTTTATAGACATGATCTATATAATAATAGCTTTGAATCCAACAGTTGATTTTGTAATACGATTATCCGATAAAGAATTATCGGAGGTGTCATGTTACTAAGTTTGACACCTTGGTGTCATTTGATCTTGACCCTATATATATAGGGGTTTGCTAATTTAAACCCACTTAAAAATATGTGGGTCTAAATTAGCAATGCGCACATTTTCACTTTGGACAAAAAACCTTGACATTTAGTTATTTTACACTAGGAAATTGAGGGTTAGTTAGGTAAATTTTATTAAAAAGTGTGCACCCACTTTGCTAATTTAGACCAACTTAATTATAAATATATGCAACCTAAATAAACAACCTAGGAAATAAAAAAAATACAACTTAAAAAAACATGTATACAATCCAAATTTATAAACTTGGATATTAAAATGAACTATGTTTTTCACCACTGGAAGAAGTTTTCCACGGATGAAGATACCCAAAGGAAGCCACTGTTACAGAAATACAAACACCAACCATTGAGAAATAAGCTGGAAACATCTTGCTTTGCAAATTACCAAGTTGATGCCTAGGCAAATTCCTAAAACAACAAAATTAACTAATCAATTAGTACTAATTACACATTGAATTCACATTAGGGGAAGATAATTGATAAAATTAAAAATTGTGTAAAAATTGCTTACTTGAACATGATGATACTGCCGATGAAAGTAACCCATAGAGCGGCGCCAAAAGTGATGAAGAAACCAAGAAGGTTTGATAACGGCGATGATGGATACTGAGTGAGTCATTCTGGTTATGCTAAAGGATTGGTGGGGTAGTTGAAAATGTGAAGAAGAAGAAGAAGAAGAAGAAGAACTACTGATGAGAAACTATTTAGATTGGAAAAAAACAGTTTGATAATTTTAAGGTGAGATAAAACAGTTTTGTTGTATTTTTATAAAACTACAAAATTACCCTTTATATTAAACTTACTTAAAATAGTGAAAAAGGGTATTATTGTTCAAAGTGAAAAGGTGCGCATTTAGACCCACATATTTTTAATGGGTCTAAATTAGCAAACCCCATATCTATATTAATATATAAAGGGGATACAAATTTTTGGGATGGCTTTTTTGTAATTTCAATTTTACCCTTAAAAAAAACTTCCACATAAAAATAGATTTTCAGTTTTTTTTAGTAAATAAATTTTTTTTCTTCTTAATAACTAAGCACAACTTCCACATAAAAGTAGGTTTTCAGTATTTTTATAGTAAAAAAAAAAATATTTTTTTCTTCTTAATAACTAACCGCAACAAAAAAAAGGAGGTTACGTAGTTATCAATTAACAAAGTCCAATAAAAAAGGAGGTTAAATAGTTATTTATATTTGCACAATACAGAATATCAATCACACACGAAAAAAAAAGAATCTCGATTACACAAACGGGCACGGAACGTGCCCGTTTGGCGGCTAGTATATATATATATATATATTTTTTCGATTATCTTTTTATTATTTCTTTTATGACCCGTTATGGATCATCCAAGAGTCGTAACAAACTTTTTTTTTTGTATATATAACAAACTATTATTTTACTTGCCTAGGAATTCGCCTTTTATTTTCTATCTTTACAATTTTTTGGTAAATTTTTTTTTAATAATTATTTTTTGGCAAAGGTTTTTTTATAGTTTATTTATCTTTTGTTTGTTTAGTTGTTTTCTTTTACGATATTATCTTTTTTATCGTGCATTATGAGTTGTAGCATTGAAATTAAGATTTCTTACAAAAAAAATTGAAATTAAGATTTATGTAACAAATATATATATATTAAGATTTAAATATTTTTTACGCTTCTTCAAAAAAAAATTATGGGAGATTTTTTGGAGTCTGTTTGGATTAGCTTATTTTTTTAGCTTATGCAATATAAATTATTAGGTTTTATGCTATTTTACAAGTTCACACTAGTGAAAATTGTATTTTTATAAGTATTTTATCATAAACTACCTTGACAAACTTATAATATATTTTATACCAATATATAAAGATAATGTCAATCACACAAACGTGCCCGTTTGGTCGCTACTCGCTAGTAATACATAAAAATTGTATAATTAAGTTGTTTGCTTAAACTAAAAAATAAGCTAATTTGACGCAGTCGGAAGCTCGAAATGGATCAGCAAGCGTTAATCCTAGTATATAGGTTTCCCGGAACCCACCAGGAAGATAATAGCAAGCGCTAAACTCCAAAATAAAACTCTGGAATCCACCAGGAAGGGTAAATAATTTGGAATCCACCAAACTTCAAAAAGTTGCCTCTCAAAGTAACAATTGAGTCTTTAAATAGTAAAATAAACCTAATACTACAAAATAGAAACAAATCTTATCTTAATATAATAAAACGAGAATAACTATATGCACGCTAAACCCTAACCCTAATATGAATGGTCTAGATTTTGACATTTGGAAGAAAAAAAATTATATCAACGACTATGATAAAAACTTAAATAATCAATTTTTAAACCAATATTATGTTGCCACACCAATTAATGAATGTGACACGTCATGTGTTTAAAAAAAATAAATTGAGATCTGTCAAAAAAGAGAAAATGGATAAACATTAATAAAACAAAAATAACTAATAATCAGTTACGAAAATTATGTATAGATGCAAAATTCTTTATTCATCAGCATGTTTATCACACAATATTCAATTACTCTTTTCCCGTTGCTACAGGTCCTAAATTCCTCCGTCTTTTTTTCTACCTTTCTACTTATACCAACAGTTTTAACCGTCACGATGCTTTTTTCACTGTTATTTCCAACGGATACACACTTCTTAAGGATTTTAATGTTTCATTAAACGCTGATGTTGAAGGTGTTGATACTTTGTTGAAAGAATATGTTATTAACATTGGTGAGGATCAAAGGCTTGATTTGAGTTTCATTCCAAGTAATGAAAATTTTAATAACTATGCTTTCATCAATGGAATTGAAGTGTTATCCATGCCTAATGATCTCTATTACACACCACTTGAAGATAATGGTTTTTAAACTTTTATTTTAACTAATTTTTATTTTATTTTTTTCTTTTTATGTTTATGCATCTTATCTACACACTTCTATTTTTCTTTTTCTTTTTTGACAGAAACTTTCTGTTTTTCATTTAAGTTTTTTTTTTGTTTTTTTTTGTAACATAGCTTAATGGATTTTTTTTTACTTTATATATACTAGCCGCCCGTGCCCGTTTGTATGATCTATATTTTTTGTTTGTTTGTTGTGATCGATATTCTCTATTGTGCAAATATAAATAACTACTTAATCTCCTTTTTTATTAGACTTAGTTAATTGATAACTACTTAACCTCCTTTTTTGTTGTGGCTACTTATTAAGAAGAAAAAAATATATATTTATTTTGTACTATACAAAATACTGAAAACCTACTTTTATGTGGAAGTTGTGCTTAGTTTTTTTTTTTTTAGTTTTTTTTAAGGGTAAAATAGGAATATTGAAAAAGTCATCCCAAAAATCTGTATTCCCTTTATAGATTAGTATATATATATATATATATATATATCTATATATATATATATATATATATATATATATATATATATATATAATTATTATATTTTTAATCATGGTTTGATTTTTTAATTTTATTTTTTGAAATTAAAATCATATTAACATTCTATATAAGTATTTTTTAGTGTACATATCCAAACACAAAAGCTTATTGAGTATAAGAGCTTATGATGTAAGGTCTTATACTATAAGCTATAATGTTATAAGCACCTGTATAAGTTATTTATCCAAACGGGCCCTAAATGCTTATTACTATAAATAATCACACATTATCAACATTTCTATTATATAATTGAATTGAATGATTGAACCCGTGCGAGCACGGGTAAAAAGTCTAGTTTGTTTTAAAACAAAGCAGAATTTCACAATATATATCTTTCTTTTATTCTAATTTAAATATAAATCTAAAAGATATATTTGTTTTTTTTTATTCTAACTTAAATCTAAAACAAATAATATTAAAATCAAAACAAACTAAAAAACAAATAATAAAATAAAATAGTATTTGCTCATGCATCATAATCCAAACAAGCCCTTGGTCAATTAGAAATCAAATACTAATATTTCCGTAAAATTAAAAATTAAAAAAATAAAAAAATAAAAACAACAAAGAAATCTATATATATTTGATCTATATATTTATTTTCTTTTGACCTTATTGTTTTGATAGAGTTCTCTAGTATACACAACTCCTCCATAATATTTGATCACAACGACTCTCTTATTTTGCATCACAATGGCTATCAATCATCATTCAAATAAAGATTTCAAAGTAACAGATGATGAACTTCTTCAATCATTCCTCTACAACAAAATTCACAACAAACCTTTGCCCAATCATATGACCATTCTCGAATACGATTTGTTCGGTACCACAAAGAATCCTTGTGACATTTGGGAAGAGTTTGCAGCTTCACACTTATATAGTGGAAAAGACTTATATTTCTTCAGTACCTTAAAGAAGAAATCGGCCAATAGCACACGCATGGATCGTACTATTGGAACTGGTTCATGGGAAGCTGAAGATAGCGGAAAAAGTATATTCGCTAAAAATACAAACCAACTCCTTGGTATAAAAAAACGCTATCGCTTTGAAAAGAGTAAGACTAAGACTGATCCAGATGGTGGATGGATCTTACACGAATATCGCCTTGACCAATCTTTGATAAGCAATCCTTCGGTAAACAATGTCTAGTTCGTATTAACATTAATAATAATTTGCGGTCGGAGAATCTATATATTCATTAGTATATAGTAGGGTTCATATATTTTTTGGTCATACGTTAGGTATTGGGCGCATATTTAGAATTTATAATTTTGTATCTAATTTTTTTTGTAGGCCAAAAACTATGTTCTATGCAGATTTAGAAAGAATGCGAAGCTGGATACACAAAATACAGAAACAACATTAAATCAGCAATCCAATTCACACCACAATTCAAGAGCCAAGAATGTTGGAGAAGATGAACAAAGAAAAACCGCTGTTCCTCCACGTGCGGCAACAACCACCATATCTGTAAGTAACTATATTTATTAAATAAATTAACATAACATGTTATATTTTATTTTTCAGTGTAAATTACCAAGTTTCTTTGCGATATTGTTATCTCTTTTCCTAGATTTATTCCTAAAACATATTTTCTTTCTAAACAAACATAAAAGATCACATATAGAATTGACCCCAAACTAGATTAAAACTAATGGTAAAAACCAAAAAATAAAAACAAAAAAAAAAGAAGATCACGTATCTTGAAATATTGCTTTTTTTAACCACCATGCCTTCTAATTTCTTGAAATATTGCTTTTTTTTTTTTTTTTACTGTATCTTGAAATATTGCTTAAAGATCACGTAATCCATTAAGCACGTGATTGGAGTAAAAGATTTTGATTGGAATTAGCGAATACTCGGATATTCCATAGGCAAATTTTAATGTATGAACTTTGATGTCATATTTTTATTTCTTTAAATAACAAACAAATTCTAAACCAGCAATCGTTAGTTGGTTTAGTGGTGATTGACACTAAATTTGATAGGGAGTACTGTTGAGAAAATGCCTAAATATCTTTTTTAAAAGATTTTATATTTAAATATATTTTAGATTTATATTTGAAATAAAATAATATTAGGATTTATGATTTATATTTATGCTTAGAATCTTAAGGATTTCTTTAGAATTTATAGGATTAGTTTGTTATTTAAAGATATTATTTGTTTTTATGTAGCTCTATATAAAGAGTCATATACATATTATTTTAATGAGAACAAGAATTTGAGTTTCTCCACACAAAAATATATACCACCAAATTCCGCAATACAAAAACACAAAAAACCATATCAGTGGGATCAGAGCGCTAAGGTTCAGACCTGTGAAGATGGAAGAAGATGTTGATGAAGAAGATGAAGACGAAGAAAAAGAAGAAACCATGAAATCAACAACTCATGACCATGATTGCATCTTTATTGTGAAGATGTGAAAAACAAAAAAAAAAAATCCATAACCATGACCTACACCTTTCATATGTTATATGCGAGATAGTTTCATGTATTATATAATCCATAACCAAAACAAATACATGAAAAAAGCTCAAGTCTCATATGGTTTTTCATATGTTATATGCGAGATAGTTTCAATGAAAAAAACTCAAGTCTCATATGGTCTTTCATATGTTATATGCGAGATAGTTTCAATGAAAAAAGCTCAAGTCTCATATGACCATATGTTATATGCGAGATCGTTTCTATATTATATAACCCATAACCAAAACATATACATGAAAAAAGCTCAAGTCTCATATGAAGATGTAGAAAGAGAAAAAAAAAAAAAACAACAATTGATGTGGATGAACAACAACAACAACAAAATCAACATGAATTTCAGGTTGGATACAACACAAAGATATTCAGTCGAGGAGGAGTGTTCAAAAAGGTTTTTTCAACTCAAATCCCAGGTCGGATACAAGACAAAGATATTCGGTCAAAGAGGAGGATTGAGAAACAAAAAATAAAATAAAATTTCAGCGCAAATCTCAGACTGGATTCAACAAAAAGATATTCAGTCAAGGAGGAGTATTGAGAATAATGCCTAAATATCTTTTTTGAAAGATTTTATATTTAAATATATTTTAGATTTATATTTGAAATAAAATAATATTAGGATTTATGATTTATATTTATGCTTAGAATCTTAAGGATTTCTTTAGAATTTATAGGATTAGTTTGTTATTTAAAGATATTATTTGTTTTCCGCAATACAAAAACACAAAAAACCATATCAAGTACCACACTAAATTTTAATGTCTTGGCTTATGCACCATAACCACACCCAAGAAATACAACAAAAATAAAAAAAGGAGGATAAATTTTAAAGAAGTTCGCTTGGGTGCACAAAAGATATTCAGTCAACGAGGAGTTTTGACAATAATATACATAAATATCTTTTAAAGATTTTTGTTTTTATTTATATAGTCTTTTTTAAAATAAAAATCTCATCAGGATTTATAATTTAAATTTTTAATTTTTTTTAGAATTTGTTTATTATTTATATATATGATTTAGAAAAAAAAATATTTAGCTAAAATATTTTTAGAATAATGTGACCGAATATATAATTGCTATTAAGTGACAGTACACTATATATTACTATATTAGTGCCTTTTTTTTCATAATAATAATTTTCGCTCTCTTCTTTTTTTCCTTTTTTATTTATTAATATCATTTTATAATTTGTATATATACAATCTTCTTCATTTGTATATAATAATCACTCAACTAGTTAATATTAATTATTTTCCATTCATGAATTGTAGGGCAGTAATACTTTTTTGAGTAAATATACAATTTATGTACCAATAGATGAATCAAATGGTGAACACAATAAGACAAATGTGGTTAATGAAGAGTCTTCATACAAAGAAGAAGGTATAGAAAATATATGGCCAGAAAACACCATCGTTCTTGCACTCGAGGCTACGCCCAAATCTGTAAGTGCACTATATTTATATTTGTTAATATTGATCACATATGCAAGGTTTTTTTTGTTTTGAAAATGCTATTTAGTAAAAAATAATAATGCAAGAAAGAAAAGAATCTTATGTGGTAATATTTTTACACTTACAAATAATTTTTTGATTGGTCAAATTTTTTAATTTTATGGATTCTTCTCTTTCTTATGCAAATAATTCTTACTAAATAGCAATACTTTTTTCTTTTACTTTGTATGCAAGAATTTATTGGAGTTTTTAGTAATACATTTTTGTTTTTGACGGATGTACGTGTTTTTAGAGACACTATAATACAACACTCTTTTTTATGTATGATACTTTTTTTAATAAACTGACACAATTATTTGATCACATCAATTATAAAAAGTTAACATTAGTATGTTATTAATATTTTTAGTATTCAAGAGCAGATTTTCATTTTTATCTTGAATTTCCACTTTCCCACATTATTTATTATGGTGTGTGAGTTTAGACATTAGGTTAATTAGACAAAAAAAAAAAAACAACACATAGTTACCAATACGAATAAATTGGTTCAAGCGGTAAAGGTTTAATGCTCTTTATTTAAACATATGATTGGAAGTTTGATTTATGATGTCTGTATCCAAAATATTTGGTTGAGAGGAGAAATTTATTCTATTTTTAAGAACTACAAACAACTTTTAAGAACTGAAAAAAATATTCAATAATTTATCAATAATGAATTGAATCAAGGGGTAAGAGTCTTAGACTTCTTAAAAAAGTGGTCAGTTCGATTATTGACTCTTGTCTATTGTGATAAAACATAAATGTTTATATAGTAAATTGTAAAAATAGAGTAATAGATGAGATCAAATTAATTTTGCAGTTAAGTTGTATTTTTCATTCAAGTCCTAATTATTGTGCTCTTGCATTCTCATCTTGAAGGAGAACAATAGTGAATTTAACAAAGAAGGTGTTGAATGCATTATGAACAAAGAATATGATGGTGGTATCATTAAAAACACAGAAGAAGATGATAGCAAAGAAGAAGAGGGTGATGGCACTATGTCTTGGCCTGAGTATTTTTCACAAGAGTTAATAAACAATAATGAAGCTTGTCTGATGGGAGAGGAAGATGTTATAATGATTTCCAATAATTTTAATAAAGAATTGTTGGAAAGTATGATCAATATTAAGTAATTTGTAGAAAATATTGCTATTGTACTATATGGTAGCTACAAGGACAATTTTATTAACAACGCGGGTTACCAATTTTGTTTTTAGTTGCCAATTTTTAAAGTTACAATTTCATGAAAAGTTATATGTAAGTTATAAATTTATGCAACTGCAATTTTATTTTTATAATTATATATTATAGTTATTCTGAAAAAAAATTCCACTTATAATTTTTTTTCCCATATGCGACATTATATTTTGTCTAGTGTATAATTTATTTAGTACATTATAGTCAAATATTTTATGTATTAGTTAAATGTTTCCCGTATGTGATAGTATATTTTGTCTAAAGTATAATTTATTTAGTATATTTAAGTTAAATGTTTTCCGTAGAAGTTAAATGTTTCTCGTATGTGATAATATATTTTGTTAGTGTATAACTTATTTAGTACATTATAGTTAAATGTTCTTCGCATGTGATAATATATTTTATCTAGTGTACAATTTGTCCCCCGTATGCATCAAGGATTTTTTTACTAAACCCGCTAACATTTCCTCCTTTTAATAATATGTACAAACAACTAACATTTGCCAATAAAATATATGATAGTTATTTTTAAATTGTTATGAGTTATATGAATCAATATGATAATTTTTCCCAAGAATAATTATTTATATATGATAGTTATTTTAAAATGGGTTATATGAATCAGGAGTGCCAATTTGGACTTAATGGCATAATTTTTCCCATGTACGATTTTTTATGAGTATCTTTTATATTGATTTTGTTTCTATTTTATACGTAAATTTCTTTAATTAATTTTTTTTGTTAAATATATTGGATTAATATTTTTTTAGAAGTGGTTTCCGATGCTATTTTTATGGAAGAATTTCTTTTATGTTTTTTTTTTCTTCCTATTTTTTTTTTTTGTATTTTTTTTTTTAGTTTAGAGTTAAAATTACATTTAAGGGCAGAAAATCTCAAATATTATAAAATTTGATTTGACAAATTTAATATTTTAATAATTTTTTTTAATATATTGTAAGTAGATTAACTCACTTATTTTCTATCGGAAAATTGAATCCAATATGATTTTTCCAAAATTATTTGACATTGGGGACCCAACCAAAGATATTTAGAAATATCTCTCTCGTGTGCTTCAAATATCTAACACTTTTTCACTACACACACACTCTCTCTCTCTCACTTCACTTTTCAATCGACTCACCGCAGCTCCCACGCGCCGCCACATAAAATGTCAAAAACCACCGCATCCGGCGTTGACTCTCCCTTCAACGACCTCGATACACCAACACTAGACATAGAGTCTCCCACGCTACTCCACTCCATTTCAGAGCACGGAGGATACGCCTACGTCAGAATGGCATCACTGGCTGCCGCCGGCGACATTCGAGCAGCGGAAGCAGTTAGAGAGATGGCGTGGGAGCAACTTCACTCTGGACCTTGGCACTCAGTGTTGCCGGTGTGGCGTGACGCTTACTCGATGGCGTGTCTTCATGTGGCAAAGCATCACTATCGAAACGGTGAGTTTAAGGAAGCGCTTAAGGCTTTGGATATGGGAATTATTATGGGAGGGAATCTTCTTAGAAAGGATTTGGATTCTGCTATTGGTAAGGTTTCTGAAAAAGCTAGGAATATTAGGGTTTCTGATGGAAACTACCAAAATTTTGGTAACTCTGAGCATCGACTTGTTGATCATGATTTTGATGTGTCTGAGGTGAGCTTGATCAATGAATTCATAGCTTCAAGTTTATTAGCATTGATTATTATTTTTGTTGTTGATGATGTTGTTATTATTCTTAATGTTAATATTATTATTGATAATACTACTAAATTACTGTTCTGCAATAGAATTAATTTGATATATGAATTCTACAAATCCTAGCTCAACCGGCAGAAATATCGAAATTGCTAGGTCGGATGCACGCCATGACCGGGGTCGAACCCTGGTCCATCCACTTTGCTGTGTTTGAGTTTTCAGCGGTTTGTCATTTCATCTATTAAAAAAAACAAAAAATGATATTTGAATGAAGTTAATGTAAATGTTGATTTTGGTTATGGAAAAGTGAATTCAGCAAAAAAAATTGAGGCTAATAATTATGTTTTTAGGTAAAAGCAAAATTGTTTATAGGTTAAAAATAAAAAAGCTAAATTATGTTAATAATTATGTTTAAGGCAAATTATGTTTCCTATACTTTTCTACAAAAATAAAAAAGCTATGAATCTCAAACTTCAAGTTAAAATTCATTTAAGAGGTAAAAGCAATTCTAATAGAGAACACACAAACATGTTGAAATCAATTTTGTGCGATTGGAATCGATTTTGTTTCTCAAAAGTGAATCCAAACATGTGCATAATTGTTTTTGAATAGAAATGGCAAAGTCCAAACTGTGATTAAAACATGTGTTTGTGTGTCACTCTCAAATATGATACAAGATTGAATTATTCATTAGTATTGGAACTTGGAGGAGTTCCAATACTGATGCAAATGAAATGGATTTGTAATGAACTCCATCATTTGGATTGGAATGAAATAGTAATTTTTCTTAATTTAATCATTGTAATATTTTAAAAATGAAATGGTAGATTGTAATTTATTCTATGATTCTATTTCATCTTATTCAATTATACTCCACTCAAATGAATCCCTTTTATTCAGTTTCACTCTTCATTATATATCCAAACACAGCCTTAGGTTGCGTCCGAAACCAAAAAAAACACAGCCTTAGGTTGCTCGTTTATGTTTCTTTCTGACTCGTGAAGTAGGACATTAGTAAGATGATTGTGTTACTGCATTTGTTTAATGTCCCTTCTAACGTTTACTTTATAGCTTTTACACTGTAGGTGCTCCAATTTTTACCTGTTAAGTCCCTTGCTTCTAAGCTTGTGGTGAAGAGGTCCGCCCTGTCGCTGGAGAAGTTCCTGAAAGATCATTACCTGTCTGGCACCCCAGTTATCATCAGTGATTGTATGGCACACTGGCCAGCCAAGAAAAACTGGAATAATATAGATTACTTGCTCAGAGTTGCTGGTGACCGCACTGTTCCGGTTGAGGTAATTACTCTAATCAATAAATTTGTAATTATTATGCATGGTAGCTCCTCTTCTTTGAAGAACAAATGTATACAGATCAAGTTTCTAAACTGGTTACATTTGTTTAGTTTCTTGAATTCACAGAGAAAAACAGATAGCTGGTTGACAATTTTCCTCACTGATATTCAAATCCTTTGCATTAAACTCTCATCTTAATTAACAATACAAAAATTTAACTTTACTCAATCCTAGGTCATATATGTTCATTAGCTGTTAGATTCAAAGCTATATTATGAAATCTAAGTTCTTTTTTTGTAATCTTTCTTAAATAACTTTTGGAAAATTTATTGGGCAGTTTTTTTGTAAAAATAGTAAAGCTGTACAACTATAAAGAAAAGTATTGCGAGTGAAATTCAAGTGAAAAGTCTACATTGGACACTTTATACTTCACAGACATACAAAAACTTAATACACTTTGAACCTTTGATTGCATTGACAATGTAATTATCATCTTAATCATAACTTATTTTTCATCCCCTCTTTGTAGATAGCTAAATTTATTTCTACATGCAACCAAAATTGGTCGTGAACTCTTCCACTAGGAAATTTCCACTGAGAACATAATTTGATGCAATATATCTCTTTCATTTTGTTCTAATCCCTTTAAATATCTCTGATTGTATAGTCTTAAATATGTTCTATGTAGAAATCATAGAACTTCTACCCTGTCATACATCTAACAAATGAATAAACAATTTACTTTGGTTGCAACAGTTGGTGAGTGAAGACCTCACCCCACCCACCCCAATTCTGTGACAATTCCTGGCAGAGTCTGTTTTAGCAACCAAGTTGTTGAACTGGAAATGCATGAGATAAAAGTTGAAAGATTTGCTTCATGTGATTGTGAATGTTAATTGTAATTACAGTACTGTACATCTTTACACTGTAATTTGGATATTATCTCTAGTACTGTTTGTATTTATGTCCCGTTGCGTCTTATTTTTTTTTTGTTCTGTGATGGCAAGGTTGTTGAATTTGTTTATTAACACAACCCCGAAAAAAGAAGAATAGGGTGGAGTGGATATTTTTATACTTTCTTTTAAGTAAATATTAGAAGAAAAGGGTAAGTGTGCGGCATTCTTTGCAGGTTGGGAAAAACTATTTATGTGCAGATTGGAAGCAAGAGCTAGTTACATTTTCGGAGTTTCTTGAGCGGATAAGGTCCCATAGCTGTTCTCCTGTTGGTCCGACATATCTTGCTCAGCATCCATTATTTGATCAGGTATTCAAAGTTTAGATTTATTTTGTATACAACTCCAACTCTTGTAATTCTGACATGCAAGTTCAGGACTTGTACTGCTCATTTCAGTTTCTGACACTATTGAATTTGCAGATAAATGAGCTTCGGAGAGATATCTTTATTCCTGACTATTGTTTTGCTGGTGGAGGAGAGCTAAGATCTCTCAATGCTTGGTTTGGTCCAGCTGGAACAGTAACACCATTACACCATGATCCACATCATAACATACTAGCACAGGTATTTCAGTTGTATACTTGTATAGTTGCACAATTGCAAATTAAAGCTGCTTGTTTAACCTTCATTTCCCCCTGGGCCCTGCCCAAAAAGAAAATCATGTTAGCAATCCCTTGCTGTTATGGCTCTTGTTTCTTTTCAGCACTTGTTAGCAATTATTACTAAATAGAGGTCGCATGAGTCCGGCTTTGATCAATACGGTTTCCAAGCCAGCTTTTCGTGCTTCTTACCTAGATTACAATTGTGTTATGGTTTTAAATATGCACATTATAGCTGGCAACCTGGCATGGCACAGTTGGTGTAATTCCAGCAAGACAAATTACAAAGTTCAGATTTTTCTCTGACTAATTTTAAGAAAAACCTGTGTGATACACGAGGATGGAACATTGTGGTTTTTATAATGTTCTGGTTATTTAAATTGTTTGTAGAATGCTGCTTATATTATTTGTGCAGATATGAAAATGATTTCTGTGCACCATGGAATAATCCATTTGACGGAGATTATTTGTCTTGTTTTACACTTCCAGGTTGTTGGGAAAAAATACATTAGGCTTTATCCAGCATCCGTGTGTGAGGAACTTTTCCCCTACTCGGAAACCATGCTTAGCAATTCCAGCCAGGTATTTAGTTTTTTGAACTGTATATTTGAATAATTTCCTGCGCAGTCTACTTATGTATGCCTTTGCTTGGAAAAATATCATTATCACTACAATCCATTTGAATGGCCAAACAACTGTAGAAATATTTCATTAATTCAACATATTTTCTTTGTCTTATATTTTTCTTATTCTCCACTGCATGTATAGACTTGTAATTTTATTACAAACCTAAAAATTTCCATCTTATATCTGTTTATGATACCAGAATACTTTTTCAGTTTGCCTATACAATATATAGGGTATGGAATATTTTTAAGCCCGTGACTCTGCTTATTGCAAAGTGAAGTGTGTTATCAATTGTAAAGTTTCATGTGAAGGAATAAGACGTGTCATCCATTCCCTATGCATTCATATAATTAGGTGTTTGTTTCATTTGTATTATTGCTTTTCTGTCTCCATGCTAACCGGATATTTTGTATTTTTTGAAGGTTGATTTAGATGATATAGACGAAAGGAAGTTTCCTAAGGTGCAAGACTTGGAATTTGTAGACTGTATTTTAGAGGAAGGTGAAATGTTATACATCCCGCCAAAATGGTGGCACTATGTGCGGTCTTTAACTACCAGTTTGTCAGTTAGCTTTTGGTGGAGTGAGGGTGAAACTTCATCTCCATCCTAATGCTGCATCACTTTGATGTCTACATTTCATTATTAATCGAGAAGACAATCATATCCTAAGTTGCGTTGCTGATATCTACGTGATTGATCATTTTACATACCAATTACAGTTGTATCCTCGTGCGTGAACATCATTTTCAGCACCTGTTGCCATCGCCATAATATATTGATGTTAGGAAATGTATTATAGAGCTACTAAGACAAACATTTTTATATTTGAGTGGCACTCAATTACTTGATTATAAGGGATGTCAATCTGCAGTCCTGAAGTATGAATCAATCTAATACTCTGTCCATTTGTATTGGAAACACTAAATTTTTTTAAAATGACTTATTTGAACTCATCTACTGGTATAAGTTTTGGGAGAACTTATGAAAACAGCTTATAATATTGTTCATTAGTTGTTTTCAGCTTATTTTCGCAAGTTCTCCAAATAACTTATAAAAACAACTTATAGCTTATATGAAAATAATTAACTTTATATTATCTTTTGCCATAGAAATAGCTTATACACAAGTTTTTATCATGGTAAGCACTTGTTTATCCAATCAAGACCCAACTTGCTTATAGTTGCTACTAGATAATTTATCTGTTGATTTATTCTTGCTTTTCTCTATCTCTAGAGTTTTCACTTCTTCCTTTTTTTGTATGATGTAAAATAATGGATAGACGATACCACACACAGATAATTAGTGGTATGTTCCACTTATTTATTGCTACTTTTGTGTATTGCATGAAAAATAGGATTATGACAGCAACCACATGAAATAAGCTTCACAAGGTAGGCTTAAAACTTTGAAGGTGCTGCATTTATCTGCTTTTGAATATGCTTTCTCTTAAATTATCCAAATTTAAGAACATGTTACATGTGTATGTTGTTTGCAGTAGTAAGAATAATTAATTTTGCTAATTATCAATTGCACTTCTGCATTTCATCTACTCAATGACAAGCATTAAAAAAATGAGTTTGCAGTAGATTAAACCAATTTGAACAAATATTAATTGCACATACTTTTAGCTTCTTACAGTGAAATTAAACAAATTTTCCTAGTTTTATTTAAGCTGTAGATTTATACCTACAAAGAACCTTACACCTCAAAACCCTATCCTTAACATAAAACCCTGGATTAACCATGATCTTAACTTTGCTTGGACCCTGTGACCTTGGAGACATATCTTCCATGTAGCGATGATCAAAGGTTCTATTCTCTTCAACCCTTAAAACTCCCAATGGTTGGTTGAAAGAAAAGGCAAGTAAATGTAGCAACCACATGCACTTTGCTGCCACAAAGAAAGCTTGTAGAAGCTGCTCAGGCCAAGGTCTTGTCCAATTTAGAGTAGTGGTAATGCAACTCATTTTCTGATCACAAAACTTGCTAAATTCTTCACTGTAATATTTTGTTCCTTTTCTCAGTACCTCATTCCAGCTCAAATTTCGAAGGGCAACGAATGACGAGAATTTTGCTTGGCGATCTTCATGTCGGTCTATTAATTTCGGGCAACCGTTCTTTTGGAAAACACAATTCTCAAAGTCTTGGTAGAGAGACTGGTTTATGAAAGCTTCAAAATGGTATAGAACTGCTTTTGAGTACTTGGAATTTAGAGACAGCTTATATGGTTGAAGAAGTGAGTTCAAATTTTCTGTCAAAGAATGATCAGTTTCTTCAATGGTGTTTATAAGGGTCTTACAGAACTGTTTCACTGATAATCTTGATTCTGATACTATCTGCAAGAATCCCTCTATCATTACTTCCTCATTCACAGGCATTGAATTTTCAACACTCTCATCAATTGATTTTCCTCTTTGAGGAATATTACTAAGCTTAATCTGTTCACAAAGTTGAGAATCCCTTTCCTGCATCTGCATGGATTGCTTCAAAGCTTTCTTCAGCTCTTCACAGTAACTCTCCAAGTACTCCATCTTCTGTCTCAGCTCCCCCAGTGAAGATCTCATATCAGAAACTTCCGCTAAAGCTACATCTCGATTCACGTTCGCTTCTATCAGCTCTTTCTTCAATGCCTCAATTGACATTATTCCTATATCCTTGAGAACCTGAGAAACATCCTCAGATTCTGCTCTACTTGGAGAATTCTCATTCTTATGCTTCCTCTTCAGCCGAGGAAACAACCACGAAATGACCCCTTTGCTTTTCGTTTCGGACTGAAACGACGAGTGGGAATCTGTGGCGGGAACAACAATATTTGAGCTCTTGATGTTCCTAGCACTCTCCAATTCACTAGTTATGGTTGCAGGCTTACATTTATTGCAGGAGGAAACCGATGTATAATCCTCTAAACTGTATCTTCTCTTGTAGTTTTCATTGGTAGGTGATGTTTGAAGAACAGTGATGTGATTTGCACAGGAGCCAGTTACAGATTTGGTGTCATCAGAAGGACATATGTGAGATTCTTTGTTGGTAAAACCATAAGGTAGTAGCATCCCTTTTCTTGAACTTGGTTTCTCCTTGTAATCTTGTACTGTGCTTTCTATGCTGTTTTCTGATCCTCTTTCATCCCAACTTTCTGATATTGTTAGGCTTTTCATGTGGTTTTGACTGTACCCCATAATTGGGTCATCTCCATAGCTCTGCCAATAATTCTCACATTTAGAAACTTATTATCCATCAAAGTAAAAAAAATATTAATTTGGGGGTGGAAGTTGGGGAATTAAAAACTATGTAGCACTGACACTTTAGATTGGTGTTTGATACATGTCGAAACCAAACGACACTGACACATGTGGTTACATTCAATTATTCAATTTTTCTCAATTTTTTATCGGTGTCGACTTGTCAGTGTCATATTCGAAATCTGAGTCTAGGTAAGTGCTTCATACAGGCTACAGGCATAAATATTGACAAAAATCTCTGAACAATTATAAAGTTAGAAGTATAAAATACGGAAGCCCCTATTGTGCACACTAATTTTAATTACACACCATTACACACCTCTTTTTTGACATATTAAATCGGTTTGTGAAATTTGTTGACTGTGGGTCCCACAAAAACTTTTCAACATAAAAAATCATTATTTTGAAATGGACACTGGTTGATTACGGTTTTGCCCTTGGGGTTGATTTCTCTTGTTCTTCGTTCATTTCACCGAAGCTCTTTCTCTTGTTCTTCATTTTCTTGTTCTTCATTCTCTTCTACTCTCAAATCATGATTCCTTCCAGGTAAGTTTCATCTCTACTTCTATCGTGCTTCTTTCCTATAATCACTTCCATTTTTTTTTTGAAATCCCTAATTTTATAATTTCATATTGAAATCCCTAATTTCATTTGTTCATATACGATAGTGCAAATCTATTGTTCTAAATTAATAATTTGTTTGTGTGTAGATGGGATTGTTGTTGTTGAGACATAGTTGTGTTATGATGTTTGTTATAATTATGGTTCATTATTTAGGAGAATGTAAGATAGAAATCTAACTTAAGTATGCATAGAAATTAGAATAGAATATAAGTTACACAAAGATTAAAATCCGAACATTAAAATGCAAACATGAGTTAACATACAATCAAACATTAAACTGACATAAAATAGGTAAAGGAACAACCTGTTTGGTTACACAACAGAGATCCAGTTAACTAACTGGTTGACAAATTCCACACAATCTTAAGTTAAATACATAAGATCTAACATAAGATCTAACTAACTGGTTAACAAACATAGTTTAAGACAAATACACCAAGTTCACAGAAAGAGCTTAAGTTTGGAACTTCGACTTGAAATAATACATAGTTAAACAGAAGTACAACAGGTTTAGTTGAGAACCATCACATTTAAACTGATTTTCCAACAGTTAGCGGAGAATAACCCTCATGACATTTGATTCATACTTGTTGACAAACTTAAAGTTGAGCACTTCACCTTCTTCAAAGCTATTCTTATACACAAATTCTTTCCAACCTTTACCAATTTTTGTTTGCTTTTTGCTCCTCAGAATTGAGCAGCTAAATTCATCTCCCTCTGGTCCATAAAGAAGCAATGTTTTGAACTTTGTTTGGCGAATGTAGGCAGCAAACTCCTTTGTCAAAGTCTGTCAACAATTTAAATTTAAGTAATAGAACATATTCTACTAACATATACTTATTATAATAAGAGAAAGGATAATGTTAAAACCTGAATGCTATAAGAAGTATTGAATAGATAGTTTGATTGTAAATGAGAATTACCAATTGAGAACCTGATACATGGTAAGCAGTGAGCTTAACATCAAATGATGTTGGGTCAGCTTCAAAAGTCCGGTATGAATGATAAGAAGGCAAGTTCAATGGATCAAATGGTTGAGGGAGAATCTGAAGCAAGAAAGCTGAAGTTCCAAGATAAGTCATGAGAAGCATTTTGTTCCCAGTGATTCCAAAGAACCTCCTAAGGTTTTTCCATCCAGTAAGTATTAAAGGATGTTGAGAGGAACCATTCCATTCAACTTTCATGTTTCGGTTAGTTTCATCACAGATAGTCAGTTTTGAATCAAGTTCTTCATAAACTTCAAAGATAAACTTTGGGTTCATTTCTCCATAATCCTAAAATTTTGTCAAAAAAAGAAGTAACTATAAGTTAATGAAGTTGTGAAGTTTTCTGTTTTGAATAAAAAAGGAAAAATGATATGCTTGAATACAAATGAAGTAATAACTGAATGAAAACCTAGTGCTCCATAATTGTAGCAACAACTACTGACTAAGTGCAAACAAATAGGAAACTAACTTGTAGCCAGAAAAATAGGAAATTAAAAAACCACTAACAGCAAAATAAGATATTTTGCTTGAATTATTCAAACTGAGATGACTTTGCCAGCATTCAAAGACACACGTTTCAACAAATTTTGATCCAACTGATGAGAAAGCATTCTGTAACAAATTTTGATCACAAATTCTGACTACCTATTATTTTCACCAAATGATATAAGCATGCTCAAATAAGATGGACATACATGAACAATGAATTTAATTAATTATGTTGCATGTATCAATTACCAAACCTGTCCAATGATGTGAGCTGTTAAGAATCCTCCTCTGTTTGGCAGATACTGGACCATTGTTTGCTCAGACCTAGCTGGAGTCACTCTTGGAGTCATTCTTTGGGAAGATGAAGCTTTTTTGGTCACTTTTCTGGAGGAAGACATGGTCGTTTTCAGCTGGTGTGATAAACTTGAAGTGGTTTTGAATGAGGAAGAAGAAAGTGTGATAAGGAGTGTGTATAGAAAGAATATGTAGCAACTAGATAGCTCTTGTAACGAAGCTGTTTTGGCCTATTGGGTATCCTTTGATTTGAAAAGGCAAGATTTTCTTCATGTGATGTTATGATTATTTTTTGTTTTTTTTGGATTCCCTTAGATTAGACATGAAACTGGTTAGTTGTTTGGTCTTAAAAAGGAATGAGTAACATTTGGATGATACTTACCCAATTTGGATGATACTTGCTTTATTTGTTTCCTTGTACCAAACTTTATTTCTCTGCCAAATTATATCTTATGTCTTGGTGAGATGTTGCTAATATATAATACAATCACTTTATGGTAATTTGTTTCAAGAGGAATGAGTAACCTAAATATGTATTGACATTCCAAATAAATTGGCTTAATATAAATTGATATTAATCATTCATATGGATACACTTCTCAGTTTGGACAGGCTAAGTAATTGATATGTATCTTGTTAAAATGAAGTGGTTGAATATTAGTAGAATTACTTGAGCAACACTTAAACCAGCCTTAATACAATTATAGTATAATACAGACTACTTAAATAACAAAGTTTCAAACTTTAATACATAAAAAAGTTTCAAACTAAAACCAGATTAATAGTACAAAGTTTCAAACTTCCTAACGAAAGTGAACATAAACATAACAACATAGTCACTTAAATAATAATACCAAAGTTTCCAACTTCCTAAACATAACAACATTGTCACGTAAATTGAGAACATGACCAGCAACATAGTTACACTTCTTTGTGGACGACTCTGATGAGATTAGAACAGCTTTTGTTAACAAACCTAAAATTGAGAACATCATCAGCAACATATTGACCAGCAGCAATAAAACCTTTCCAATTTTTTCCAAACTTTACTACTTTAGAGCTTCCACGCTTACTTTTCAACACAGTACAAACGAATTCCTCACCATCACAACCATATAATCTGACAGATTTGTATCTAGTTGACCACACATATTGCGCAAACTCCTTCTTCAAAGTCTAAATTTGAAAAAAGATGCAAAATTGATTAAGTTAATGCAATTTACATGAATGATTAAAAGAAACAACATAAAACAAATATGTGAATCTTACTAATTGACTGTGGCTGGCTGTGTCTGCAGTAAGAGTAACATCAAAGGATATTGGGTCATCATCAAAAAATTTGTAGCTATGATAACTTGGTAGAGATTGTGGCACAAATTGTTGACGTTGAACATCAATGATGAATCGGTTGTTGCCAACATAGGTCAATAAAATTAGGGAGAAAAGAAGAGTGTGTTATAGTAAAAAATGCTAAAAGTGATACAAAGTAATTAATTGAGTTGTCTTATCTAGGGAGAAAAGAAGAGTGTGCTATAGTAAAAAATGGTAAGTGATATAATGTAAATTCTGTCTTATATTAAGAGAATCCATTCTCTTTATATTAAGGTCCATAGGGAGTACCTAATAATGATGAATAATATTGAATGTATTATGATTAGATAGTTCAATGTAAAAGTGATAATTGGAATATAGTAAAGTTGATAGACTTGTCAATGATAGACTTGTCAATGCATGTATTATGATGTGAAAACTAAGCTTTGTGTTAATTGATTATTGTAAGAGTTGTATATAAAGATGGTATATTGTGGTAGTCATTTGATCAAAGTTGCTACAAGTTTATGCAAAGTGAGTAAAATTGTTTGTGAAGAACATGGATGGCAATAGCTCAAAATCAGTGAAGGAGACTTTTGTTACAGTGGTTTCCAATGATCGGGTAAGATTTTGGTAATTATTTTTTGAACATGGATGGCTTTGCTCTTTAGTTTGCTGGCCTTTTTTATAATTTAGGTTTATCTTTCTTTTAGTTGTTGTACTTCTTTTACTAAGTGTGGTGATTGTCGTTCTTGTACTTCTTTTAGGTAGAAGGAGAATTGGAGCCTAGATTTGCAAGAAAATATGCAAATGAATTGAAGCCATGGTTGAAGATTGTTGATCCCATAAAGGAAGTAGAACATATAGTTGGTTACAATATGAACCCAGAGATGCCTAGATTCACAAGTGGTTGGAAAGAATTATGGGAATTTTACAAATTAAGTGAAGAGCATCATCCGGTGATGTTAGTCTACACTGGTGGATCTGAGTTTGATATTTTCCCAACCGTATATCCAAAGATGGTCATGTCTGAAATTCCAAATTGGCATACCCTATATGGAATTCATGATGATTCGATACAATTTGATCGAGTTATACCAAGTCTTGATTCAAAAGTTGTTAAATGGGTAAGTGAATTTGAAAATAGTATTTGATATAACGATACCGATTTATGTTTGTTAAAAGTTTATCTTAGTTGTTGTTGAAAAACGTTATGCAGGAAATGTCAAGGAGTTTTATTCACAGCATTAGGAAGTATGGCCATGGCTTTATTAGAGCTGTTGGTCCAAGCGGAAAGATGTTTACATGCAATGTTTCGGAAGTTGAAGGAGAAGATGATTGCATACATGTAGATTATGGTTGGATGGAAATGTTTATGGAAAACGGTTTTAATAGTGGAGATATATTAAGAATTATTCCAGAAGGATTTGCAAGTTCAAATGTTGTGAAATTTGAAAAAAAATTAAGGGAAGAATGTATCTTAGGTGATGAACTAGACTTTGAGATTAATCCTACCTTGCATTGGATGTATGAAAGTGAATCCGAATGATTTGGTGTTTCTATGAAAACTACTAAATTTTAGTAACAACTATGTTATGTATTTTTAGAACCACTACTAAGTTTGGACTATCAAAGTACATATAACCAAATTCGACAGCATTAAATATTTGTTTGCTCAAGTTTTATTAGTTTGCAAGTATTTTATAATTAATGTATGCTATGGACTTATTAAATGTATAAGGCAATTTTAATTACTATTTCATTATTATTGTCAATTTATATTACTATAATGGTATCATCCAAAATTAATTATCGATCGTATTCAAATTAAATATCATTCTTAGTATGTAGTACTATCATGATTTTGATCTTATAAAACAACTAATGATATAATTGGAATTATTAAGTGTTGTTTATTTATCTCAAAGGCCCAACAACCTTTACTCAATTATGACCCACTAACACACACGAGTCCAACCAAAAGGGAATCCAATATTTGTCGGTCACCTTTCCCTATCTGAAGCTGGTAGTCTCTCACATACATCCACACATCGCTTTCTACATCCTTGAAACAGCAAACAACACGCACACGAGTAGGGAAGGAAGGGAACACTTGGGACCATCAATGGCATCAACTTCCAGGTACAAACTGATGTACTTTGCATAATATACTATAGGAATTTCATCTTTAGAATAAACTGATGTACTTTTTATAGTATTATTTACTAAATTTGTCAGATCTACACATGCAGTAAGTTATATCTTCAAGATCGGAAGTTGAGAACAAAATAAACACTTTTTTTTCAATATTTGGGTCAATAGTTGTGGTTAGGGTTTTATTGTGAATCAGCCATATATTAGGTACTCCTACACCTACTAGGTATATTATCATCAAATTGATTGTCAATCAATATTTGTTTGACTGTACTACTTATTAATTTATAACATAGTATTATCATATCAATTATTGTTACGTCTTTAACATATTATTTCATATGATGTATCCAAAGAATTTAATTCAATGTATTGTCTTCCTCTATTTCAAAAGGAATGAATATGGAGGTATTGCCAAACCACAAATGTACTTCCACACAACAATTTACCCTGATCAGGTACTCAAATATTCCCCAAGATCATATGTACTTACAATACCTGTTATTTTCAAATATTTAACATATGTTTTTCATATTCTGTAATTATTAGGAACCTATCAAGATACATGGAGATTGGTTAAGGCATTGGTCTTCTATGCTGGACTTTAGGAAGGATGGAACCATATTTTATAGTGGTTGCAATAAAACAGCTTATATTAAGTTTATTAACATCAATGAAGAATGGTATATGACATCAGGAATTAATGTTGGTAGGAAATTCCGCTTTACCGAACCGTATCAGGTTATCCTTTACTTTGAAGGGGAGGTCAACAGATTCTCAATGTACCCGGCTTATGGGAGAAATCTACCTGCTGAGGATTTGGTATCTGAAACTGATGATGATGATCATGATGGAGATAGTGTACAAGTTGAAGATGATGATGAAGATTCTGATGACGTTGCCAGTAGCATTGTGCTCAATGATGTTGATGATATTTAGGAAGTTCATAAAATGGAAGCTCTTTGTTGGTTATTTTTGTATTAGGTTGTGTTCTGGATTTGGTGAAAACAGGTTGTGTTCTGCATTTGGCATTTTTATTGTTAAACATGTTCTGCCTTTGTTTGCCAATAACTGATTAACTATCTCTATCATCCTTTGTTTGCCTTTTGATATTATTTGTTGTTTCTTGGAAAGTAGGTCGTATTCATGTTATTATTTGGTTATTTTTTATGTGGAATGCCATTAGACTCCCTACTTTGGACTCTGATGTCGTATTATTTATTATTTATTATATGATCGATCGTTTTAAAATATGAAATCCAACATAAAAAAATATAAATGAATTGTTCCCCGTGCAACCGCGTACATATAAAATATCTAGTCAAAGTAAATATAACCCAATTCGACAGCATTGTAAATTTCATACCATACCAACATAAGTTTGATAACATAAGTTCGACAACATAAGTACTTACAAACATTAAATACAAATGCCAAATCATTATAATTCAGCAATTTAGGTAATACATATTACATAAGCTTGGTAACCTCACAAACATTCAGACCGAACCCTTTGAATTCAAAGCGCACCCTATCTTCGAATTGAATATCATTGTCATAACAAAAAAATTTCCATCCTCTACCAATCTTGACATGTTCCAAAGCGTTGGATGGATATTTTAAGTGAACTTTCGAACTGGATCGGTCTGCAACTTCTAGAATGAGGCTATTAAAATTGAATCGCCGAACATAATCGTTCAATGCAGTCGGTAAGGTCTACATCACACATCCAACACTCCAAATTTGTTTACATTAATAAGTTTACACTGCTATTTATTAATAACGCGGCAAAACATACCCAACGTGGTAAATAAGTTTACATTTTCATTTACTAATAATAACGCGGCAAAACATACCCAACGCAGAATACTAAGTTTACTATTTTTTTTTTGTCTTGACTAAGTTTACTATTTTACTTACTACTAACGCGGCAAAACACGTCCGACACGCTATATAACACTAAGATTATGGAGGAAATATTATACATAGTTCCAATTATCATGTATGACATATTCCTTTATTACCATGTTTGCATGTAACTCTACTTGATAGTTTCAAATTATAAAGTCTAATTATTTGACAACTTATTCAAAAAGAAAACACATTCCAATTCTTCGGATTGACAAAACAAAACACATTCCAATTCTTTGGACATCCAAGTTTGCTACCAAGTTCTAAATATACAAACTTCGTAAATAGCATAAAAGTTCAAGTAAACCGTTTTTCCACATTAACATTAACCAGTGCATCATAATATAGCTGAATACTTGCAACTAAAAACTAATTCTTCAACCAAAGTCTTTTTAGAAGCTATCTGCATCTTAAATATCATTCATCGTCTTCAGATTCACTTGCTTCATTGAGAAAAGGCTAAGAAAAAAATGAGAATAATTTTCATAAATATAGATAATATAACAAAGTTGGAAAATAAAATAATAGAAACAATAAAAGAAGCTCACCGAATTGAAGGCATCAATAAGAGATAAATCTTGGCAGATTCGCTCAACTCTATAAGGCTTTTCAAAATTATCATAGCCATCGATTTTACTTTTCTCAATTTTTAATAATAATTTTCTACCTTTGAGATTATCCAACTCTAAGGGATAGCAATGAGAATTGTCTCCCTGAAAAGTTCAAATGTAGAGAAAAATTAAGTTCTCAACATAATGTATAATTCTCAAATGACACATTGACACAAGATAATTTGCATACAAACCTCATGCACTCTAAGCAATTCGTGGCAATGTTTTCCTAATAATTCATACATCTCTTGATTGAAAAGGAGGAAAATCTCCTGTCCAGATCCGTCTTTAACACTAAGTTTCAATTTAAACCTAAAATGAAATTTCATAAATTTATAAGTAGCTAATTTCAAAGTATATAACCCAAAAAAAATTATTAACAAAATCTTACATTGGAATCATATGGGAGACATCTTTGTCACAATCGTTGCAATAAAAACCGTTAGCATTAGGAGATAGGCTTGCATGGCAAGAACAAGCAGGATACCACCACTGTTCAGGCTCCACCAAGGAGTCAATTACACCCCCAACAATATAATATCCTTCTTTGTTTGTTGTACACAAGTTAGCTATCGAAATAGGTGGATTCCTTATTATGAAATCTTCGTCAAGAGACGGTCTTGTGTGAGGCCCAACACAAACAACTCCAACGATTGCAAGGCTGACAACAAATGTATATTCAACAAACTGAAAATATATTAAACGATATCAAACACAAACTAAAAAATATACCTTGGTGGATAAGATTGCAAGTGTGTGTTTGGTTTAGCTTTTGGAAGACCCAAAAACAATTCTAGAAGTGTAGAATTGATTTTGGATTGGTTTTAGATGTTTTGTTATTTTAAAGCAGAATTAATTCTGCTTCCAGAATTGATTCTGCTAGAAGCTATAATTTGTAGCTTCTGGCTGCTAGAAACTAAACCAAACACACACTAAGCATTGTCAATGTCCCAAATTAAATACTTCTGCCGTCCCGATATGTAAGCAAAAAAAATAAATTCACGTTTAGTATTAAGAAACTTTAAATTTTACCAAAACAAACAATTGAGTTTCCTACATTTACCCTTGTTATAATGAAAACAAACCAAACTATCAAACTCCTAGTTACTAGAAAAAATCAGCTTGCTTAATGATGGAAATTGGCAGATTCGGAAGTGGTCCCTTCTTCTTTTTTTGAGGTTTCGGAAGTGGTCCTTACTCCTTGGTTGTTCTTTGTTGGTAATGTTTGGGAAGTGGTCCTAGTTTGGTAAAGTTTGGGGCATAGTCCTTTGTTCTTTCCTTTTCCAGAGTCACGTGCGGATAGGGTTTAGTAGAAAATGTGTGGTTTGGGATAATTTTGAAACAAATGAGTGGATAGTGATTAATGCTAGGTGTTGTATTTTAATTGACTGTAATTTTAAAAAGGTAGATAAATAAGTGATTTTATGCTTATACCACAATAGTCCTTTTTTTGCTGTAAAAAAAACCATTTTAATTAAAAAAATTGTATTTTTTTTTTGACAGTGTTAAAAAAAAAATTGTATTGAGTAATGGTTTATGCGATATTTCTTGCTAAATGTCAAATTATGATAATTGTCTTTATTTTCTTGGTTCCGTTTAATATGGACCAAGAAATTTATTGGTCCATCTTGGACCAATCCATGTAATTACCGTAGATCTGATATTCATTAA
Organism: Trifolium repens; assembly: GCA_030408175.1. Taxonomy (NCBI): domain Eukaryota; kingdom Viridiplantae; phylum Streptophyta; class Magnoliopsida; order Fabales; family Fabaceae; genus Trifolium; species Trifolium repens. The sequence continues at coordinate 28,618,050 of CP125842.1, forward strand.
ATAAAGTTTTTTCTCGCACGCCGTAAATAAAGTTATATATTTATCGCTCTTTAGCAACATATCATTAAATTGATACAGAGAGAGAGATGATTCTACTTAATATAAAAAAAAGATAAATTTTTAGATACATTGAATGGTCAATGTATTTAGACCATTTTATTGACTAGATATATCAATTTTCTAATGTATGTAAAAAGTAAACATTTTCTTATAATAATGACTAGAGGGACTGAGGGAGTATGTTACAAAGAGAGGCAATTGGAATACAGCTGCAAAGAACCAACGTTGATTTTTACTTTACCAAATACAACACGACAGTGTCAGTGTTTCTCACAAGCAAACATCAAAACCCTACCATATCCATTTCGCAAAAGAAGGACCACAGAAGCTTCCAATTGACTTCCTGCACTCATGGCTTCTTCATCAAAAAACAGGTTTGTACTCAATTTATTATCAAAACCAACGTTCTTATCATGTTAAATTTCAATGCGTTTTCTAATCAGAAACATTACTTTATCATTAAAATGCGTTTGTTCTTTGTGCATAAATCCATTGTCACTTTGATGAAAAATCACATTTATATTGTCACTTTCTAATGTTATTTTAAGATCCACATGAAACATTCCATATTTGAGTGACCTGGATCTTAAATTTTTGTGTACTATTATCTCCAATTTAACCCCTGCAGAAAAAGTTGTTTTTTTTTATTTTGGATACACCTTTATTCCAATTAGATAAATGTATAAACCATATTTTGCTGGTATGATGGCTCGTGTACTCATAGCTTGATGTAAACTGAAATACTTGGTTACCATTGAAATCTGAGTTTATCACTTCCAAGGAACATATATGTTTCATAAAGTTGTTTGTCCTGAGTATACTTACATACACCTTAAAAAAATTTACTATTTTAGACATAAGTCTTTTAGAGTGATCAAGATCAATGTGCACCACCTCAAATTTATAACTGACACTTTTATGTTTTCGCATGATTTTAAGATCAACCAGGAGGGGGATTCAGGCTGCAAGGAGCTCAACATTCCGCACCATTGTTTTCCCAGATAAGGTAAACTTAATTGAATCCATTTGGTGTCATATACCTGCATACATTTGCAAATCACTTTTTATCTATCTCATGTACACTAATAGCATATATGTTCAGCTAACAATAGTCAATCATATATTTACTTAACCCATATATCATCTGTATGTTAAGTTAATACAGAATTCATTGTTTAATAGGCAAAGATTGAGATCCCAATAGACTTTAAGGCTGCATGGTTTAAGGAATTAGACTATCACAACTTTGCCCTTTTAACACATCCTAATGGTTGTAATGTCTTCCTTGGACTGGAAGTTTCGAAGACTAAGAGTTTCATAACTGGTGGAAAAGAAGCTGCTCTTTTGTATGACTTTAAGGAACCAACTGAAGTAACAGTTGCAATAGAACTAGAGGGTGAGGACAATGATATCCTATTTGAATTTAAAGACTATCCAAATTTTATTGAAAATGAAGAGATGTTTGTCAAAGACACTCCAGACTTCACTCTCCATCCATTTGACGAGGATGATGTTTTTGGATGGGAAAAGACAATCAAAACTGAAAGAACTCAAGTAGCTGTAAGTTTTAAATTTTATATTCATGTCATGTCATGAAAATAGAGAATGTGTTATTCAACTTGATTTTATGACTCAATTATAATGTGCTTATTCTGATGCATTGATACCTCTAATACTTCTTTATTTGTTTGTAGCATTTCCCACCCAGGACTGCTGAGACGGTGGTAAGAGACATGAACAAAATTAAAATACGTACAAGACATCACGGAGACAACACAATAGCAGAAATCATGTCGTACCAAAGAGTTCCAGGTGGTCCAATTGAAAGGTACATGACAAAAGGGTGGTATGAATTTTTCAGAGGTAACAATATTGGTGTTGGAGACAAAGTTCAATTCCAGCTGTCCGATCCTCCGTATGTCGTGGTTCTTGATATTGTGAGGAAGCCTATCAATGTTTAAGAAAATACTCAGTCAAAATGTTTAAGAACTAATTCTATGCTTTGTAATTTGGTCAATGTTTCAGAACTGTGTGTGTTTAAGAACTAAATGTCAAAATGTGTTTAGGCTTTGAATCATGAAACAATCTATTATGTAATTTGGTGATGCCTACTTCTGCCTGTATTTGTATTTTGAACAATGACCAGTTCCGACACATGTATTGTGTCCTTTTGTTGACTATGTGCTGGATGTTGATAATTATGTGCATTTTGGTTTTTTCATATATTATGTACTTTTTGATATGCATGTTTAATTTTGATCAAGTTGAAAATATGTAAATAGGTAACCAAAATTATTTATACGGAACCTTGCTTAAAATGGTTCAAATGGTGTTCTTGGTGAATACAAGTGAAGTATGTACTTTAAAATTTGGGGTATACTGTGTACTTTAAAGTATGTTTCTTAAACTAACGATAAGACTATAATGAGAATCTTAAACAAATAATGAAATAATTAATCTTAATATATTCTTATTCTAAAGTTGTAACTTGTACCCATTGTACAATTAATTGACACTTTTCTGATATTTAAAATTAACTACATGCCAAATCAAATTTGTAAATGAGGTTGTTAAAGGAACTTTATTATGTATGGTATCTTATTTGAAACCAACCACATGCATAATCAATTTTTATGAATGTGTTCCTTACAAAAATGGTAACTATATATATAAATTATGCGTAACGTATCGACCCGTCCGATAGGACGGGTATCCTACTAGTTCATTAAATAAAGTTTTTTCTCGCACGCCGTAAATAAAGTTATATATTTATCGCGCTTTAGCAACATATAATTAAACTGATACAAAGAGAGAGAGAGAGAGAGAGAGAGAGAGAGAGAGAGAGAGAGAGAGAGAGAGAGAGAGAAGAGAGAGAGAGAGAGAGAGAGAGAGAGAGAGAGAGAGATGATTCTACTTAATATATATATATACATATTTAATGTCATTTGTAGTCAAGAAGTTTGAAGTTTGAATAAAAAACATAGCATTAAGAACAGAGCAATAAGAACATAGTAATCTTAAGGAGGGAGGCAGTGACAGGTGTAGTGAAACATAGTTGCATGCAATCACAAGAGTGGTGCTAGTGGCGGGATCGTGGACGACGCTCGATTGTGACGTCGAGCTTCCATGGATGACTCGATAACTCAAAGCGGAGGATGTCGCCAGGCTGGGGCTTGTGCTGAGTCAGAAATTGATACCACCCTTTAGAAAGGCTTTTTTGGTAGAAACCTAAGTTGTCAACTTCTTTTGAGCTATTCACTTTGCAAACATAAGTTGAGTCGGTTTCATCACATCTGAGCAGAAGTTTATCCTTGCCATCAAGCAAAGTTTTTGAAATAGAAGTTGGAATAAGCTGAAATAAGAATTAATTTTTTTTTTGAAGGAGATTAGGTTTAGTTATTGAATAGCAGGCAACATCAAGCCACAAAGTAAAGCAAACAGCAAGCAAACAAAAACAGGCAACATAACATAAAAGCAAAATCAAAAGCAACAAACTAAGCCAGAAAAACTAGGCATAACTTTAATATAATTTTGAGTCTGTTGAACAGTATACTACATATCCATGTAGTGGTCATAGAAAAAAAATTTACTTTGTTGTTAGCAGGACAAGTAAGTGTTTGTACTAATTGATCCAATTTGAATTTTGTATTGTAGTGCAAGGGAAATTATAAATTAAATGCAGATAATGATGAGATCAATAAGTCAACTAGAATAGTTTGAATTGTGTATTGTCTTAAAAGCACAGAGCAAACACAACATGCCTCATCATCAGAGAATAGGTTTAGTTATTGAATATACAAAATTATAATTAAGATCATATTACCAGTGGCTGTTTGTTTTTGACATTTGCCATGGAGACGGTAACCTTATCAGACCATTTCTTGTGGTGAATGATTTCGTA